>AZGZ01000001.1:1232884-1247061 GCA_001636715.1 Ascosphaera apis ARSEF 7405 | reverse complement strand
TTCGCTCGTCTGTGTCTATTTCATTTATATCATCTATCTTCCTTTTTTTTCCCCATCTTTCTTGACATTGCGGCAGCGTACTTCTGTGAACCTCTGCCGATTTGATGCAGCCTCTAGACGGGTAAGACGGCACAACGACTGCCTTGAGAGCAGTGTGTCTTGGTGGATTGATAACGATTCAAGGAGTTCGCAGCTGTCAGGCGAGGTCATTAGTTACCGTGTCTGTGAAATTTGCATAGAATGTTCACATAGTTGTCGTGGCTGTTTGTCTCCTCTGTGTATCCGCCTCTGTAGCTCAACTGCCATGGATTATATACGAATTGCCAGGCATCAAATTCCCCTCCAGCATCAACCACCATGAACCAACCCCCGTCAGCCATCCACTCTTGTAATCTTAAGCAGCAAACCCAGGCAACACGCGAAGCGACAAGACCCTCTTGAGAATTGCTTCCCCCGCTTGGCCTGATCATCTTGCGCAATCCGTTCCGTAAAAGGGCTCTGCGGATTTCCCACGACTTCTGCTCTGGCCAGGATTTCCATGGTTCAGGTAATCTTCAGTTGCTCATTAGCAGCAACATATATCCAGCTGGAAGTGTCTTGACAGAGGCCGTCGTCTCTCCTGCGCAAGGTCGAGCACCAAGCAGATGCATATTTTCAAACCAGTCTGACAGGAGTGCTTATATTACAGACGGCTGTCTTACCCGCCAGGCACCGAATAGTTCAAGTGTGGAGAAAAGACGAAGGATATTGCTTGCACATTGCGCATTTTACAGAACGGCCATAACGGACCCGTTTGCCACGGTTTTGATATAAAGATTTGACTGAGTCCAGGTCCAAAACTGCTCGATAGATAGCATTTTGACTGCTTTCCTCTATATATCGAATTCTTGCTGCCTAGAGTGGCATATATCTTTTGTTTCCATGCCCTGAGCAATCGATCTTCTGTGGTTCTGGAACGCAACCTGTCAGTCGGATCTTATTCGTGTTGTTTAATTACTTCGAGGTCACCTCCGTGTCAAGGCAAGGTAAGGCAAGGCAAGGCGCACCATCAGACGGCGCACATTATATTGATTTCTGCTATCGGTGTACGCAGTCGCTAAGGTCGCGAGAACTATCGCGAATACAATTGGACCCTCTGGCAGCCATAGTCAAAGACGCAAGCTATTGTCAACTATCTTTTCTGTTGCAGGGCTTGGGATGCTTAAGATTGCAAGTGGACCCGGACCCTGAAATTGATGCAGCATCCATAAAGCCATAGACATATCAGTCTGCACAGCATCGAAGGACTTGACACCAGTCAATTCTTTATCATTACACTTCTGTCAGAAGAAGAAAGAACTCTTCATCGAAGGGAGAAACTTAAGCGTTGACAAGGAAGTTGAAACGCAAAAGTCATATACAGACGAAAACATCGTCAAACTGGAGTCTCTGAAGTATTCTGAGATGTCGCTGAAACCTTTGGACTCGGTATACAATAATAAAGGTGCACAGCAATAGCTTCAGTGGATCACCATTATCATTTGTCAAAGGGAGAAAAGTGTTGGAGAATCATGTATTACCGACGGACATACCTTCTGCTTCTGCTCGTGCGCCTATATTTCGCCTTTGCGCCTAGCTATATACATCCAGACGAGCATTTTCAGGGGCCGGAAATTATAGCTGGTATGTTATTGATTACACTAAACCTACGCATCCGGTTTGATGTTGTGAATCCGTCTGATCTCATCACAGGTTACCTCTTTTCCTTCCCTTCATCGCCGCCTTGGGAATTCACAGTCTCGACGCCAATCCGAAGCGTCTTTCCCCTATATGTTGCATATGGATTTCCTTTAACATGTCTCAAATGGCTCTGGGGTGAGTTCAGCGATGGAGATACTCCGCCTCCCGAAATTGTGTATCGAGTGGTCAGGGGGACTTTTTTCTTGATGACTTTTGTCCTTGAGGATTGGGCTGTTCTTGAGATAGCACCATCGCATCGCAGGAAGAGGCAGGCGATGCTGCTTGTGGCATCTTCATATGTCACATGGGTTTACCAATCGCATTCATTTTCCAATTCGTCAGAGACTCTACTGGTGCTATGGGCTCTAGTTTTGATGAGAAGAATTCGGGATAATAAAGTGAGTTCAAACTTACCTGTTTGTGTGACAGAGTCTCCAACTAGAGCATTCAGCTAACATACACCGCAGTATCGTACCAGCATTTTCGACTGCACTGTTCTCGGGGGTGTCATAACGATGGGGGTGTTCAATCGCATCACCTATCCCGCATTCCTTATAATCCCCGGGTTGTCAATGCTCCCGCACTTTTGGCGCAGGTTCGGGATTCTATTTTTTATCGCTTTGCGGATCTTCGTACTGACATTTGCCCATAGGCCATTTACTTTCCTGTGCATTGGCATATCTATCGCAATACACACACTTGTCGGCATCTATATCGACACGGACTACTACAAATTGGGAAGCGACGAGCCTACGATTGTGCGCGTCTTCACTAATCCAGTTTTCACTCCCTTGAACAACCTCAGATATAATTCTCAAGTGGACAACCTTGCAGAACATGGACTTCATGCTCGTTATCAGCATTTCTTCGTGAATATGCTTGAACTTCTCGGCCCAGCCTATGTTCTTGTATTACTTGCGATGGTCTCACGAAAGTTCTCTCGTTATGTCTCGCTTCGGAGTCTGAGAGCGCTGTCGGCGCTATCAGCAATTGGACTATTGTCAATATTCCCACACCAGGAGGCCAGATTCTTGCTTCCCTGCGTTCCTTTGATGCTAACATGCATCAGAAAGCCATTGAGCCGTCAATTCTATATGGCTTGGGCCGTATTCAATATTTTCCTTGGAGCATTGATGGGAATGTACCACCAAGGAGGGGTCATTCCGACCCAGTTGCAGATACCTCGAATCTTGGACGAGGCTATTGACTCCAAACAGATTGCCCCAGGCGCCGAAAAGACAGCGAATGTGATTTGGTGGAAGACTTATATGCCTCCAAACTGGCTACTGGGCAGCAGCAGTGCAAAATTAACGAACCTAAATATACAAACCGTGGACATGAAGGGAATCAGTGGGTTGGATATGATGGCCAGCCTGGAGACATTGGTACCGCAATGCGACGGGCATTGGCCAAACAGTACACTTGGTCTACACCATGCGCCGACCCTACTCGTCGCACCGGCATCGAACACGTTTATCGATTCATATGTTGCCCCGAATGATTCAGAAAAGAAGTCCGAATCAGCACACCTTACTCCCACAGAAAAGATTCAGCTGCATTTGCTTTATTCATATAAAAATCATATCAACCTCGACGATTTAGACTTCGGGGATGACGGCATTTTTCCGACGCTTAGACGAGTGATTGGGAGGAGGGGACTGAATGTGTGGCTAGTCCAGCGGGATTGCGAGTCAAAATATTAGCATGAGATGATTAGCATGGGACTTGTGTATATAATTAAAAAGTCTTTCTGAATGACGAAAACAAAAAGGCGCTCCAAGAAGAATGGCAGTGCTAGGCTTTTACATATCGCCTTGAGAGCGGTGTTCGGCAACGTTAGCTCGCTTTACCGGATGCGATTGAAACCACCGCACCATAAGCGCCAAACACTTGACCAATTGGTCTGATTTTGAGGGATTCAGCACCGCATCTACCAGGCCCGTGCGTGGTGATACTAGAATGCAAAGCTCTTGTCTATCTGCAACAACCCCTCAGCTCTCCTGCCCCGCATATAACCGTCCCCAGATTGTCCAACGGGTGACGTTGCCGAATCGTTGCTCCATGTCAGAACTACATAAGGAGCTTAGCTACCTACTCTGCAGAGCCCTAGAATAATGCATTTGTTTGTTGCAAGCTCGAATTATCCATTGCACACTAGGCTATAGATTGCTGATGTCTGAAAGTCTGATAGGTGAACCATCATGACTCCTCAATTGCTTTCTATGTGCCGCCATGCACCTAGATTGGCCCGAAATACACGCTACGTGCGTCCTACCCCGGCCTTCGCCTCGCCAATGCGAACGGCTGTGACTTATTCGCATCCAAGTCAGATTAACACAGTCTCTGTTCTACAGAGTACGGTTGACACCTCTTCTGCTGAATTCCAAGAAAATGAAGCCCAGATGAAAGAATTGCTGGCTAGGATGGCTGAGCTTCATTCCAAAATCGCAGAGGGCGGTCCGGCAAAGGCACTAGAGAAGCACCTTGCACGCAACAAAATGCTGCCACGAGATCGTGTTACGGCTTTGATTGATCCAGGAACATCGTTTCTTGAGTTATCGCCCCTGGCGGGACACGAGTTATACCCAGGAGAAGATGTCCCATCGGGAGGAATCATCACGGGAGTGGGATCTGTGTCAGGTGTTACTTGTATGATTGTTGCCAACGACAGTACCGTCAAAGGAGGCACATACTACCCTATCACCGTCAAAAAGCATTTACGTGCACAAGAGATTGCGAAGGAGAACCGACTACCATGCATCTATCTTGTTGACTCTGGCGGAGCCAACTTGCCTCATCAGGCAGATGTCTTCCCTGATAAAGAGCACTTTGGGCGAATCTTCTTCAATCAAGCAAGAATGTCTGGTATGGGCATACCACAGATTTCCGTCGTCATGGGCCCTTGTACCGCTGGTGGTGCATATGTCCCTGCCATGAGTGACGAGTCAATTATTGTTGAAAATCAAGGCACAATATTCCTTGCCGGTCCACCCTTGGTGAAAGCAGCGACTGGAGAAGAGATCTCAGCGGAAGATTTGGGTGGTGGTCGAATGCATGCTTCCATCTCAGGGGTCTCGGACTACCTTGCAGTTGATGACGCCCATGCAATTGTCCTGGCCCGCCGTTCAATCGCGAACTTAAACTGGCCTCAGAAATCTTTGACGGACACCGCTAAGTTCAAGGAGCCGCTTTATTCCCCTGACGAGCTGGCTGGCATCGTTGGCACGAGCTTGCGCCGGCCAATCTCAGCATATGAGGTTATTGCTCGTATCGTCGATGGCTCTGAATTTTCTGAATTTAAACCCCTGTATGGGGAGACCCTGGTCACCGGTTTTGCACGCATTTATGGCCAGCAAGTGGGCATAGTCGCCAACAACGGCATTCTTTTCTCGGAATCATCCTTGAAAGGAGCACACTTCGTTCAATTATGTGCTCAACGCAATGTTCCTCTCGTGTTCCTACAGAACATCTCCGGTTTCATGGTTGGTGGTGATGCAGAGCGAGGAGGAATTGCCAAAAATGGAGCGAAACTAGTGACTGCAGTCGCTTGTGCTGATGTTCCCAAGTTTACGATAGTTTTTGGCATGAGCGCAGGTGCTGGGAACTATGGCATGTGGTGAGTTGATGTCCCAGGTCATGCTATATACGAGAAAAGGCTAACAAGCAGTACTTAGTGGACGAGCTTACTCTCCACGCTTCCTTTATATGTGGCCCAATGCTAAAATAGGGGTCATGGGCTCAGAGCAGCTTTCCTCAGTCATGGCTACTGTTCGTTCAGCCAAGTCGAAGGATGGTAAGAGCTCTGCCACGGACGATGCTCTGCGTGATCGAATCGAGGCAGAGTCCGCATCGACCTTTTCATCGGCCCGCCTGTGGGATGATGGTGTTATTCACCCTGCACAGTCGCGGAAGATATTGGGAATGAGCATTGCAGCAGCTCTTGGTGGGAGAAGTGCAGACGCATTCGTTGGTGGTGGAAACGGAGGGGGGATAAGTGAGGGCTGGGGTTCGACGAGATTTGGTATCTTCAGAATGTGATGGTGAGATGCATATTAGACATTGTATAGTCATGTCTTTTCATGATCAAATAGTTCATTTTTATCAGACTTATGACTACATATCTCTTCAATTATTGTGATTATGGGAGTTCAGCATGATGGACGTGGGCTGGAGCTACGTAATACACAGATAGCCGTGCAATATTCCGTACGTCACGGAGCTTACCCGGCAGAAAATAAAAATAAAAAAAAGTTATCCAGCTACGACACCGTCAAAGCTCTAGATCCAGTTGAAAAGCAATCAGGCATCGTGTGGTAAAATCGCTACAGAAGCTTTCAATAGCTGATTTTAGATCTGAGATTCAAGTCCCACCAAAGACTAAACACGCTGCACTTCTGGGGGTGCCCATCTTGTCTCATCGCATTGTTCCACTGCGCGCAACCACGTTACGTGAGGATCTTGAACATCACTATCACGCAAGCAATTCTTGATATAACTTCAAACGACATAAAACATATCGCATCACCATGACGTCCCATCGAGCAGATGCTGCCGATTTCCTCGATGAGCGCGGTTATTCCGGTCCTCTAGTCCGTGGCGTCAACCCTCTTACGCTTATCGACAAACCCCTTCGAGACCGCATCACAGAATCATACTACTGGAAAGAGCAATGCTTCGGACTGAATGCAGCAACATTATGCGATCGTGCTGTAGAGTTGACACATATTGGTGGCACATCTGGAATCGCTCAAAAGCCAACACCTTTTCTGTGTCTTGTCTTCAAGATGCTACAGCTGCACCCTGAGAAGGAGGTCGTCCTGGAGTATTTGAATTTCCACGATGCGGAAAACAAGGATCAAGAGATATATACAAACGTCAATACAAACGCTGGACGAGAGGATGTTGAAGCAGATTCTGAAGAAGACCAAGAGGACTCAGCTGCTATACTCAAAGCAGTTGGCGACTTCAAATACCTTCGCGCACTCGCGGCATTTTACATTCGGCTCACCTTCGAGCCTGTCGATATATACAAGACGCTAGAACCACTCTTATCTGATTACCGCAAGCTCAAGCGACGGACAAAAGAAGGATTTACCATGACTACCATGGACCAATTCGTTGATGATCTTCTTGTCAAAGATAGAGTCTGTGGAACGACACTGTGGAAGCTACCGTCGAGGACAATGTTGGAAGACATGGACCTCCTAGAGGAAAGGATCAGTCCTCTCGCAGGCGAATTAGACGAGGAAGGCTTGCTTTGATCCGCTCCTCGCGACTGAAACAAACGGCTGTTTCTTGTTCACCCTCCAGGTCTTCTGTCGTGCATCAGGATATAGCGGCTAAATGCTGGCCTGGAGTCACCACCATCCGCATTACTTTCGAGATTCCCCATATGTTTTCGTCTTTTTCATGTACTGCATACTTTCTGTTATATACAAGCTGCATTTTCAATTGCTCGTCATGATTCTTACTCCATTCAAATAGGGCTTTGTCTTCTTTGCTTTTGGTACACTATACCTGTTAGCATTCACCAGGCCTTTATAAAAATGTGCGAGCGACTTTAGCTCAGTTGGGAGAGCGTTAGACTGAAGTCAACTTCAGCCTGCTATCTAAAGGTCGCCTGTTCGATCCAGGCAAGTCGCATTTCTTTTTGCCATTTTTTTTTTTTGATCACATCTTCATCGTGTAATAAGATGCATCAGAGACATGACTTAGTCTACTTGTAAGTGCTAGTCATGGATTTCTTCACAATCCGTCTCATGATTTTCTGGTGTGAAATCTGATTTGGTCATAGAGACAAGAGTTCACAGTTTATCCCCCTGAACCCCTGAATTGAAAATCTACGGTGCTCACATCGATGATCATTCGGTAAACGCAGCATATAGTCTCTTGGATGACTTGAAGGAGGGGTTTATTTGGAGCATTTTAGGAGAATATCCAGTAACATTGAATTGGAAGTGTAAATAAGCTGCCTATTGTACCCGTAGAAAGCCCAACTACAACTTTCGCGAATGCTATGGAAGAGGTCACAAACGAAGAGTCATGAGAGAATGACTTGACCTTGATCACCCTGTCAATCCTGTATGTAAACCGTGTCGCAACGGTCCTGGAATGACACGCGCTTCTTCCTTTTTGGCAGACAGACTGCATGGTGCAATATTTGGGCCGGTAAATCAATGCCTGTGTTTTGGCTGATTGCGCTCTTTTCTTCATCGTCCAAGATTATAGCAGATTCAACGCTTCGCGATACCACAGGAGCTGTTGTGGTCTTCTTAATCTTTTTCACAACCAGCTGCTCATCTAGTCTGCTTGCATCAATTCTCCAAAATAATTCGGCTAAAGTCTGTCCTTGAACACGGAGACTTCTTCCGTGCAATTTCGAAACAGCGTTGTGGCACTCGTTACGGCTGAGAATAGGCCGATGGCTGCCCCATATGCGCCAGAACAGATTCTCCAATCGACGGCACGTTCCAGAGTTCATCGCGGATTGCGTTGTAGAGAACACTTCACAATAAATTAGCACGCTTGCCCTCAGTTCATGCTACCGAATGAAGACTTGGCTAAAACAAGGGGAACCCTACCTTTCCATAAACGAGCAATATCGTCAACAGCAACAACGTCAATTCGGCAGAGTTCAGGTGTTAGCTTTTTCGTGTTGTGCGAAAGCATGTGAGGAGGCAGATTGCAGTGTTTCTCCAACTTGTCCATTACAACGTCTTCTCAAGTGACAGCGTTCTGTGGGTGATATTGTCGCGGATCTTGATAGCTTGAATAACTCTTAAGATCGTATAGTAAGATGAGAGGGCTCATAATCGCAGATTTATAAATGAAAACTTGACGCCTGTCAAGATGAATTGAGACCGTTGACTGCGAAATATGACATTCATCACAGCTCGTGACCATCGGCGACGTTCACATTGGCGATACGATTCACGTAGTCAGACCGGAGACGAATGGCTATCACCTGGCACGATATTGTCGTTCAAACTGGTGATATCTCCTTGCCGCTTCGAAAACCGGGGACTATCCGGAGTCTAGCAAAGACAAAACCAAACATGTCGCTGTCTTTTAAGCAAGATAAACAGCCACCCTGATGACACAAAAGAGGGCTCCCAGAGTGCGAGCGCCAGCCGGCGTCTCTGCCGTGTTTGCTGCCCATAGTCGCGCAGTGCATGACAGATGTTTGAAACCAGCACAAGCTTGTGACTGCCCGCATTTCAATTCTCATTGAGCGGCATGTTTATCGTTACACATATCCCTCATGTGTAATGAACTTCCCATAATCGCAATTTATCAAACCAGGTTGCGGAGACTGCACCTTTAAGATCGAGACTCGGTCCACCGGAGAGTGACAGACCATGACAGCCAAAGCATGTCTCGTGTGGATCAGACGGCTTGCAAAAATGAAGCGTGCATCGATCTTATATGAAAGCGACAGATCAATGCTGATGGTTAAGGAACTTCTTCGATGTCTTCATCATAATGACGTTGATGAGTGTCCGCGGAACGAGATCGAAACGATATGTGCCCGCGCATCGTCGTGCAGGGCCGCGTCTCGTAGATTTTTCTTCCTTCGCTGATAACAGTCAGTCCCTGATCTTGATTCTCACACACATCTCATCATATACCCACATTGAAAGTGGCGAAAGCAAACACACCTTTTGAACATGCTCAATTGCAATTTTCCGCCCAAGGCCAAACTCGTTTCCGAGCTTCAGTTTGCTAGATCGACCTGCCCCTCAAAACACGACTCCACGAGGTACCACAGTTTTGGTGACCCATAACCAGACTGATTCTCTTCCCGGGGTGGATCACTTACCCCACAGTGATGCGCCGAATGTCAAATGTTCAGGCTAAAAAGGTTCTTTGGATTTCTGCCGGAAGATCAAGGGACTAAGTTACATACCTGAAGGGTCCATCTCAAGAGCCACTTGAGGGGCCACATGCTTCGTCATGTCGTCAGGGACGTCGCAAAAAATTTTCCAGCGCTGAAGACTTTGAAAATTCGAAGAAAAAGAATATATGCATTTTGTGCGATCTATCTATCCTGAGTGAGGAAAGCATGACATGATTCGACCCCGTAACAGAAAAAAAGAAGACAAAATTACGCTCGAGAATTATATGGGAAAGCAATCAGGTCGAACAGGTAAATGGCGCGGTAACAGGAACAAAAAACAAACACCAGCGAGAAAGAGGATTCGAAGGAATCATGACGTGAGATGAGCCGCTGAAATCATCAAGCGAAAGGAAAAGAAAAATGCTCGTTATCGTGATGCAATGTTTTGTTTATGGGAGAGTGTAACCACCGTCGACACGGAGCTCAGCACCAGTCACATAGCGGGAAGCCTTGGAGAGGAGGTAGACGGCAGCGCCGGCGAGATCCTCGGGCTCACCCATGCAACCCTGGGGAATCTTGGAAGTCCAGGCCTCGTTGAGGTCAGGACGGGCAGCAATGATCTTGCGGGTCATGGCAGTGATCATGTAGCCAGGGGAGATGCAGTTAACACGGATCTTCTTGGTAGCCCACTCGACAGCGAGGGAAGCAGCCATGTGGCGGACGGCAGCCTTGGAGATGTTGTAAGGAGCCTGGGGCTGAGGAATGTTGACGATAGCACCGGACATGGAACCGATGAGAACGATGGAGCACTCGGCATCGTTGGCCATAGCGTGCTTAGCAACAGCCTGGGCCCAGAGGTAGGAGCCAGTGATGTTGACATCGAAGATAGCCTGGAGGCGGTCATGAGGATAGTCCTCAGCGGGGATGTTCTCAGAGAAACCAGCGGAGGTGATGAGCTTGTCGATCTTGCCGTGGGCGGCAATGATAGCTGCAACGCACTCGTTCACGGACTCGGGCTTGGTAACATTGCAAGTGTAGGCAGTGATCAAGGGAACGCTGGGATGCAACAATTAGCAACAAGTTTTGCAGCGAGAAAGACAATTGCACAGGAATCTAAACCTACCGAGTCTCATTGGGGTTCTCCTTCTTGTACTGCTCAGTCAAAGCCTTAGCAGTCTCCTTGGCCTCCTCGCCGTTCAAGTCGACAATGGCGAGGTCAGAGCCGGACTGGACACAGGCATAGCCCATGACCATACCGAGACCGCGAGCGCCACCGGTGACGACGGTGACACCGCCCTCAAGAGAGAAGCTGGAGAGAGTGCGAGCAGACATTTTTGATGAAAGATGGATGCGATTAAATCGACAAAATTAAAGGCAAGCAAATTAAGCTGAATATATGAGCAGATGGATGTGAATTGGAAAAAAACAAGAAGAGAGAAGACAGGCCCTGCCGACTCTCTCTTATATATCTACGATCCAGGAGTGTATACGACATATTCTCATCATAGGCGATGGAGACTTACCAAGATGTGCCTAAAACAGGGAAAAAGTCGAAGGAAGAAGAACAGTGACTTACAAAGATAAAAGCCCGATGGTTATTCAGGGCGTACCATCCCAGAACATGGAAAAAGTCTGGAGCGGACGTGACCCAGAAGCAGATGACCCACTGCAGCTCCAGACGTTGGTGCTCAATTGCTTGTGGTCAGATGTCTGGGTCAACCAAAAACAACTTCCAGGGCCTTGACTCGCCAATTATCTTCAAACTTCCCTCCCTATCTACACGTGAGAGCGCCAAATCAGGCACGCCGGCAAAAATAAGGGTGGAAGCTGTTGAAACTCGGGGATACATCATTATGCTGCGCGAATGCTGCTGCTACATACAGTCGGTGAGATCCTCGTTGCTAAAAATTTGAAATGCTGCAGAGGGGGCGTAGCTTAAGCTCCAGTAAGAGCCCGTCAATATGACAAGGTGCGGTTACAGCAGTCAAGCACCGGGAGAATGACAGCTCTGACGCGGCACAAGTTGATACATCCTGCTGTACAAAATACATTGCCTGTCGAGGTCAAAAGGCAGAGCCACTGCAATGCTGTACGCAAGTTGGCGTCTTCACATGCATGGGCTGAGCTTCGATCACTGCAAACTTCATGTACAGATGACCGCTCTGCAAATTGATATGATCATCCACGCATGGCCAAGCAAGACGACGTCCATTCAGGCTTCTGGCAACGATGATACTTCATGCGCCACGCAGATTTGATTTCATAACAAGCTCTAGAAGGCTGGCGGTACTTAAAATTGACAGCTTCAGGTATCGCTACATCCCTGCCAATTGGTGTCTCCTCACATAAGTAGCTTTGTTCTTGGAAAAGCACCAGAAAAGTCTTCTGCTTGCATATGCAGCTCTCCCTATGACCCTTCCAAAGCTCGACCAGCTGTTACGCCAGGGACACACGGCGATTCGTGCAAAAGGGAGATCGCTGACCCACGAGAACGCGTGTTTCTTTCTTCTATTTTGACCAACAGTCAAATCAGAAGAAAGAACCGTGGTATCTCCTTGTTCGTTAACACGAAGAAATCATCTGGGTGCAGAGATGAGTTGAGGGCATAAGCATCCGTACGGATCAATACGTTGCTGCTCGAGTAATTTCTCTTTAGAGCCTAACGACTAGACATGGTGCGACGGCAGTTGGGAGTGCTCCTACTGATACGGCAAATTATGCTTTCAGAGCCCAGAGCCATGAACCGTTGGGTGCACAATGAAATCCCCCGCATTGAGCTCAAGTCGCGGAGTCGTGGGTAGATCCAGTGGTTTATTGGGAGTCTGGCTCTAAAATTATCCCGATACATAGCTAAACACTTTAAACTCCCGGGTAAATAGGTAGCGATAGACGGGCTACGGATTGCAGTCCTGCAGCTAGAAAATTTTCACCGTGGGGGCCCATGGAATTCTAGCCATTGATACAAGTTGACTCACACTCTTTGCCTACATAAGGACATTTGCCCGGCCTAGTTGATGCGGATTGCCGTTGCAAACAAGGATGAGTTCCCTCTTAACGGCAACTGTGATGATCGTTGAGCTTACGCCCGAGATAACACCGTGAATTACATCTATCGACAATGATCAGGAAAATCTTTGCGGGGAATGATGGGTAAATAACATGGCTATACTTCGGGTATAGAAAGGAACATCCATCTCATCATTTTCCCTCAAGGTCGGCATTATTCAAGGGACAAAAACTTGCAGCCGCCACAATGTTGTCCGCGACAACTGTCAAAGCATAGGTTTAAAGGCTTCCAATGAATCATGCTAGTATTGACCTCAGCAAGGGAGGAGGGCATTTCTTGAAATTGATTTCATAGCCTCAATTGCCGTCATCTTCATCGAATTCGACAAGTGCTGTTCCTGCCTTACACATATCCTAAATGATGTGAAGTCAGCAATCTGCCATCAATTTCTTGATTTGCCAACGAGGGAAAAATTGAGCGCATATCGAGTCATGCCTGCTGGTGAAGGCTACGAGAGGTGTCCTCTCGAGAATTGCTCGGGAGGAGTATGCATGCTTTGACAAAATTTGGGGCCGATCATCAAAACTTTGCAGGAGTCAACATAGGCTAACTTACCCCGGCTTTATGCACGACCCTCTTCACGAGTTTAGGGCCTGGTCCAGGTGCTCGGATCACCGTCTCCATCTTCATACTTTCCACTACCACCAGCGGCTTTCCCTCCTCAACTATCTGACCAGGCTCAACTTCCACTCGTAAAATCTTACATGGCATTGGAGCCCGCACAGAGCTTTGCGGCGTGTTCACTGAGTTTTGTGCCAGCAACTTCTGCAGCCATGGGGATGGCAGAGTGTGAATGGCGTATCTTCGGCCCTGATGGAATACAGTGATGGGTGTCTGTATGGAATCAAGAGCTCCAGTCTCTAGAATGATGACCGTTGAATCTAGACGGGCTCGTGTCGTGAAAGTCTCAAGAAATAGGGTGTTTGCAGCGACCCTCGTCTCCCTGCGCATGACCGGCGCCACACGTTCGAACACGCGTCGGCCCCCATCCAAAATGACAGTGTACTGGCCATCGTCCGTCTTCTGGACCTCGACTGATACTGTCTTACCTGTTTTGCCGCCGTCTTCTTCATGATCACCGACCATGAACGAAAACGAATAACTGCTATATGTGCTTGGGGAAGTAAATCCAACGTTTCCGCCGCTGCTCCAGATTCGTCGGTATTCCGGGTTTGCATCAGAATTACTAGCATTCAAGCAACAAGCCAGAGCCGCCTGCATGGCAACTTCATCCGGAAGCTCAAGTTCGCCGAACAAATCTTGACGGTGCTTCTCAATGAAGCCGGTTTCAACGTCTCCTTCCACAAATGCGGCATGTCCCACGACATTTTTCAGGAATTCGATATTGACACCAAGTCCAGCGATCTCATATTGTTCAAGAGCACGTACCATCTTCGCCAGAGCTTCGGTTCTTGTTGCACCATGAGTAATGAGCTTTGCTATCATAGGATCATAGTGCGCTGAGACGAGATCACCCTCGACAAATCCGGCATCAACACGTACACCGGGAATATCTAGTCTGGGCAGACTGTTGCGAATGAGTGTTCCAGAATC
>AZGZ01000001.1:1210606-1232784 GCA_001636715.1 Ascosphaera apis ARSEF 7405 | reverse complement strand
CTGGCACAAACCCTTTTTCAGGAATCTCTGCATATATTCTAGCCTCAATGGTATGCCCACCTGCTCCGCTAAGAATCTTCTCCTCGATCTGCTCCTGGGACAGGGGTAATTCCTCGCCTCGAGCCACTTTGATCTGCCATTCCACAAGGTCGGTACCCGTAACCATCTCAGTTACAGGGTGCTCGACTTGCAGGCGAGTATTCATTTCCATAAAAAAGAACTCCCGGTCTCATTGTCAAGAATGAATTCGACTGTTCCAGCGCCACAGTAGTTGACTGCACGGGCTGCAGCACGTGCTTTCTGCCACAGATCCTTGCGCAGTTCAGGTGACAGATTTGGAGCAGGTGACTCTTCTAAGATCTTCTGATGTCGTCGTTGGACGCTGCAGTCTCTTTCACCTAGCGCGACGACATTTCCATGCAGATCTGCGAAGACTTGGACTTCGACGTGTCTTGGTTGGGTGATGTACCTTTCGATAAGGACTGCATCGTTTTCGGGCCCAAAAGCACCCCTGGCTTCGGATTTTGCAGAGATCAATTGCGATTCAAATTCCGACTCTGAGAACGCGATTCGCATACCCTTGCCCCCACCTCCTTTGACGGCTTTGATGAGAATGGGATAGCCTATCTCAGACGCCCGAGATGCGAGAAATGATGCATCCTGATTAGTGCCATGGTAGCCTGGAACACATTGGACACCTGCAGAGTTCATAATTTCTTTTGAACGACTAGAACGATGTCAGAATGCTGTCTTGGGTTCGGCCCATGAAATAAATCATTAGGATACTCACGATTTATCGCCCATCTCCTCAATCGCTTTTGAGGATGGGCCGATAAAAATGAGGCCTGCCTCAGTACACATTCTTGCGAAGTCTGCGTTCTCACTCAACTAGAATGTCATTAGCTCCGTGTCTTTTGCAAACTAATGACGAGGAAGTGCCTTTACAAAACCGTAACCAGGATGGACAGCGTCACACCCCTCTCGTTTAGCTATCTCAATGATCCGTTTCCCATCAAGATACCCAGCTGTATCGTCTCCCAAATTGAAGGCATTGTGTGACGCGAAAGCATGCTGTGAATGTTCATCTGGAGTTGTGTATAACGTCGATACTCCAATACCATGCTGTGCTGCAGTCCTGGCCACACGGCTATGATAAGACGATTAGCATCTTCTCTGTGTAGTAAGAGTTTGTTGCCCGCTGTCCACTGGCCAGCTTTTGTTTCGACTGCTATACATACAGTGCTATCTCCCCTCTGTTTGCGATGAGGATTGACTCGAGCTTTTTGCCTGGGCTCTGCTGTGCAGACGTCGCAAAACATCTCCTTAAAGCCAGATTTGATAGAAGCGAAGGCTGACATGCTGGTAGCCCTGACTTCATAAAACGCCTCATGACGGTAGCGACACAATTGCCTTTCTGAACAGAGACGTAGTGGACCAAATAATTTCTGCAACAAGGTGCAATTGCTCTCTAGAATTACGGTGTAAATCTATTGGTGGTGATAGCTGTCACTATATACCTCACCAGAACGTGCAGTTTGCCAACCTCTTGTCTTTCCCCTCCATCCCCCTTCCCTTAGCCCTGGGACACACTTCGGCAACCTCAGCGGTGTCAACCCAGACTCACCCCGGCTATCGTGTCTTCACCTACTTCCATCAAACCTTCCTGCGCACGCCCCCCAATTGCACTGCTTGGGATGTCCCTGAAGACCGTTGCTAGCCGAAATGCGGGGTGCTCATTCACAATTAGTAATGAAAATGAATTATGAATATAATGAATTTTATGAAGTTATGTATTATGTCATCTAATGCAATGAGCGTCAATTGTGCACGGATTATCTATTATTCCATCTCCATTTTCAACCTCACTTCTCGCCCCCGAAGGAAATGAAGGAAATTTCGATGATCGACATACATAATAGACAAGACTGGCTGGCTGTGTAATAAGGAGACTGATCATACTCATTTAAAGGAAAACAGCAAAGCACGCCTGTGATAGGAAAAAGAGCCCACGTATACGGTCGGCTATCTCAGATTGGCCGTTTGTCACCGCTGCAAAGCTTTGTCTGTTGTGTTGACGGAGACATGCTCAAAAAGCCGAAACATATTTGAAACTTCGGTGGAAACAAACAGAGCTTGGAGTCTTTCGTATAGATACTTCGCTGGATTTATTTTCTAGAGTTTAAACAAAGACGCTTCACTGGCTTTCATAGTTTTGAATCTTGTTAAGTCTGTGAGAGAGAAAAGACAGATCACTATCTACCAAAATGTCCGATATAGAATATGGTGATGAAGAGGATGAGTACCTCGACGACGAGTGGTATGATAATCCAGATGACTATGTCATGACGGTATGTTGAGTCGCATGATGTTTTGGAGTTGGTGCATTTGATAGTTATCGTCAGCCGCAGGATGCCATGGACTGACAAATGATTATAGGATGGGTGTCCTCTGGACACTATGGCTGATCCTGTCTTTTTCTTCGAGCCGGCGCATGATGAAGATGCTTCTGATTATGAGTACGAGTCTGATCATTACTATGATGGAGACGATGACGATAACATAGCGTTGACCAAGAAGCGTCATCCGAATCTCCATGGCACTGCAATAACCAAGACACTCTCTGCGGGCAATCATGCCCAAAGCAAATCGTTATCGTCAATACCACAATTGCCTATCATCAAACAATCTACGGCACCAGTTTTGTACGCACATGTCGACCCCGGCCTGACAGCAACCCCCCAACCGCGCTACTTCTATGAGCCAGGGAAGGGAGAAGTTGTGGCCTTTTTGAAAAACTGGAGAGAATTGTTTGACCAGGCACGACCTACAAGAGCCAATTCCACGAAACGAAAAGAGAAACTTACAACATCACGGACTGCTTCCGAGCGAGCTTTGCGTGCAGCGACAACAGGCTTCCTTGGCTTCAATACAGGAATTACGGTCGACGATGAGAGCTCAGGGACGCCCTCTCGCGAGCAAATTGCTGCAGCTGCTGCCGAACACGGATTTCAGCCATCATTGGAGAAACTAGGTCCTCTGGAAATCAGGCCTACTTCGCCACCGTCTCAATCACTCGCCCACGTGCCTCTTCCACCGACTTCATTGGAACCAGCGCCCGAACAACCTACTCATGATGAGGGCTTGCCTACACAAACCTCTCCTTCACCACCTACTTCTCCAAACACGGCTAAGGTCAGAGGAATAAACACAAGCCCAAGCGCAAAAAATGTGGATACTGAGAACCAAGAGGTGAGAGTACGCTCGAGAAAGCGGAGGGCAGACGAGTTAGATGCGGGGGACGGCCAAAACAACAGCAAACAGGAGGAACGGCCTGCTAGAAGGCAGAAATCATCTAGAAGAACATCCGTGAACAAGGAACATTCAACCCCGGTCAGGAGGTCTACAAGAAACAAGAACAAGAAATAAAACTAAATAAAGGGACAGCTCAATGGCTTAGCACCTAGGTGCCAGGAAGGATCCAGGACTTGGCGGTTGGTAAACTGATTTGCCGTCTATACTTTGATAAGATAAGCAAAATACCCTACAACATTTCTAGGACTGATACCACACATCAGATTTGGACAACGTTTGGTTTGTGTGCGACGTGGTTGAAAACACCTTGCTCAATTTGCTGTAATAACTTGATTGTACATATCCAGCATCACATTTGTATACCTCAACCCCTGACTCCAAATTCTCTGTTGAATGCCCTTCCGATAACCATTCTTCTGATTTCACTTGTTCCAGCACCAATCTCGTAAAGTTTTGCATCTCTCAATATTCTTCCTGCAGGAACTTCGTTAACGTAACCACTGCCACCTAGTAGTTGTATAGCATCCAGTGCACACTCCGTTGCTCGCTCGGCTGCGAAGAGAATTGCTGCTGCGCAGTCATGAGTCTTTATAGCGGAGGCAGAACCGGATGACGAGGCTGCCGCATCGTCTATTCTCCTAGCTATTGAGTACGTCAAAGAGCTCGCAGCACGCGATTTGGTGTACATGTCTGCGAGCTTCCCCTGAACGAACTGGTTCAGTGCTATAGGCTGGCCAAATTGTTTTCTGGTATGAGTATACGGCAACGCTATGTCGAGTGATGCCTGCATCAGCCCCAGCGGACCAGCACTCAAGACTAAACGCTCAAGGTCAAGACCTTCCATCAGGACCCTGACACCACCGTTCACCTTGCCTAGTATGTTCTCTCGAGGAACAAAGACGTCCGAAAAGACGAGCTCGCCGGTATTGGATCCGCGCATGCCCAGTTTGTCAAGTTTCTGGGCGACGGAGAATCCAGAGGAGGATGTCTCTACAATAAAGGCAGTAATTCCTTTTGAACCACCCTGCGGGTTAGTTTTGGCATAGACGACAATATAGTCTGCGTCAGGGCCCTAGCGAAGGATTCTAGTTAGCCGATCTGATGATAGCATTATCATGAATCAAATAGAGAGCACACTCACGTTTGTTATCCACATTTTGGTCCCGTTAAGAAGGTAGCCACCATCGACTTCCTTAGCGCTCAATTTCATACTAACAACATCAGACCCAGCAGAGTGCTCTGACATAGCCAATGCACCTATTTTCTCTCCCGAAATGAGTCCAGGGAGATATTTCTCCTTCTGTTCTTTGCTTCCATTGAGGCATAGCTGATTGATGCATAGCTGAGAGTGAGCAGCGCAGGAAAGGCCAATTGAGCCTAGACCATCACTCTGTGAGAATTTGAAGGTCAATTCGACGAAGCAGACTGGAAATACCCCATACCTGAAGCTCTACTAATTTCTTCCAAGATGATACAGTGTGCCTGATAGCCCATAGCCAGACCACCATAGGCCTCGTCTGCAGTGACTCCCAAAAACCTAATGACTGTCAATGAGTTTGAACCTGGGAAAACAATGCTCAAATATCGAATGATCAATTCCATACCCAGCGTTACCTAGCTTCTTCCACATCTCGTGTGGGAATTCATTCTCGACGTCCGTTTTGGCAGCGACCTCTTCAGGTATCTCACGCCCTATGCATCATAAAACTTAGTAGAAAGAAGACGAGTAGTTCAGCAGAGCACGCAATGGCAATTACTAGTAAAATCTTGAACTCGCTCGCGAAGCTCTAGAAGATCTTCATCGGTCGGAGGCACAAATCCAGCTGGGTGTTTGTTTGACAGGTATCGTTGCTGGACTGGAGAGCAAGTAGCCCGTGGAATGCATTTCGAGTACCGAGCTGCCCTCAGAACCGATGTGCGGCTTCTAAAGAGCTGCGGTAACATAGGGGAAGCCATTTTGATCTTTGCACACTTGCTAATAATCTAATTCGTCTGCCAATTGTTTTGTTTTGAGTAAAACTTGATGGAAGATGAGTCCTAACGTCTATATGCATCGTTGTGTACTCTTGTGACGAAGCTGGACGATGCTTGATCGCTTATGCACTCGGCACTACAGTAACAACGACAAGGACAAGGACAACGACATCAACAGTTGCCGCATTGCCGGACAGGTTAGCAACGGCTTATAGATGGAGTTTCTGAATTGTCGATACAGCCAGATCATCGTCATCACCGCGTTGAGCCGAAGCCTGCTCCTCGCATGTCCCCTCCGCTCTAAAGGAGGACGAGTTGAGGGGGAACAACTATCCTTTCGCTCGGCGCCAATGGCTTCTTTCCCCTCTTGTCGCCCCCCCGCAGAGATCTCGGGCTTGTATGAGCGAATAAGCTACAGTCAAACCTCGATAAGGGAAACTATATCAGCCAGGAAAAGGTGGTTGCTACTAACCCCTGTTTCTCCTACCAAGGAAGTTCTCTAGAGGAGTCAAAAGAGCGATTGACTGTCTTCAAAGACACTCTATAGGTTATTGAGGGCCCCTAAATCAGCTCTAATGTTTCTACCCTCCTCAGCTGCCTTGTTGTGGTGGTAGTGGTGCTGTCAGTGGTGGTTATCCCCTGTCGTGGGTGTCCAGAGAGGAAGTCTCAAGACTCTGTCTGTGGTTCCCAAAACGGTAATATATGTATATACCGTTGTATATAAGTACGTACCGTTTTATATACATAAATAGCTGTTTTATAAGGGCTAAGAGCAACCCAGGCAGGGAGATTCCCAGAAATTTTCCCTTAGTGAGGGTTTGGAAACTTCCCATACAAAATTAATTCAGCCAGGCAGATTGGTCTCCAGTAGCGAGGGTTTCCCTTACAGTGGGTATCCCTTATCGAGGTTTTGACTGTAGATGTGCAGATCACCCCTGGAGCGATTGAGGGGGTGGATTTGCAGCGGAACCCCACAGCAAGATCTTGACCACCGGGGAAGAGGAAGAAACCTTGAGATCTGAAGCTACGACATTCGATATCTCTTACGATATAGTCCGTCCAATTGCGGAGTTGCGACGAGAATCTCAATATGGTTCAATCATCAGTCTATGACTGAAATTCAAGTCCACGTTTAGCAAGATTGTGACCCAACTTGCGCTATTCAAAAATGGGTTGAGCGTCATGTTTTATACTCTGGAAGTCCTAGCAGACGTCAATTGAGAGAGAACGCATGACGATACCCATACATACATACCCTTTTACCGTTCGTTGATAGCTCTGGTGGAGCCGCAAGCTCAGGTACCGTATCAGATGCCCTGAGGCCTTATGGCAGGAACGTTCAATTCATCGGATAGTGTCGCTGCCTCGAATTTATGCGCACGTATGTGCTCTTGTTGAGGCACCTACTCATTCAGGGGAAGGGACGACACCATACTTACCATGGTTGGATTTCTGTTCCTTGCGCATGATACGCGCAAGCAAGTTTTCTCAAGTTGTGCAGTCTCGCCACGGCAGGAATTAGCTTCATGGCTAGAAAAATCATCAGTGTGAATCAGATTTGTGTCAACGACAGACAACCTTTTGCTCTTCAAATTCTGCTGTTGAAGACGCTTCTTCTCAATAACTTGATCAATTTGTGAGCTCCATAGAAAACACTGGACTCCAACAAGCCCTTCATTGTGCAGCTCTTGTGCGAATCTGTCATTATATCCTGTCTCAATACAAATGCCTGCCCAACGCCAACCACCAGCGGGGAAGGCCAGCTCTCCCAGCAAAAACAGAAGGAAGAACGCCAGACGTGACGCTTCCACTCGAGCAGAAGAGATTGTCAATACCGTCAAAGAAGAGACTACAGACAAAATCAAAACCGCTAAAGAGACCAAGCACAAAAGCAAACATGATAAGCCAGAGACCCACAAATTCATCATCGATACACACAACCTAGGTGCCTGGCGCTTTATATATATGGCTTTCGTAGGCATTATCGCGTTTGCCACGGGTACTGCTATTGGCTTGCGAACATTGCTTGCGATCCCTGAATACTCCGCCTCGATTGTTGCAGAAAAGGGGGCAGTCAAGTCATCGTCAATATATATCGCAGTGTCGCTAGTCCTTCTGGCCGTCTCGCTGATACTATTACTTATATTCAGCTTCTTCCTTATGGAGTCAGCCAGGTGGCGGCAGAAGCTTGCGGTCAAGAGTGTGCTTGTGTCATATCCTCTTGGAATCTGCAATGGCTTGATATTTGGCCACAATATATGCTACGCAGCCGGGCTGACACGCTCAGACTGCTCGGGAGCAGTTGTTGGATTACTTTTGCTATCATACGTGATCATGATCCTCGCCAAGATGCTATTTCTGATCCTGAAGGATGTGATTGGATGGGAGGAGATTGAAGTTTGATGAGATGGAGGGACGCAAAATCGATGGCTGAAAAAGCAAAGAGGCGCGATGATGTATAATGGAGGCGAAGATTTCAATTGAACTTCATCAGCGATCGTCGTTGTCTCAGAAGCCACAAATTCAATCTGGCCAGATGGAGGCCAGTGCCACCTTTTACTTGTTCCTGAGATGGGTCTCGTCGTCTTCTATCAACATAATCAGCCTCTGGTGGGTGCAGGTGGAGGACCGAATTGTATGGCCACAAAAGCTTCATGTGTACTTTACGATCAACAGAGTTAATTGGAATTCGCTGTGTCAGCGACACATTTCTTGCACTCCCTCATCCCATCACACCCTGTCTTCAAAATAAAATGAAGACCGGCTCTAGCTACATCGATGCATCTTCAATATTACGCATAATGTACGGCGAATGCAGTTGTGACAATTTCGGATTTCCCCCTAACAATCCTACTTCGTCAGCCTTATACATATAATGCTGTCTTGTTACTATAACAGTCATTATCCGCGCCTCGCGCCCAAAATTCTCTAGGCACGCCGTTGAAGATTTGATTATGAAGTGTACTCAACCTGGAAAGCCGTGCATTAGCTTCGTGACCCCATGGAAATCAAGCAGGACTAAAGTCTTTCATCTCAAGAGCTGCCAGGATTGGTGTATGGGGGTGTGATGCGCCATGGCAAAGAGGTGGCACCAACGCATTGACACCCGAAACATAGACAGGGCCGAAACGACTAGATCTTAGTATGGCAACACTCATCTCACTCAATTATACAAGATCTCTGCACTCTATGTGTAGGGGTAGATGTCCGAATCAAAGCATGTCTCTCGCCCGTCGGCCTTCCTTCTTGGGCCCTTGGGGCGTTGACCTCACAAGTACGTGCCAGAGCCAATCTCAAGCCAATATCATTACACCGATCTCCTTGGCTTGAATTACCCTTAAAGTGGCATAAAGCTGTATATCTGGCTCTACACTAGCAATTGCGGGACTGGTGCGCGGGCCACCCATCAACAGGCTTCTAGAGGATAGTGTTTGAATCACTGTATACACTTCCTTTCGCTAAAAGCAGTCTGTGGTCATCAATATCAAGGAAGCTGCCCGAGTGCCTCCTCGGATCCTATTCTCATGAATGACCAGAATATTCCGCTTTGTTGAACAATTATATCAACTTTACCTTGTTCTCATGAAGACTACAGCGGTATAATTAGCGTCTTTCGAAAAAAGAAAAAGGTTTGATGGACATGTGCCATCAGGTTTCGAGAAGCTAGATTATGGATTGTTGAGCTTCAATCCTAGAGCCTACGAGATCAAAACAAATCCTGCATCCGTGTTGAGTGTATGAGGCGTCTTGACTGCGGGATTTAGGAGAGCTCACCGTCAATCTGTTCCATAGGCAGTGTTTGAACGGTGTTGACGAGACTTCCTCCACCCATCATTTAGATGCTTCTCTAGATTGCTTTTCGCCGGGCGACGATATCGAGGATCCACCTTATTGCATGTAAGGACTGGTGGCCTTGTTTCGTTCCCCTCGGATCTGGTGTGATGGTCGTCTTAAGATTGAATCCTTACCAGATGATGAATCAAAGTTATACACATCCAAGGAGGCTGATATGATAGGATGTCCCATCAATCTGGGCGATCCGTACATTGAAGCGGTTTCACTGAGCTATACAACCACAATTGCTACGGCTACAAGACAAATTCGTTACGTACAAAACAGCGATTCTGAATGCTTGAAAATAGGAGGCCAAAAAGAAACCTAGCAAACGACGCCAGCACTCAGCTGATCAGCTTCCCATTTCTGGTGCGAATGACTGCCAGGAGATACCACATGCCATCGATGTTCGAGTGGTCATTCTCATTGCGTCCCCGTAGGCTTCCAAATCCCTTATTGCATGATCTGGCCGCTGTTCCCCCGGTGTGATGACGCCGCTCAAATCTCTATGCCAACAAATGCTGTGTATGGATTATGCTTGCTGCAATGACTCTGTTCAAATGTCATGGACTACACTTCTACGGCTCATCTGATCCATCTGGACGTTTTGATGATCATCGCGGAGAGATGATACATAGTTGAAGACTCGACAATATCAAAGCTCTAGCAAACAGTGTACCAGGCGGCGCTATCATTATGCTTAACACCATTGCCGGGGAGCATCTCCTAACGCAATTGAGGGACCAGTGCGCCGAAAGCCGGGACACTTGCATCTATGTACGGGGCTTTTGTGGTATGTGCAGTAGGGAGTTTCGGCGCGGAATAGTATTCCTGACTCTTGAAAAAAATTGCTAGTAATAGTGGCAGTGGTCTGGAAGTCTCCATACTCGTGGATACCATTAACAAGGGTTTTACATTCTGAATCCAGGAGCTGCTGATTGATTCACCGTTTAATTGTTCAAAACAGCCTTCTTATTCCTCTCAATCTCTCATCTGTTTATGGCGATGCTGAATGGAAAACAAAGTTTAAGCAGTAGCAGCAGTGCCAGCAGCGATAGGAGAATCTGAGCTTTTAAGGCCAAGGGGGAACCAAATAGGCTCAAGCTGCGGCTGCAAGGCAAATGGACTCGGATAGCCAACTGCTTCCCGCGCCACGCCAGCAGCAGCAACTGCAGGACGCTCACATACAACCTGGGGAATTACTACGACCGCCTACAGCCTCAACCTCTGGGCCCCCTGGACTGCTTGGACTTCCTGAGAATTCGCTGGTAACAGACTCCTCAAACCGCCGACCGGTAACCAATGCCTCTCAGGATGTTCAAACGGCTACCGGACTCACGGCAAACTTGGCTTGTGAACCTAGACTCAAGAATTCGGTTTCGCATTCACACCTTCAATTGCGATTCCACGACCAGCAGCGGCATAGCCACAGCTCTCGTCCGACGCATATGAGAACGCACATTCTGCGTTCGTATCAGTCAAGCTCTGATCTGTCCACAAACAAGAAAGAACGCCTTCTACCACGGTCTGCGGGCTCTTCGAACGTTCTTCGCCGAGCTCCAGACAAAAAGCCCCAGGCACAAGATACAACCAAGTCTGGTCCACGAACAGGGAACACCAAGAAAGGAGAATATGTTAATGGCTTGAAGGAAGATGATGGCATACCCCAATGGAGGAAATTGTTGGTTGCTTCGAAATCAGCTCGTAAACATGGACGAGGTGAAATTGATATCTTTGAGGCTTTGCAGTCCACTCAAACGTCTCGGAAAGCTAGTACCAGCACACTTAGAGAAAAGGGGCATTCTTCCAATTATAGACCTCAGAAGGAGGTTGGAAAGAGGTATATCTATGGCGGCATTGGCGGAAATGGCAAGGTATCCTTCAGGTATGTATGCGAGTGTATGCCTGCATACAACGGTCATCTCCACGCCCCCCATCTCCGTTTCGCACCGACACGGTTGGACATGCAGCTAGCCCCAGGATGCCCCAACATCAAACAATTGCTAGAATTTATAAAACTGACGATTTGCCACGAAATGTATCACATTGTGCAGATCCATGAAGAATTCACAGGTGGATTCAGGTTCAAGGGCCCCTTCACCATCTAGGGCTCCCTTTGAACCCCGCCCGTCAACCTGCAAAGATATTGGAAGATCAATCAATTCATACCTTCCAATGTTGGTCAACAGTTCAAAGAACGATAATACAAATGAAAATCAGGATATATTCAAATCAGGGCCGGCCAATTTGGAATCCGGTCGATTGTCGGCTCAAGCGGACGTCGATGCAAATCATCCAACTTCATTCAAACCAGATGAATCAGATATGACCACTGAAAATATTCCTCAGGAGACCGACGGCCCCGCCATTGTTGTCAATCATCCACTGGCTGATACCAATTCACTCCCTGACGAGCCCTCGACCATGGAGAGCACAACAAACTCTTTTCAATTCAGTCAGTTTGACTGCAGCGATTTCGATACAACCACTGGTCACTTCACGCAAGATGTCACCGAGTTTGTTTCTCCTTTTTCGGAACCAAGCGAGATATCACCTCAGTTGTTCGATGATCTACAGCTCCAAATGCACTCACCGTTTGTTGCACGATATGCCCATTTCGACGGCAATTTTAGCGGGCCAACTGACCCGCACGCCAGACTTATAGCAGCCTTACCATCACGAATCATAGCCCAGATAGCGTCAGACTCATTTATGGATTATGAATTGGTGTCCGACTATTTTCTAACTTTTCGCGCATTCATGGACTCGCAAATACTCCTAAAAATGCTGTTCGCCCGACTTGAATGGTCACTTGACAAGAAGTCTGCCGATGGGCGAATTGCACGCATCAGAACATTCGCAGCAATGAGGCATTGGGTCCTGAACTATTTTGCGGACGATTTTTTGCACGAAAAGGATGGTTGGGTGCTGCGCAACGAGTTTTGCAACAACTTAAATAGGCTCTATCGCAAGATCAAGATTCGCATGAGCCGGGTAAACCTCCAGGAACCAGAGACCCGCCGTGGAAACATGAAGGCCAGACCTGCAGCCGTTGCAAGTGATCTGAAAGTGCTCATTGACTTGAAGAGATGCTGGGTTGGCCGCTGTGATGCATTCTGTAATTCGACGGATGATCTTGGGATCGATGACAGTGGCTTTTCTTATAACGCCAGTGATGGCTTTGATGCAGATCGTGACATTGAGCCAGGACTTGCCCCGCATGACGATGGAGGCGAAAATCTCATACAAGGCAATGTTGAAGTGAACCCTAGACGGCTGTCAAGATACACAGACGTAAGGTTCTCTCATTATGGTGCTATTCGGCCAACTGACTCTACGACATTGCCCGTCACAGCCAGTTCAACCTCTGCAGCCTCAATTAACATGACTTTGGAGGCAGACGATCAGCCTGCGGCCAATGCCTTTTATCATCAGAAACAGCGATTTTCACATGTCAAAACAAATTCTCAAAGCAGCACGGTTAGCGCGAACAGTGTTGCCTCTAAGCGACGCTTAGAGGCTAAACGAAAGCAGTATCGTACGACTTCAGACTCTGTACGAACCGAGATACCCATTGTTCGACGTCAATCTAGCGTCATCAACAAACAGCGACCGAACTCTCATAATGATATCGAAGCCATCAAGCGCCAACAATTGTCAAAGCACAATATCACTTTTTCAGTATTGAAAAATGATGGCGATGGGGCCGGTGCCATGAAGGATGAGCATACTCGGCCTATGGAGCCGTTGTCTGTGGCACAAGACACACGGCTTGAGGTTCCAATACTTCAAATCGAACCACAATCCGCCTCGGTCTCAGCTCCACTACAAAACCTTATCAGAGGTACTCTGTTTACCCCTGTCGAGGGCATTATCCACGTCCTTGGTGATATTCCCAGTGCTCAGGTCTCCTGCAATGAGCCAGAGCATGGTGGGAGTCACTCACCTCAATATCATCTATGTTCCATTCGGAGTCACCACGAGGACTGTCGGCGTCCTGTCATCGGTGCGTGGGGATTGAAGGGAGGTGACATGACCTCTACAATTACAGGACTCATGTCCAGAGATGATGTAAGTGTGGTGACCAGCGATACCCCACGAACGCCTATCAAGCGATTTGAACATCACGACATATTTCGGCTTAGAAGCCCAATGCAATCTCCTGAGCGCAATCGCTCACATGCAGGCGATACACCAAAAAGATCTATAACCTTACCCCTTAACACGTCCCCCACAGATTCTCCACCCTATTCGCATCCTCCCAGGGGTGAAACATACTCCAATGCTGAGGATGAAAAAGTGAATTATATTCAATCGTCAGGACAAGGTGTAAAGCATATAATGGGGACACTCCGACGAGCTTTTGGTGACCGCAAACATAGCAACCAGGATGACCAGACATTGTACTGGAATGGCCATGACAACCGCTCTTCGAATGGTAGTGCTCAAGGAAAATCAGCCCGCGGCCGTCACCCACGCGGAGAAACTTTCGCAGGTCGATTTCATCTGAAGAAAGCGGCTCATACGCACTCTTTTAGCGGAGGTAGTAACCCAAGTCAAACTCGATCCAGCTTTGACAGGAGCCGAAACTGGGAAGGTATGACTAGTCGCAATAAGTCCACTTCCATCGACCGCAGCCGAAGTCCTACTAGTCATCTCAACACTTCCTATGCTCCGTCTGAGCCGAACAGCTCAGCCCTGAACAATAGATATCCTACAGTGGGAATACCGAAAACAAGGAAAGATGCTGACACATGTGATCATGCTGCTCTATCACCACCCAGGACTCAAATTTCACCTCCTGGTGAGAAACCACATATTCACTTTAATCCTTCTCAAGAGGACAAAGCTAGCAGTCATGAACACAAAGGCTCATTGAATACGGAAGGCAAGGGAGGAGCTCTTATTATGCAATGGCTGAACAAGAATAAAGAGGCCCGAGTCGATCTTCTAGCCGAGAGTGCGGCTGAGAATTATATGGACAGATTCAGTGGTGCCGTCAACGAAGAGAATCAAAAGCGTTCGTCAGTTGCAACAATCTTCACCCCTGACGTTACGACCCACAGCGTTCAGATTCGGGTGGCCCGTGCAAATGAAAGAACAAGTGATTGCATCTCAGCAGAGGTGAAAAAGGCCATGACTAAGCTCGCTGCCTCTTCGGATCCTGAGCCGCAGCACGCACCTCCCCGTCAATCCTCACCATGCTCACTTGGCTCTCCTATAAGCCGGTCACGCCGACCTGTCTTCTCTCAGGGCCAGGAGACGTCTCAGCTGCAACCTTCACGTACGCTGTCGGGGGACTATAGCGTCGTAAGTTCCGCTGCAGGCACGGGTTTTCGAGAACCTAATGGTCAACCCACATCAGAACGTACTCTATATGCAGGTCTCGGCTTTGGCTTAGATTTGGCATCCAGAATACCAAGGCGCCCGTCGGCCAATGGAAAAGTGATAGAAAGTCCACCCTCCTCGGAACATCACTCCACATCGAAGAGTGCTTTCAATCGACTGCCTCCATATAATTGCTCGTCTCCGGTTCCATACCCGGGACCAGACCTTACTACAGTCGAGTCGGCGCCGTCATCTGGGCGCAATAGCAGCGATACACGGGGAAATGCCGTTCGATACTCGTTAATACAGACTAGTGACCGAATATCGCTCGACCCCAGAAGTCTCGGCGATAGCGATGCAAACAGCATCGAGATGAGAGGAGGAAATATGGAAAGGAGCGTGACACGTACGACTCAGGGGACCCAAATCTCGCAGTCTACAGACCATAGCCAGACAAGGCCTTTGTCAAAATCTGGACAACCTACCGAGCGCCCAGGAGTCGTCGCACGAAGTATGAAATCATGGGGCAATAGACTACGGAAGTACGCTTCATATCAAAGCGGAATGTCGAAGCTCAACTTCCGGCGTCATCACGAACATGAACATGAACGGGTCGATGATGCTAATATACAGCGGCAAGGAGAAGGTCACCGAGGCCGGTCGCTTTGGGGGAGAAATAAATATCTCCTGCATCATCATCACCATGATGCTAATAATACACCCGGCAAAGTCCTCAACCATCATCCACTGAATATCTCCAGTTTTGATGTTCATGGCAAGATTGATGAACACGACAGAGAAGATACAACATCACCCATACCGCTGTTGACACTTCCCTCATCATCGTTGAGGCTGTCACTGCCGTCGCCATTTTTGTTTGAAAACATTGAAGATAGCCAACAACCAGTGGATCATGATCAGTCTCCGCAGAAAATTCACCACTCACCCGGTAGCGATATAGGCAGCACGACTGGCACTTATGGCTCAGTACCATTGCGAATCGACACTGCTACATCAGCGTCTGTGGAGTCCCCTTATCTGGCACCCGACTTCACGTGGCAAAGATTTGAATTGGTAAATTCATTGAGCGGGAGCCAAGCGAATGAGGACGTGTGCTCAGGAGGCGGCCAAAAAACACCGGATGCAGAGCCAGCAGCTAGACCGCATTCTGATATATCCCGGAGCTTTGAAGACTCGATTGTATCGACCAATGAAGGTCCAGTTTCCAAAGAAGCTACTTTTGCCCAAGCGGCTGTTGCTAGCGAGAGCCCTTTCGATGATTATGATTGTGAGCACAATCAAGATATCAATGAATCTGAAGAGATTTGGGAGTCACCATCAGTGAATACTTCTCCCAGCAAGCCCACAATTTTCCCGAGATATTCTTTACATGTTTCAGATAGTCAGGACCGTGATGTTGGGAAGATTACATGTGATGACAATGAGGCCAACGACTCTCACTTCTTCAGAAGATCTGTGAACTCGGACCTTGGGCTGAAAACCACAATACCTGTCTCACCAGACAGTGATGGGCAACGATCAGATGATCTTCTTTCAAGCAACGACTCCGAATTATCCTACCACTCTGCACAGCAAGACACGAATGCTCTAAATGATGCACATAGTCAAGAGACTCCCGAAGATGGCAATGTGCCCAAGGTGCATGCGAATGATGCTGGCCCAAGTTCCCTAGGTCCGGAAAGTGTGTCACCACTCAAAGGCCAGAGTAAAGAGGTCTTTCACCACACTGAGCCGCAGGACTGCTCTTTGGCGGGTGATGTGTCCAGCAGTTTGCGTCAACCTGTTTCCCGAACACCTTCAAACCGTGCAGAAAAAGCGGAGTCCCAAGCAAACATCCCTGATACCCTGGCTTCACCTCACCCTCCTTCTACGCACGAGGAACGGCACGAAAAGGCTCCTGGTAGTCAACAAGAATTAGCACCTGCGGCCGACGATGATTCAGTACCTCAATCTGAGAAGCATGCACCCTCTTCAAAATACCAGCACGCTCCTTTCATTTTGGCATACAGTTCGAGAGTTTTGGCAGAACAGATGACCATAATTGAGGTTGCTGCACTAGCGGAAATTGATTGGCGTGACTTAGTTGATATGAATTGGAGCAATGACCAGACTGCTCTTGACTGGTCTGTGTATCTGGCATCCGAAGAGCGTCGAGGTATAGATGTCGTCATTGCTCGCTTCAATTTGATGGTCAAATGGATTGTGTCTGAGATTGTCCTCACCCATGATATCAGCGAGCGTGCTCATGCCATCTCGAAATTTATTCACGTCGCTATTCATGCACGGCGTATGAGGAATTTTTCCACTATGGTTCAAGTAACCATCGCTCTATCGTCTGTGGACTGCGCCTCTCTTAAGAGCACCTGGGCCCTGGTCGATCCTGATAGCAAACAGGCTTTTGAGGATATGGAGTCCCTTGTTCAACCACTACGCAACTTCAAAGATCTTCGCATGGAAATGGAGAGCCAGGGACTGCACGAGGGATGTGTTCCTTTTGTTGGCCTTTATGTGCAAGACTTGACGTACAATGCTCAAAAGCCTGCTACTATTCATATCGAAGGAGGGGTACAGCCGCTGATTAACTTGGAGAGGTATCGCACCGCTGCCAGTATCATCAAAAGCCTCTTACGGCTGATTGATGCTAGTACAAGGTATGGACTTACTCCAATCAATGGTGTCATTGAACGGTGCCTATGGATATCTTGCCTCAAGGATGAGGATATTCGTCATCTCAGCAAGTCTCTGGAACTGTGAGCTGGTTATCACGTCAGGTAGCCTATAGCTGCGTCGGGATAACCCATCTCCATTCCATGACCATTAATCTCTCCGACCTCTCTTAATATTTTCACCCTTTTTTCGATCGATATACCCGACCCTCCTTGTAATTCCACCTAATCACTCCTTTTCTTTCCTTTCATCACGTCAATATACACCAGTCATTACGCCTGACGTCTGTTTCCAAGGCCTTTTGCTCCCTTTTCCCTACTGCACCATTTCATGTACACTATGTCCATATCAGCCCGACCACGGGGACGAGCGTTGTTTTCTTGATATAACAATATTGTCGCAGGCATTTGCACGCATATGCGCTCTACCACGGTCATTACCCCTCATCAATTAATCCACAGCATATTTTCAATAATCAGATAGCTGTATATATATACACACATACATACATACATTCATACATACATACATACCACCTTCACACCATTGAGACCATCACTGCCATCGAAACATTCATTCTTGGGCACTCTTCTGTTCGTTAAACGAGGGGTTTATATGTAGATCCAATGACATCAGTCCTCAATATAAGAAGCAGCCTTTACCGCTATACACGCTATACACGCGATAACCGCGCGTTTAGAGTACACCCGTAATCAGTCTGGGGGCGACTCGGCACAGGCACAATCCATTCTAGTACTTACGGAGTACTACGTAGATACGACGTACGACGCCGTTCAATATGCATACATCGTTTGAATGGAGGGGTTTGGTGATCGATTGAAACAGCATGTGAGGAGACGGAAGAATTGCTGATAGAGTCTTGAGAGCCTTCATTGCATATCATCATAGACGACCGTCTGTCAAGTTCGATTATTCATCAGGCCATTGCTGTCCTATCTTATCGCTTCAGTATATCGCCACTCTTCTTGTGAAAGACGTGCAATCAATACTGCAGTCAGTACTTTGCACAACCATTGTTGAAGTGCGCTGCAGCTCATGGCCTCTTTTCAGTGAAGCTTTTGGGTCTTCATTCTTGTCCAGAATTAGGGCACACGGGCATATGCTCTGATCAAGATTATAAAGTCGGCGAATTATTAGTCTATGGCCAATATGGGCGAGATTGACCACTCCCGAACCGGCTCATCAGAGGACCATCCTGGTGGTGATCAGGATGTGCCACCTCATGTCGTTGAGGAGGCGCCCGTTAGGAAGTTGCCTGATGACCTACCGACCTCGCTTGATGACCGAAAACCTGCTCCTACCTTTTCTGCAGAAGCAGAAATGTATGACGGCTGGCAAGGTGTGCACTCTATCTTCAATTATCCCTGGATTTTGATCCCAAGCTGGAATGGTTTCGTCCCCATATGTTACTTCTGGAGCAACTGTCATAACCCCCCAGTCTTACGATGGAGGAAACTATTCTGCGACGGCTTGTTCATCGTGATTGCCCGCTCACCATTAAATGCGATTGTGATGATTAAATGCTAATACCTTTATTTCTCACCAGGCCAGTCACAATTTATAACGACGCCAATGCCTGCAAGGCCGTTGACGTTCAACCTGGGATTAGATGATACCGTTCACGATGATGAAGCTGAAATCAGTGAAGGCATACTGCACCAGAGCCACCATTTCAGTCCGGACAACGATGGCACAGAGGACAGCGACACTAGAATTGTACAAATGCTTGCTGTTCAAGCACAACATCGTGAAGCGGAAACAGCAGGTATCCCAGCCGACGACGACGCAATAGCAGATGACCCTAATCTTTCTGAACAAGATAAAAGAACAATCTTGCAAAAGAGCTTGAACATGGCTGCCAGTAATGGTGATGCTGAGCGTGCACGCAAGCTCCTAACAGGACGGCTACGTGCTTATGTTGATCCAGATTTACCAGATGAGGAGGGAACAGCACCAATAATCTACGCCAGTTGCTTTGTGAGTTCAGTTCCAACGTCTCATTTGAAGGGTTTTCGACGGAATGCTGACTGCTCGTAGGGGCACGAAAATGTGGTCTCAGTGTTGCTCGAAGCTGGAACATTCGTTGACTCTCAAGATCGCAATGGCTGGAGTGCACTCATGTGGGCCATGACCAATAGACACAAAACAATAGCAAAAGCACTTCTGGACCACGGAGCATCTACAGATATCAAATCGACGTCAGGTGGGAAAGCCTCAGATTTTGTTCAGCCAGGAGCTGATATATCCCAATATCTCTACGAGAACGGATATAATATTGGTGGATCTCAATTCGGTACCGACTATTACGATGCAGGTTTCGGGCATGCCAAATTTGAAGAAGAAATGGCGGAATATGAGATGAAACGACGTATGATGATGGAAGAGAGCGCTGTCAATTTAGAAGTGGATCTTTCAAGTCTAGGGCTCGATGAAAAGTATGAGCCCTCGGAGGAATTTGACGAGGAGCAACCGGAATTTGTATGGGACAGATGTCTCAACGACCAGATGTTTGTTTTCCAAGAAAACGAACTGGACAAGATTTTGGATGTCGTCATAACCAATATGATGCCTTTACGGAATCCATCACAGAAACCGGTCCCAGCCAATCTCCTTTTCCTAAGCGCCCGCTACGCTCACTATCATGCAACCCCTGAGCTCCTAGCTCAACTACTTCTTTCTGCAATGGATCGCATCAATGAAGTTGTCGAGAGACATCAGTGGGACATGACGTTCTTGGCGTTCTGGTTGTCCAATGCAACGCTTCTTTTATATTACCTGAAAAAGGATGCTGGCCTGGTTGGAAGCACTGTAGACTTTCAGCTACATCTTGCGGAACTAATCAACGATATTTTTGTGTTTCTCATCAGAGATGCTGAACGCAGAATGGACAAAGTTCTTGACGCAGCCATGCTAGACCATGAGACAATACCTGGGTTGGATGACGTTCATTTCCAGAACGAGTGGAAACTGTTTCAAAAGAAGAAGAGCACGAAGCCTGAACCGCTGGAGAAGAAAGTCAGACCCCCTTCTCCACGGCGGCGTGCCAAAATCTCGCCGCGCAATATCACGTCGCTCCTTTCATCAACACTATTTGTCCTTGATTTATACGACGTTCACTCTGTCATCACTACCCAAATCATCTCTCAACTCCTTTACTGGCTTGGAGTTGAGTTGTTCAACCGAATCATGACAAACAAAAAGTACTGCGCACGGACAAAAGCCATGCAAATTCGCATGAATGTATCCGCAATTGAAGACTGGGCTCGCGCGAACAATAGAGAGCCAGACCATTATGAGAGTGGATCACTCACAGCGTCCGGGGAAAGCACTGTGGAATCATGTCGGAAGCATCTTGGTCCAGTTGTTGAGCTTTTGCAGTGGCTCCAATGCTTTTCTTCATTAGGTGACGATGCTGACGCCCTTGTTTCAACGCTACAACAACTGCGGCAACTTACCCCGGCTCAGCTCATCCATGCAGTCAAGATGTATAGAGCGGAAGTTGGAGAGAAAACGTTATCAAAACCAGTGATGAAGTATCTTCTCAAATTGCAACAGGATCCCCAAGAACTGCGTCGGCTTTACGAGGTTCAGATCCCTGAAGATGCAAAGCCCTTACCCCTGTCGACGTCACAACAAAATGATCAGCCTCAAACACCAACTTCCCCTAGACCCGTATCATCACAGTCTTATCAGCGACCCTTTACTCCAACATCCATCCGATCATACAGCACAAACTTTGAGGCCGTGAATCCAACTTCCACATCGACACTTCTCCTCGACCCTTCGCTAACATTACCTTTCTCGTTGCCTACAAGTACAGACATGCTTGTCACATACGGTGCTGGGCTAGGAGGTGCCAACCGGGAGCGGGAACGCAAATACATTCCCACTGTCCCAACCGACTTTCTGGAAAAGCTTGACCGGGTCCAATCCTAGTCAATTGATAACCTTTCTCAATCAAACCAACCGTACATTTACGCGAGTGACACAAACTGATGATGTGTGCTCTTGTACATTGATTGTAAAGCAGTGCGACTCAATTCACGAGTTGTGGCTAATTCCAGCCGGATGCATGTTAGAAGGAAGTTGGCCCTCAATTGTGATTGGCTAGGTAATTGAGAGGAACTCTTCACACATATTGAAGATGATCATCGTGAAGTTAGCAGAATCGGAAACATTGTGCCAGATCTACATTATACTTTACTCATAACAGCAACATGCGGGGATTGCCATGGCATGCAATCTCTCCAACTAATCCCTCCAACTGCAAGTTCATCCCACGTTCCTTGCCAGCAACAACATCTGTGGCTACAGGCACACGACGTCAAAGATGTTGGGACATGGTTCATAAGCCAAAAGCAGAAACTGGACATATTCTACCTGGTCCAACTTGGGACGTGCCTTTGGATCTGACTGCCCTATACCGAAATCGCTCTAACTTGAACGGGGCTTTGCGTTTGGAAGATCTGGATACAGCTTCTAATGATAATGCCATTCGAGTTTACCCCCTTGTATCCAAAATGTTCGAATTTCAATAGAAAGGCCTTTTCACTGCTATATCATTGCTCTGGTTTTCTTCTCATTCTCCCATAACACTTGTCATTTCTCTGTTTCTCTCTCAAACGTTTCATCATTAATCATTGCTCACAGCCTCACTGTATCCGATCAATTTCTCACGCAAGCACAGAAGGTCAAAGCTGAAATTTACCATGGAGTCTTTAGGTGGAGCTGGACTGCCTTCGATTAGTTCAATGCTACCAATAGCAAAAAGCACAGTCGACGCACTTACAAACGGGCGTGATTTCAATGGGAGTACGAGGAGCAGACCGGAAGAAAGTGCTTCACAATCTCTACATACCTTACTACAGGTAGAAGAACAACGACTGCGACGGGAAGAACAACGAACCCGACAAGAAACATTGAAATTGGATCAACGCAGGGTGGAACAGAATATGCTTCGAGATGCTCTGGAGGCTGGTGTGCCCTCTCATATGATACCCTTGATCTTTGTTGGAAATGAT
>AZGZ01000001.1:1129049-1145267 GCA_001636715.1 Ascosphaera apis ARSEF 7405 | reverse complement strand
GGAAAGGTGAAGTCGGCAGGGAAGAAAGAAAGACGTCAGGGAAGAAAGAAAACCCACGATTTTAAGGAGGAAGAAGCATATGAGGAGCAGCAATTTGACACCGACGTGAGAGTTGGAAGAAGCTGAAGAAGACGAAGAAGAAGAAGAAAGAGAAGCTTGAAGGGACGAAGCTGCAGAAGTGTGCTCGTGAGGAAAGCGGGAAGCTGAAGAAGCTGTGAGTTGTTTACTGTCTTTGCGCTACCGGTTCGACGATGCGATGCGATGCGATATGGTATGGTGTGGTATGCTGCGATGGGGAACTGTGCGGTGCGATGAAGTGCAATGCGATGCGACATGATGCGATGCGATATGGTATACGACAGGACCACGACAACTAAACTAGCTGATGGGCGCATACGCTGTTCATCCATGCGGACGATGGTGGGATGGTCATGTTGCTTGTTTCATGTCAACATGCCAGCGCAAGTGATTCAGCAAGCAAAGAGGAATGAAGATACGAAAGAGGACAGAACAGAACAGAACAAAACAAAACAGAGGATGAGGATGGCGACTTCTCTCTTCTATATCAGATCCCCTGCCTGTCAACCCTGAAGATCTCAACTGTCCCGACTCCATTCCTCTGCGCTGGCCAATGACTGACCCGCTATCTATATCTACCTTGCGCGACCACCAGCACGGCACTAATTGCGCTAAAAATGCTCGATCTACGGTCCTTGCGGCTTCAACTGCCTATGTTGACGTCAGTGGGCATCTGCTGTGTCTGCTCATGGATAGCTGGGAGCTTGTGCTAAAGGATTGCGAATGCGATGTCTCTTCATGAAGGGTTGTGCCATCGCTTCATCATCAATATGCGAAACCACATCGCTCGTCGAGATATGGGGCGGACGATATCGTCTCTTCTTTCAGAGACCACTTTCAACTGCCTCATTACATTGCATCGCATCCCATCGTTTTGCTCAACCTGATGCTTCTATCTACCGCCATGCTGCCGTCCTCAATATCGGCATCTCATCGTCCCCGTTATGGTGGCATTCATATCCATCGAAACGTCAATATGGACTGACAAGTGTCTATTGTAATAGAAGGATATATCTTAGGAAACAGAATTAGGACAAGGCAAACAGCAATCATGTCTGGTCGTCGTGCCTGTTACAAGTGTGGCAACCTTGGCCACTTTGCTGAGGTTTGCACCTCTGCTGAGCGTCTTTGCTACAACTGTGAGTGGGACTCGCTTTTTTCCTAACTATCCAGATGAACATATACTGACTTTGATGAAATTATAGGCAAGCAGCCTGGTATGTCGATCAATTTGTGTCTTATCTCAAATGTTTCACCTCTCTGACCGTCACTTAGGCCATGAGTCCAATGGTTGCCCCAACCCCAGGACCACTGACAGTAAGCCACTTTGATCTTCCAGTGTCTCACCCACCCACAATCTTTGCTAACAACCCTCTCTAGCCAAGCAGTGCTACCACTGCCAGGGTGTTGGACACGTTCAGTCTGATTGTCCTACCCTCCGTCTCCACGGCGGTGTGCCCGGCGTGAATTGCTACAACTGCAACATGCCAGGTCATGTTGCCCGTAACTGCCCTCGCCTCGGCAGACCTGCTTTCGCTGGTCGCGGTGGTTTCGCTGGTGGCCGTGGCGGCTATATGGCCGGTGGAATGCCCCGTGCCAGTGCTACCACTTGCTACAAGTGCGGTGGACCAAACCACTTTGCCAGGGATTGTCAGGCTAACGCCTTGAAGTGCTACGCTTGTGGCAAGCTTGTATGTCTCTGTTCCATTGACAGTATCAGTCTCGACGTGTATTGCAGATATACTAACCTTTCTTGATTCAGGGACACATCTCTCGCGATTGTACTTCCCCTCAGGGTGGCAACCTCGCCGCTGCTGGCAAGGTCTGCTACAAGTGTTCTCAGCCAGGACACATTTCTCGTGATTGCCCTGGTGAAGAGACCACTGTCACCACCACCACAGTTGTTGCTACTACCACTAGCACCGATGGCGGCGTCGACATTGCTCCCGCTGACGTGACCTCTGCATAAAGCAGCGGCAGTAACTCGATGCGTTTTGTGAAGCAGGGAGTAGAACAAAAGTCATAAACGCGAAAGCTTTTTTTCAGCGAGTGTGCCATATGAGACATTTCTTGAAACTGCAGGCTGAATTGAAGTAGGAGACTGTCGTTCTAGGCTGGTCCTTCATACGCTTCTCTCTTTTGGTTGACTCCCTCTCACTGTTTCTGGATATCATTATGCCCGTTATCATTTTTATATCTTATACGGTGTTCAAAGGTGTTTCAATATGAAATTTTTTTGACTTTCACTCCCACTCAATCTCTAGTATTTGTACGTAGCAATTGTTAGATCATCTTGGTGTACTCGTATATGATGCTGAGTAGAAAGTGACGTGTATGTAAAGGGGCATACGCGCTAGAAGAGACACGCCGTATATGGTGATTCTCGACCTCTGACCCTGACCAAGTCACTACGACTCAACATCATCTACACTCATATACAGGCATTGCTCACAGCTACAACCGACAGTTTAATTGAGTATTGCTACAAACATCACAGGAGATTCATTAAGCAAAGGCATAGCCATAACTTACAAGCATCATATACATATCTCACAATGCCTGGCTCAATTCTCGAAGAGGACGCGGGAAACGACCAGGTGAGCCATGTTCACCCCAACCTCATCCAAACCACGTCTGAAAAGATAAAACGAACACAAAATGACTTTATCATAATGCATAGGATGATTTCATTCAAGATATTGATCAGATCCAAGCTCATGGTAAGCAAATTCTCAAAAACCATCCGAGCCCCTGAACCGGATGCTTCCCCTGAGACGCCATTTACTCAGGAACTCCAAATGACGCAAGAAGGTTGAAAAAGCTTATACTGATATTCATTCAAAGGTATTGGAGCTGCAGACATCACAAAATTGAAAGCAAATGGTTTCTATACCGTGGCAGTACGTCCCGAACCCCCTTTGTTCAGATTCAGACCACTCCCGAGGCGGGATTACGAAGACACCGTATACAATTTACAAAAAGCTAATGCCGAACTGTCTGTATGATATCAGTCTGTTCATGGAGCGACACGCAAGACATTGTGTAAAATCAAGGGGTTCAGTGAGGTCAAGGTTGAAAAAGTAAAGGAGGCTATCCAGAAGCTCCTTGTACGTCACAAACTTCCCTTGGACGCGTCAAGAAATAAGCTCTAACCTCCTTTCTTGCCGCATTAAGCCTTCTGCATCGGGTTTCATCACTGCTATGGAATTGGGCCATCAGCGAAAGCGAGTTGTCAAGATTTCGACTGGAAGTAAACAATTCGATTCAATCCTGAATGGGTGAGTCTGGCTTCCAATGATTAGGATGACATCCTTGCTAATGCAAAAAAAGGGGCTTTCAAAGTATGTCCATTAGCGAGGTCTATGGCGAGTTCCGCTGCGGAAAGACCCAACTCTGCCATACAATGTCTGTCATCGCCCAGTTACCCCGTGACATGGGCGGTGCTGAAGGCAAAGTTGCCTACATAGACACCGAAGGCACATTCCGCCCTGATCGCATTGCTCAAATTGCAGAGAGATTTGGAGTTGATCCTGATTCTGCTCTGGAGAATGTGGCATATGCTAGAGCATTGAATTCTGAGCATCAACTGGAATTGTTGAATACTCTGAGCAGAGAATTTGCGAACGGTGATTATCGTCTGCTCATCATTGATAGCATCATGAATTGTTTTAGAGTGGATTATTGTGGCAGAGGAGAGCTAGCGGATAGACAACAAAAGTTGAATCAGTTCTTGATGAAGCTGGCACACATGGCCGAAGGTAAGTGTATCAAAGTTGATCCCTTGCGAGAAATTTGTGCTGACCTGCACTCTAGAATTCAATGTCTGCGTCCTGATGGTAAGTCTATCATAAAACCGGAAATGGAGATTCTGACAAAAACCGTCGCTAATGCCCCCTCAGACAAACCAAGTCCAAAGCGACCCAGGAGCAAGTGCTCTGTTTGCTGGAGCAGATGGTCGTAAACCCGTGGGAGGCCATATCCTAGCTCATGCTTCCACCACTCGCGTGCTATTGCGCAAGGGCAGAGGTGAGGAGAGAGTGGCTAAAATTCAGGACTCGCCAGGTATGTCTCTGAAATTTCAGAGGCTATTCAGAAGAAGAAACTGACATTCTGCAGACTGCCCTGAACGTGAGGCGACATACATCATCACGAATGGAGGAATCAACGACCCGGACAAAGCTTGAGTCAGCGGCTCAAGGACGGGGAAGAATTTGTGCTCAATCTGATCACATATTGGTCAAGTTGACCGCTCAATGAGAAGCATTTAACCAAAGAAATCTTTGTGCCAACATCATTATCATTGGTTTCGTCTGTTGTTCTTTACATGTCATTTTCATGTTGAAGGGTTTCCCCCTGATACTTTCATAACTGTATCTTTATGCCAAGAAATTTGTTGAACCGCAGAAAAAAAAACCTCCCCGGTTAAGCTCTTTCAACATCGCGATAGAAAAAAAGTATTGATATCACAATTACAGTATCGACAACGAACTTCCAGCGTGTCGCAAGCATATTTTATACATCATGGCTCCCCCAAGGACAATAGCAGGCTACACAGTCTTGCCGATTCAACTACCAGCACTGCCATCATTCCCTGAGCCGGCGACACACTACATCTATCTTCACCCTCATGAACCCAAGATACCCAGTCCTGATTCTGCACGCTCGCTCTTCCTCGTCAACGTCCCAGTGACTAGCACGGAAGCGCACTTGAAGCATCTCTTTGGGACACAGCTGTCTGCCGGACGTGTTGACCGCGTCGAGTTCCACGACATCTCTTCCAAGAACAAGCAGAATGGCCCTGGATCGGGTCCAAAAAGACAAAGCAAAAGCGGAAGCGCAATCAAAATGAGACGTTAGACGAGCTACAAGAGACTTTGGACACAATCACTCTACCGTCAACATGGGATCGGGTATCACATAGCAGTGGTGCACATGCGGTCGTCGTATTCGTTGACCGCGCAAGCATGGAAGCCAGTTTGAAGGCCGCTAAAAAGGCAGCCAAGTCAAAATCGAAGATTGTTTGGGGCGAGGGCGTTGAGGGGACGGACAAGGTTGAGCCATTAGGAGTGAAACGCTATAAGATGCATCACAAATTACAATATCCACCGCGGGCTGAGCTTCTGCGAATCGTGCAGGATTACATGACTGTCTTTTCGACCATGGAGGAGACTAAGCATCGCCTTGCGACTATGCCTGCTGAACCTGATGAGGATGGATTCGTTACGGTTACTAGGGGTTCCAAGATCAACAATGCTGCTCGCGAAGAGGAGTTGAAGAGACTATTGGAGAAGCAAAAGGAGAAGCAGAAGGGCCTGGAGGACTTCTATAGGTTCCAGATGAGAGAAAAGAGAAAGGAGCGACAAACGGAGTTACTGAAGAAGTTTGAAGAGGATAAGAGAAGGGTACAAGAGATGAAGGCACGGAGAGGAAAGGTCAAGGTGAGTGGCTAACAATTTATCTTCCCCTGATCCATTTTGATCTGCTTGAGCGCCCGCTTATCCTTTCTCCATCACCACAGCCCGAATAAAGCGGTAGCGCGAACTCGCTCATCCCCCGGCAATTCATCTCAATTTATCCCTAATCTACGTCTCCTGCATCCAGCTTCGCTGTTCTATAACATCAAGCGTAAGTTTGAAACACAACTGTATTACCACCAATACTTATCTCTGATGAGTACGCTGGGGCCATAAGAGCGAAGCCGCGATAGCATACGCATCGTGTGCAGATGCCATGCTTTCAAAACCAGCAATTTATTTTTCTTCTCACTCTCTGAACACTCCAATTTTGTTTTCCATCGTGGTCTTGCGAAATCTCTTGCCTCTAAAACATCATCGCTGACCTTATGTCGCCAGCAATCAGCTGTTGGCTTCTTCCGGCGGCCTCACTGAGGGAAAAATCTGCTACGCAACAACGTGTGAGGATTACCATTGCCCGGCTCTTTGCTAGCACCATTGTGTCTCAGAATTGCATTTTGCGAAAAGGGGTCTTTTTTTTGGCCCGCCATTGCACTAGATTTGCACAATTCCACGGCTACCACACATATGGCATCCGTCCGCCCATCACCTCACCTCACCTCACCAAAAACAACTTCACTTGAAAAAAAGAGTGTTTCTTTGGCTGTATTATACCCCAGGCTAGACTGAATTTCACAGTGCTCGATCAACTACCCTTCATTGTGTCCTTCCATGTCTTCTTCTCATGCCTTCTCATGCCGTTGACGTTTTTAGCTGTAGAGTGTCGGGACCGGGTTGGAATTATGTTTCACCGAAGTGCCCCTGCGTCCCCATGACGTCATTCCTTTTCTAACGTCATTCTTGCCGGAATCGTCTCCATCGGCGTCGATCATGTACGGACTGCATATACACATATACTCAAACAACGAGCTTCATTGGGACTCTTGAAACATCCAACATTCACTTAAAACGATACTCGCCGTCTATCTATCTCGCCGAAGAGCGAAACTGATATTGGGACTCACTTTCCTGTCGCATATACATGGACCAAGCTCTTTCAGGCGCGAAGCACAAGTGTCTGGAAACATCATAGCGATAGCTAACGGCTGCTCAAGGAAAGGGCAGCTCCAAGACAAAAACGTTATATTTATACAGTCAGCATCAGACAATCGCCCAAAATGAACTCTGTATCACCTCCCGCGACGTTCTCTGAACCAGGTGGCTTCATTGCAGAGGAAGATGCACAGATGAACTCTACAAGAATGCCACTCTCGGATATCGCTCTGTCAATCGAGTTACCTGAGCAGAGACACAAGCCTCTGCGCGCAGGGTCAACCAAGGAGTGGGATACAATTCGATGGATCGAAGCTCGGATGATGAGTCTTAATCGAAGACACGCGAAGCGGTTTGAGCCGGGGAAGCAATGGGAGGCAACTGATCGCAATGCGCAGGAGCACACCAACGATACGCAACGATCAAATGATGATGAGCCGGGTTATGCAAATGTTTCTGAACTTGCCGCTGATGTTACGCAAATTATTAACGTGCTCTGGGTTTGTGGAACGCGTACGTTTGTGCTGCGAACATGGATGTTGGATTGAGAAGCTAACAGTCTGTGACAGCTTCTATACAGATACCACAAATGATATCATTAGCGTCCTTCGTTGAAGCAGGTTTACCGGCCTATCCCTTTCAACCAGAACCGACATTTCGCCTTCTCGCCACCTTTGATGTCGTCTTTGCATCGTTTTTGACTGGACGCAATGTACTCTCGAACGAACCGTTATCGGGCTGTGTTCCGGAGAAACCTGAAGATCCTGAGGACGACCCATTAGACGACGAGCTGATGTTAACCTACAACAAAGCGCCTGAACCAAAAAGCAAAGTATCTGCGACAGAAAAAGTGCGCATCAAAAGCATCGCAGAGAGTACTCGCATGATGGTTCTGGATGTTCAAGCCGGAAGGAGGCGTGAGGGGTTAACAGGGGGCATTGAACCACGCGGGCTTCCAGATTTGTCTACAGAAAGTGAACCCACCAGTGGACCAGCAACGGATGTTGATGACACTGATTTCGGTATCACAGAAGATGACGATGATGACAATGATACTATGGATGGATCAGGCGGGCGGAGCGGTCTGAAGAAACACCAACTGGAGGCCGCAAAAGTATATGAGATGACAATATACCTGTTGGGCGACGATCTAGGAGGCGAATCAATCGTGATGGAGTGATTTATCAGACGCATACCTGGAATTTACACAACTTCTCACTATCAATTGGATTGCAGCACTGCACATATCAAATCAACCACATTACTTCCAATATAAGAACCGGTGCCTTGAGTAATTCAGGCATCGCAGCACCTTCCTTCGGTGATCACGATTCTGCATGACTCTCGGATTGAATAAGGCCTTTTCCTGGCCGCAGGCTTCCTCAAACTACGGCTCACCAAACCTAAGCTTTACTATTGCAAGTTATGGAAGGAGCACAGACTCATGCCCTGATGACAGGGTCGCTCTGTCCTCATCTCAACCAAACTTTGATACCGGGCCAGGAAAGTGCAATCGTACATATAATGCACGGCTGCTCCTCCCATTTTGAAGTGCCATCGTATCCAACTTTAGCATCTCTCTCCGCTCTTTGCTGCTGCTGGGACAATTGATGGAACGGCAGGAGCGTCCTCTTACCGATGAGCCGGTACCTCCAATGGAATTCCAACCCACTCATAACACGCCGTTTCTGTAGCTTTATATTATGGCCAATGAATAATATGAATATTGCAGAAGTATTAGTTCAGTATACAATTGATGCTATGGCAAGAAGAAAATAATGGTAAGTGAGTGTATCGCTAAATCAACAAAATAAATCGTAAATCGGGTATCATAAGTCGTTAGTATCTGAGAGGTCGGCTGATGGCTTTGTATCTTGACAAAAGAGATATGCAGCGAGTGAACATTTCAGTATCGTTCGCCGTTTTATAAAACGGCTATCATGACGGGTTGTCAGATTATGAAAGGGCATGGCCTTGGAAACGGATGCACGCTGTGTAAAAGACTGTATAACAGATTTGTTCTCTGCGTTGGTTTGGAGTTGGCTCGGGTCTGGTTTTCACTGAGAGCCACTTCAGGAATTGCGATGTGAAAGCTGATTATTCTTGTAGAGTTTCCCTCAAGAGTTCTTGGTTGACAGGAGGTTCCAACACGACAGGAGTTTTGGGAGGCGGCCCCAAGCCAGGAATTGGGCCTTTCTGATTGACTCCGGTCGACCTACCAAAGACAAGGGTCAGAGGGTTGCTCTCCTTGTTCTTGGACGTCGGAGGTGATGAAGAGGGGCGTCGGTCATTGTGTTCGTGATGTGGGTGATCGCAAACAGTACCAGACCTCGTGGGCATCATTCCCCATTTTCTGAACACCCAACCTCCCATACCAACGCGCTTGCTGGTTGGCTCTTTACCGGAAAGCGATCCTCCAGGTGATGACGGACGAACAGGGCTAGGTGACGGTGTCTTAGGCGGAGCCGCAGAGGATGAGGAGCTGGTTCGTCGAAGACCGTCATTGCGCTTATCGGCTTCCGCTGCCAAGGCTGCTGCAACCTTGTGCAGTAAAAGTTTAGGGTCTCTTTCCCTTGTCGGGCTCAAGATGGATGACGCCTTGTCTGCTATGATGGTAGTTTCCGATAAGACGGGGGCTGGTGGCGAGGCAGCGGCTGCGCCGGCAGCTATGAGTCTCTTTGGTATCCGGATGCAGCCATGTGATGAAGGGGAGTCGTACTTATGACAAGTGTTTAGGCTGTCATGAGACGATGTCCTCCTTAGTGGCGTCCTTGGACATCTGTTCATGATATCCTCATCGTGGCTTCGCGAGCGAGAACGCTTTGACATAATGATGTCATCTTCGTGATCCTCTCTTTCTTCAGGTATTGTCAGATGAACATTTGTGTCATCCACCATGGCGCTATCCCAGTGATGATGACCTGACTCAGTTGTTTCATATCTTTGAAAATCAATTGGAGACGCAAGACCGCGCATATCGTCATGATCAAAGACCGAGCGGAACGAAGCGTCGGAAACCTTCCTGCGATGGTAAACCAATGGAGGGGACAACATCCCGCTACTTTCAGGACTCGTAGGACGCGAAGACTCAATTCCACGATCAATACGGGAGAAGATGGAAGAAGTTTCACGAGATCGCGGGGAGCTTGCAAGTGATCCCATGGGGTATCCCGAAGCGGTTGACTGTGAAGCCCACCGTCTTGCGTGTGATAGTGTTGGTGGTGGAGGAGGAATGGTTGCTGCAGTTTGGGATAGAATTGTTGAGATTGATGATAGAGAGTCGTGTGCCCTGTGCTTGCTTCGATTTTGTCCAGTTGATTCAGCATTGGCCGGTGCCATTAGTGTTCGGCGTCTCCGTTGGCGACGGTGAACAGGCATGTAAACCTTTGTGTTGCAAGCGATTGGACTATGGTAGTGGTGGTGGTGAACGTGTAGACCTGACTGTGATTGAGCAGCTGTGAGAGATGCGGTCAATTCGTCTCCCAGGGATGCTGCAGTTTGCTGTTGCCCATCGCTCGTAGAAGAGATTGGTCGGTCTGTTATGAGTTGGTCTCGCAGCACTTGCACTTCGTCATTAGAGCTATCAAGCATCTCTCTGAGCTCGACGATTCCGGCTTGAAGGGTAGCATTGTCTTGCAAGATGTCGCGTACAAAGCTGGTAACGACATTAGGCTCGCCTAGGGAGTCATGTTCGACGTAGCCTATAGAAGTTGTTGCAGCAGCAGCGCCCTTGAGTCGAGCAGCTGCGGTCTCTAATTCCTTTTCGACTGCCCGTCTTCGTTCCATCCTTTCAATAACTTTATTATGTCGTTCACGCTCTTCTCGTGACTCTTTCTCCAATTGTACCAATTCGTCCTCGAGATGCTGTAGCATGCATTCAGCCTTCTTCCAGCGGCTTATGGCTGCCGATTCATCCTCCCTGGCCAATTCCAATTGTTCATTGAGTTCCACTTGCTCGATTTCCATCCGGTTGATCTCATCTTCTAAAAGTGCCACACGCATGGCGGACTGGGCCAAGCTTTGCATATCATTTTTGGTAGTCTGTAGCGTCACGGCCATGCCCTTGATCTCGGCATCTGAATCGATTATTGTCTTATTGAGAAACTCTAATTGTTTTAGAAGCTCGCGGTTTTCCTCAATCATTGAGCCATTGTCTTGTTCCATCTCCCTTTTTTCTTGCTCAAGTTGCTCTATCCTGAGCAACATAGCTTTCCGTTCCTTCTCGGATTCAGCAACGTATGATTCGTGTCGCCTGAGTAGAGCCTGTATGTTATGAAGACGAGCTAGTTAGTTAATAGGCTCTTATGAAAGTATCTCAACACCGGTGCTATCTTTTTTTTTCTTCGTGATCCAATGTATGTAATTGAGTTGATCAGCCCCGATTACGTGCGAGATGGTGTAGGTGCATGTTCATAAGTAGTGATCGACCTACCTGGCCGAGCTGCGCTGCTGTCTGAACGTCTCGTTCCAGGTCCGCCAGAGCTGCGTTGTTTCGCCGTAGGTTCTCGCAGTCAGAGTTGCCACAACAGCAGCTCAACGTTGAGGTGCCGTTTTCGTCGTGCTCATATAGGTGGCGCTCGTCCGATGTCGTTGGACGAGCACCTGACGTGTCTTCCATCTGAGCGAATGCACAGGGGGGGCTTTGGGCTTATTACAGGCTGTGCTGAAAGAATTGGTGCAATTGACTGAAGGGAAGAACGGGAATTTATGTCCTATCAATCGTGGTGGGAACAAGGTACAATGTATGTCGGTGTGCAGGGGGTGTTCACTGGAATCGGAGGACGAAGAAATGATGAAGACCTCCCTTTTTTATGCATAGTTCGCAGCGAGCGATCACTTCCCGGTAGCAGATGCTGCGCGAAGGATGGCAGGATCTCTCTTCTTCTGTCGAGGAGGAAGATAGTGTCAAATACCCTTCAAGCAAGGGCCCTCAAGGATGGATCAGGAAAAAAAAAAAAAAAAAAAGAACTGCTGCGTGTACATACGTGCATGCGGATGGAGTACCACAACACAGATATAGCTGCGGGCTTAGCGAGATTGAGCGTATCCTGCCGCAGCAACTTTTGCGGCGTCAGGTAGCATCACCGCCTGCGTTAGAAAGTCCCACGTAATAAGCAGCAGCCTTGATAGAGAATTTTCAAAACAAGGTGGAGCCCCTGAGTTGTTTTGAGGGGCTGGAAGGTGTGCCAAATTCGATGAGATGAGGTCGACCAAGACGATCAAGACACTCTTGACTGTAAGGGTTCGAGGGAGTTAGCCAGGCTCAAGGGGGAGTACCAGCTGCTTCCGTCTCCCAGGATGCCAGAGGATGCAACTAGAACTCTGGAAGGTCTGTAGACTTCGTTGTTCATTCGTTACTGTGGGTCTGGAGAAGGCGGTCGGCAAAACATGACAGGCACTCAACGATGGAGACATGTCAACGACTGCCGAGAAATATCCCCGTGCCATCTCCATTCCTTGGGACAAGCCATCTCACGAATGTCCGCTCCGACCACCGGATACGATGCTGTCACTCGTTTTTCTGCAAACAAAGCCATTGTAGTCTATCTCAGTATCGTGACGCCCGGATGAAGAGGAATGGGACCAAGAAAGATATAATACAAATAAAAGGAGGCCTGCCGAAGACCAGAAAAGGGCCCGGAAAAATGGATAATGTACAAAGCTATTGGTGTCAGAATGTTGGCTTGTCTGCAAAAGTGTATAGCACGTTCCGGTCAAATGGCCGTGCATACCATTCACCTGTGGTTGGCTATTGATCCAGCTTGGAACGATCTCACAGTAAGCCCGTATAGGCGCATACTCCCAACGAGTATTCAGCACGCCTCATGCGGAGATATGATCGTCGGGGTAAGAAAGGATCAAGAGGAGTGCATTAGATTAGTTCGTGGAAGCCAGTATTGTGTCGTTCTCACTTCCCCCGCGTAACTTTTAACGAGGGACGACGATGACAACAATGCATTGGCAAAGCTGTTTACAGCCATCATGCCGCCTCACTATAAGTTTTTTGAGGACCTTTATCCTCAGAGACGTGCTGTATCTTGCGATACTCAGCTTCAAGCTGCTTTTGCATTTCAAAGTCCGCTTTACGCTCGAGCTGAGCTTGTCTCTTTCTCTCCTGGTTCTCGACGTCCCGGATGACGCCGGCGTGCAAGAACTGCACATCACGTCACTAATTGATCCAGTATCGACAATCCAGAGACAAGGATTCTCACCTCTAGGTCGCGTTGCTGCGACCAATGGACGAGCCAGACGACGCCCACAGTACCGAGCGAGGTCAGGGCTAGCGTAATTTTTGAGGCCCGCGACATCACGGCTGATCAATGCTGATCGGGACAGGTGAAGACAGGGCAAGAATTATCTCGTCCCACAAGATTTACTCAATACAAGTAGAAGAAAAGCGCATTGTGATGTTGACATTGATATCTATATCATCGTCGTCGTCGTCGTCAAAGTCCTCCCCATGGACGATTGGCCGCGGAGACCAGAGGAGGTGACATGGGGGGCCAAAGGCGGTAAAGCGTGACAGAACCTGGCTCCCCGAGTACGTAGAGGAGAGAGGGACAGCGTATCTAAGGCCGTTGATCTCATTATCAAATCATCATCCATACTCGTCTTGAACAGCGTATTCCGGTTTGATTTGTCTTGAGAAGAGATATTGTTTGCTTCTGCATATACCCAACGATGGTGCGCCCGGTGCTTTTTTTGCTCATATCTGTCATATACCGTTGCTAACAGCGTCGTGAAGGCCTCCGCTCAGAACTCCCATGGAATCCAGACCCTCCTCGATGTATGCGATAAGCTTCCTATCGATGATATACTTCCTCATAACAGCCCGGACAGACGCTGATTCATATTGGATAGGCAGAGAGAGAGGCACAGAAGATTGTACAGGCAGGTACGTTTGTGGTTTCTGGTTCTGTCTGCATTGAGTTCATCGTTATGATCACCATGCGCTAACAGAGTCAACCATTATAGCTCGAGAGTGTCAGTCCCACCGTCGCATAGAAAGATGATTGTGGCGATCACCAATTAACGCAAGAGAACTTCGCAAAATATACAGACAGAACAAAGAGAGTGAAGGATGCTAGATCAGAAGCTCAGAAGGAAATAGAAGCATATAGACAACAAAAGGAGGAGGAGTTCAAGAAATTCGAGGCTGAGGTTCGTTATTGTGTTGTCGGTTGAGACGGCATGTTTTTGGAAGGTTGGACCACTGACAATTCACTTCAAAATCGCAGCACTCGAGTGGCTTCAAGGCTGCAGAGGAAGAAGCCAACAAGGATGCCGAAGTTAAGCTACGGGAAATCAAAGAGGCTGGCGCAAAGAATGGCCCACGAGTCATTGAGAACTTGGTGCAGACCACAATCAACGTCGAGGCCAAGGTCCCGGAGAAGCTTGCGAGAGCCTGAGCAAGCATCATCACCAGTCTGGAGCCCCCCTGAGGAGGAACCATTACATATAAAATGAGGTGACAGTGACGGGCTTTCCCTGAAATAGGGACTTCGTGGGGTCACATCATTTCCATTCTCCTTTATTCTGTTGCATTTACCATCGTCATTTCCGATATCACAAAACCTGCGTCTTGGTCCTTAATTTATCACGTTATTATCTTGAGCTTTGGAGGCATGAACCCTATTTTCCCTCGTCGCGGAAGGCTGACATCTTGATGGATCGTCACAAGACTGATCTTGCGTTGAAGAGCGAGGCTCCCAGCCTTATTCCAATGCATTCTCAATGCATCAAAGTCCCAGCAATAGCGTATCGTATATATACATAACCTGCGATAGCACGGAAAAACGATACCTCAGGAACCGTGAATTGTGGCTATGCTAGCCCAATGCCGAAGGGTGCATTAGGCCCTCGTTCCAAACGCTCAGTGCTCAATAGGCTCAAACATCAATTCAGTAGACCGTATAACCCGGCAGTCAACGATCCCGTCACTCTTCCTCTGGTCAACAACAGTGCTCAGCACAAAGATCAGTCCATCAACCACTGGAACATAAGTATCGCGAATGTCCCTGAAAATGTGCTTCACAAGTCTTTGCTGCCTTCGAAATCCGCGAAGTCTACTGCGTCCGTCGCTGTGTAGAAAAATGGATATGAGTAAAGGTGCGGTCTCCGCCGTACAGCCAGCGCTACGCCGCTCATACACTTCCGGCCTATCTGACGCTGGACCCTTAATCTACAGCGATTACGCCGAGTTGAAAGATTCATATGGTTTGCACTTAAGTCTTCTGGTGTATTTCAGCTGCAATTAAGAGGAATCTGTATCTAAAGGAGGTTGACAGACACACCTAAGTGCCCTGTTGTGCTGGCACACGGGCTTCTGGGCTTCGATGAGCTCAAGTTAGCCGGCAAGTTCCTCCCGCCACTACGGTATTGGCGAGGAATTGAGGAAGAGCTTCTGAAAAGGGGCATTCATGCCATTACAGTTGCCGTGGAACCTGCGGGCACCATTGAAGCAAGAGCTAAAGCTCTTATGAAGGGAATCGAGAGTGAGCTCTCTAGTAAAGAGGAGGCCGAATTGGGCGTCAACATTATAGCGTGAGTAATAACCCCTGACTCTCCACCACATTACAGCATCAACAAGGAGCTCTAGCTGACTTAGTGCTACAGACATAGTATGGTATGTCAAGCAACATGTCTTGGAAGACTTATCTTTGCAATTGTTGCAGATTGAGAAGCTGACTGCCAATTTCAGGGGTGCGCATACCTGTCACCAATTTGTCTAGATTGGTTTGTGATCTTGAAATTGAAGGTTCATGAGGGCTGACTTGAAGTATGCTCACACTGAAGAGGACTTGATTCACGATATATGATATCAGTTCTGAAGCCTACGGGATTCAAGGTCCGATCATTGACGACGATATCTACACCGCACAGGGGTGAGCTCGTGATAAGATGTTATCAGAGAGAAACTTTGACTGACAGCATGATGACAGGCTCATCTGTGGCTGATCGGATACTTGAGAAGCTATCGAGTATGTCTTCTATCAAAGAGTGGACGGGACTTTCATTACAACATGATTCTAATCCTTACCAGAGTCGACACAAGATGCAATTTTCAACAGTTTGGCAAAGATAGATTTCAAGACCGGAGGCCTTGAAGAACTCACATGCAAGCATATAAACGAGGTTTTCAACCCAAACACGCTCGATGCCGACGACGTGAAGTCCGTTCTACGCATGAATTTTGTCGCGCAAGAGAAATATCAAGTGCTGCTAACACTGAAGTTGCTCCTAGATACCGGTCATATGGTGCAGTTGTCGTACCCCGAGTGTGGTCTGTGTTCAGAAAGCCATATAAAGTGCTCTTAAGAGACGAAGGTCCAAATGATGGACTTGTGAGCGTCGAAAGTGCCAAATGGGGACAGTATATGGGCACACTGGTCGACGTTGATCACCTTGATCTCATCAATTGGGCCAATCGAGCAAGAACCTTTGTTCAGGAAGTCAGGGGCAAGAAGAAGTTAGTGATGCCGGGTATCTTATTGTGTTTTTACTATCATTGACTCGTGTGAAAACAGGTTCAATGCAATCGCATTCTATCTCGACATAACCGGTAGGTTCACCAGGAAAGCTTCCAATGAGATTGATACTGATGTGGTATTCAGATAAGCTTGCAAAGGAGGGA
>AZGZ01000001.1:1064573-1085237 GCA_001636715.1 Ascosphaera apis ARSEF 7405 | reverse complement strand
CTTTGCAAGAGATTCGGTGATACGGACGATGGCCTCGAGCTGACGGACGGTGATGGGGATTGAAGAACGCTGGTTTGCGTCGAGTTCGGCTTTGTGAACCTGTCGTCGGATGGAGACGAAGTGAGATGAGAGCTTTTCAGCTGCCTCTGGTGATAGACGGGGTGCGCAGCGACTATACAAACAAAACTGTTAGCTTATGAGATCGACAGAACTGATCAGGGTGAATACTCACGTCTTGCAATATGTGATGTACCGTTTCATTTTCTCAACTGGTATCTCTGTCTCGATCTGCTCTTCAACACCTCGTCCTCCCATATGGATACCCATGACGTGCTTAGCGATCGTCTCATCTCTGTTCCTGTCATGCTCATCCTTGACAATGAAGATCATATCGAAACGAGACAGAATCGTGGTCTGGAAATCAATATTGTCGCCAGGCGACTTCAGATCATCATACCGTCCAAAGATAGGATTCGCCGCAGCCAAAACAGATGTCCTCGCATTGAGAATTGTAGTGATACCTGCCTTGGCAATTGAAATTGTTTGCTGCTCCATGGCTTCGTGGATGGCAACTCTATCCTCATCTCTCATCTTGTCGAACTCATCGATACAAACAACACCGCCGTCTGCAAGCACCATGGCACCTCCCTCAAGATAGAACTCTCGTGTGCTGGCATCACGCTGAACTGAAGCCGTCAAACCGGCAGCGGACGAACCTTTTCCAGACGTGTAGATTGCAATTGGTGATACTTTTTCAACGAATTTGAGAAGTTGAGATTTGGCTGTACCTGGATCACCAAGCAGCAGCACGTTGATGTCACCACGCAACTTCATACCATCGGGAAGAATCTTCTTCGTTCCCCCCATCAACAAACAAGCAATTGCTTTTTTAATGTCGCGGTTTCCATAGATCGACGGGGCGATGCAATCAGTGAAGATCTCGTAGATATCGGGCCGACGACTGAGTTCTAGGAACTCTTGTTCCTCCTCATCTGTGAAAATAGCGTTTCCCTTTGTAGTATGATCCACATCACTGCTGATTCCAACGGCGCGAAGATATGGGTTCCTAATAGCAACAGCAGACTTGGAAGAGCCCCCCTTGTTTGATTGGTATATTGAGAAGATACCCATCACCGTGCATCGCATACCGGGTACAACACGGTTCGCCAGATATCGGTCTGCGGATATCAGGATGTGTCTGGGTAATTCACCGACAGGCACTTGATCGGGCGCCTCCTGCAACTTCAAAACTTGCTGGTCGACAAAGTGGCACTTCTCGTGGACGATCACGTAAGGATCGAGTGGACACGGGTCTTCACCTGGCTGGTGCTCTCGTTCGCATCGTCGCGGTAGAGTGAGTCCAGAGAAGCCGCCATCGACGTGTATTGTTTTGGAGCTTTCGCATGCTTTACACTGAACGTGGACTGTGATGGCTTTGGAGGATATGGTAGAAGCACCGATGACAATGCCGGGGATTCTGACGAGATGAGAGATGTTCTCGGCATTGAGATCGCGGATTGTTATGTGTGCGACACTGGAGTGAAGAAGGATCTGGTGTTCGGGGAGTTCAATGTCTCGTTGTGAGGGGTAGACAATGCGTTGTGTACACTGTTTCAAAGCAGCTTCGAACTAGAGAAGGAGTCAGCAATGAGCGAGCACGACCGATAAGAAAGTAGGTTATCTTGACACATACAAGTGGTATAGTGTCAGCTGGCTCAGTTGTAAGTCTGTGTGCAAGCTCTTCGTTGAACGCAATCAGATGGGCAATGTCAACATCGCAGTAGTATTTCTTGACAAGGACATTCTCGCGCAGTTGATCTCTAGAAAGCGAAACTCAAATCAAATTCAGTGAAAAGCCAAAACGAAGCTGAGATACAATTGCTTGTCTGACCTGTAAATGAAGACATTATCCAGCTGGAAGGCTAATATGAAGTCTCTCAAGAGCAGCTGGATCTTTGTGCGAGGCTCCTCGGGGCCAACATGCTGTGGAGCAAGCACGCCGAGGGAGTAGGGGTTTCTTCTGTCCATGATGGTGTGCAATTGTGAATGTCTTTGTCGCAGGGAGCTTCTTCCTCTATTCCTATCTCTATTCCTATCCCCTATCTCTATCTTTCTTCTCTCTCTCTTGTAGTAGTAGTTGTGATTGTAGATATCCCTATATCTGTTGCTACAGAGATGCGAAACCTGAAGATGAGAGAAAAATTGTGAAATCAACGCGAGAGAGACGCGGTATATTCGCGTCCAACCTCTTCATTAATTAATTAATTAATTTATTTTATTTTAATTTATTTTAATTAAATTTATTGATTAATTTAACCAGGGAATTCTCTCCTCGGTGTGTGGCATTGGATCCATCATACAGTAAGCTATCATGTCATGTCATATCATATCATAGTATACTGTACTCAACTAACCCCCTCTAACAGTCTACTCAATTGGCCCGCAGTTCTGTCACTTCCGTACTTCCAATCCATCTCTTATCATCAAGAACTACGCATCCATTCCCTCCTACTACTACTACTTACTCCTACTGGACGCTGTGGACTGACTGACGGACAGCAAGCAGCTACTCTATATATATATATATACTGTATACTGGTCGTTACTGTACGCTTCATACGGATATACACTGCACTGGCTTGTAGCTTTGAGCTGGCTCTGATTACACTTGGTTTATGATACTCGATATAACCTTCATGTCTCTGTGACATCTTCCTCCATCATCTGCGTCCCTCTCTCCCCTCTCTGTCTTTCCTCCGCTGTGCTCGGCTCATGAAGTCGTGTATCTGGCTTCAAGCCCCCTCTGACCCCTCTGACCCCTACGGCCCCTCCCTGCCTTGACTCAACATGAGCTCTCCAAACCCGCGAAAATCAATAGACAGCTTCCAATCGTCAGTGTCCGGCTTATCTCCTATTCCCCAGCTCCAGACATCATCTTTCGACTTTGGAAATGGCCCTGTACGTCCCCGTTACGACTATTCAAGGAAAAGTTCCATCGCAAGTACCGCTACGGGCATAGGTGGCAGCCTAGATTCATCGCAGCAAAGAGGTTCTGTGGCTGAAGCTGGTCAAAACGGTTTGTTTCCCGCTGTCAATGTTATCTGTTCCCTCTTGCATACTTTTTCCTGTTCATACTAAACTAACCAATACTGAACTCTTCAATTGTAGCCATCTTTACTCTCTTGCAACCACAGATTGTCCGCACTGGAGTCTTACCTCCTGCACAAGCTCCCTCGAATTGGAAAGCTCCAACGACGAGAGATATACCGCCCGTCGTTCTGACCAACGTCCCCAAAGTCGATCAATCCGCCTTCCAAACATATCTCTCTCTTGTCAATTCTTCTTACGATGCATTGCGTCGTGTCAAGGCTGTCGCCGATAGAGCTGAAAGAGCTGAGGGTGCTGATTCCGCCTCCTTGAAATCGCAACCTTCTTTGGGATCATCCGTGCCCGACCTCCATCCTGATGCGAATACTGCAAAGAAGTCACCGGAGCTAACACCACCCGCTGATGCTCAGAGACGACCTTCCTTTTCTCGCGCAAAATGGCCCAGTACAGCTCCTTTATCGACTATTCCTTCCGTGTACTTCGACAACAACTTTCATTTGGAGAATCCCAGGACATTTGACGTTGTAACGGAACGCTCAGATATCATTCGTTCACCACACCATCGAAATGATGACAAAGAACAGAGTAAAGGCGACAGCGCTTTTCCAGCTGCTGGAAGAAAGGCGTTGGCTACCAATGCTATTTTGCAAGAAAAGCTGTCGTGGTACCTGGATACTGTGGAGATACACCTGATAACATCAATATCAAATGCATCGACAACGTTTTTCACTGCTCTCGGTTCCCTTCAAGCGCTTCACGCAGAGGCAACCGCTTCTGTCGAGAAGATACAGGCTCTGAGAAATGACCTCTCAAACCTTGATAGTGACATGGCTCTCGGTGGCCTACAGGTCGTTCAGCTACAGCGAAGGCGGGAGAATATCCGGCGACTGACAGAAGCTGCTACACAACTACAAGAAGTCATCACATCCGTGTCCTTTTGTGAGAAATTGATCAACGAGGGTGAGTATATGAGAGGCTTAGAAGAACTAGAGGACGTCATCAAACTTTTGTGTGGTGAGCCTCCGAAACGTCAACGCGAAGTATTCCAAAGGCTCGCGAACGACAATATGAGATTTGTGGACTTACGCCGGCTTGATGTCCTTGAAGGAGCGAATAATGATCTCGATGAGCTGCGCAATCGCATCAGAGCTGGCTTTGAGCGCGAGTTTTTGGGTATGCTGTTGGAGGATCTGCGGAAACATGTGGATACGGTGCCTACTTCAGACACATTGTCTCGCCTCGGTCTACTTCTCCATTCGTCTAAACGCATGTCTCGTCCTGCAGCTATGGTCGAGCCAGCATATATGAGCGTCGACAATGATTTCAAGGCGCGACTCAAAACCTACATATACGGCCTTCACCGTGTCCAATTCATTGCTGCTGCTGCAACCACATATAAGGCTGAACTTTTACGTGAATTGAAGAGTTTAGTACGGAGGCATTTGCCTAGTGCTACCGATGATGACACCTTATCAACAGTGTCTGGTCAAGGCAACAATGGCCGCCACTTAAGCCAGCACGAAAGATCATCGATTTTGGCACGTAATTTGCGTCAGCTCGATCCCGAGGACGCTTACACAATGTTGCTGAAGATGTATACCGATATCAGTGAAGCCCTACGAAGAATGGGGACGCAGCTTAAAATTCTACTCGACATAATTAGCGACCTGGACGATAACCAAGAGCCGCCATCGAGAAGCTCCAGCTTGTCACGCGGTAGAGATGGTAGCAGAACACGTTCTGTGAGCCCGATGCAACAATCACGACAACGTGTTCTGGATATCTTGGATATGTCCACTCTTGCGATACAGGCTATCGATCTTGTCCAAGGCCAAATAGTGAAGGTTCTTAGAGTCAGGTCGGACCAAACGGTGAAGTTGCAATTGCCCGACTTCATCCGTTACTTCAGCCTGAACAAACTCTTTGTGAACGAATGCGAGGCTATCTCAGGAAGTGGTGGTGCTGCATTGAATAACCTCATCAATGGTCAGATCAAGGACTTTGTCAATAGTCTAAGTGATAGTCAAATGCGCCGCTTGATTCAGGTGATGGATTCGGACAGGTGGGACGGAAAAGACTTTGGCGACGAAGAGCGACAGCTTCTTGCAAACATTTTGGAGACGAAGACCAATGACCCAGAGGTTTGGACTTCGACATCAAAGATATGGGAAGAGCCTCAAAGCGCGGAATCACTCCAGGTCCAATCCACCTCTCCAGACAGCGTGTCTGTCTCTGGCAAAGAGAAAGTTCGTACTGCACTTATCGATGATCAGAGGTTCATTCTACCGGAGTCTGCGCTTGCGATTCTCAGGATATTGGAGGACTTCCTTCATCTTATGGCTGAGATGCCAAGCATGATCCCTGACATCGCTCCAAGATTACTCGAATGCTTGAAACTGTTCAATTCTCGTTCCTCTCAATTGATTCTTGGAGCCGGTGCAACTCGGAGTGCGGGTCTGAAGAATATCACAACTAAACATCTAGCATTGGCATCCCAGGCGTTGAGCTTTATCATCGCACTCATTCCATATATGCGTGAATTCATTCGCAGGCACACCACCGTGTCTTCCATAGTGGCTGAATTTGACAAAATAAAGAGGCTTTATCAAGAGCACCAGAACGGCATACATGATAAATTGGTGGAGATTATGAGCTCCCGTGCCACAGTTCATGTTGCTGCTATGAAAAAGATTGACTGGGACGCTGCTGAGGACACAAAGGCAACCAGTCCCTACATGGAAGTTTTGACGAAGGAGACAGGAACCCTTTATCGTGTCCTTTCCAAACATCTCCCTGGTTATACTGTCTCTATGATCATGGAACCAGTGTTCCAGAATTACAAGAAACAATGGGCGGAAGCGTTTCAATCAGCAGTTCTCACAACAGAGCGCGGTAGACAAAGGTTAGTTCTCCTATGATATCCTGACACCTTTGCAATTAACTAACTTGGACTATCAGGATGCTGTCCGATATCGAACTTTTTAAAAGCCGAATAGACAAGATAGAAGGCTCCGGCGACTTAGGAGACTATCTTCTATCACTCGTTAATGCAAAAACCATCGCTCCTCGGTCAAAGGTCGCCTCTCCCGAGCCCGATAAGTCGTCTAACGCCTCTTGACACCCTTAATATGAATATTCTTGTACATCAATCATTTATACGTTCCTCAAACTACTCACAAATTGGATATACGTTCCTCCGGCACTGTGCAACTCCTGGGTCTTTTTACGTATGGTATCCTCGGCCGCATCAAACTTATGAACATTGCAGAACATGTACCGCAAGCGCTGCCCAGGTTACCGGACCAGCACGCCTAGCAGCCAGACTACGCAAAAATTCGTCAGGATTCTGCAGAGAACGCTTAGCTTGGTCTATCTTACGATATTTGGATCGATTGGCAGCCTAGCTTACCGTCAGTTTGAAAGTCTTCACGTGAAGTCGTTGATTTATCAAGAGCTTCTTTCTTTCATGATGTGCATATCATTCTGTTGGAGATATAACTTGCTAAAGACGTGGTACGCTAAAACCTGAGCGATTCTACATGCCTTCAAAAGGTTGACCATCCTTTTTTTTTCTTTCATTTGTGTACGTTTCATTCACTTGTCTCGTCATTGTCCGAGCCCATCCGAGATTCGGCCTAATCACTGCTTCGAATAGCTTTTGGGGTCTCGAAAGGGGATCCTCCCCTAAGCCTTTCAGGCCAATTCTGCCTCTATGAGACCCAACCCATCACCTGGACCTCTCCAGATCTTGGTGATCTTTAAATTTGCTGCATCAAAGAGCTTGTACCAATCCTGCTCGGAACGCTCAAAACTGTTACAGAGAGTCATCATTTCCAAATCCCACATCGATGGCAACAACGGGCACCCGATGTCTTGCAGAACGAAGTCCTCGACAATCAGTTTTGAATAACCCTTTGTCATGGCGCCCCGAGTGTTCTCCAGGATCTTCAATGCATCCTCATCAGACCAATCGTGGAGAATAAATTTCATGTGATATACGCGTGCCCCTGAAATCTCGTGTCAGTACGCTCATGATGTTTTGCAAGAAGTTGGGGGTGATTTACCCTTGACTGGTTGAGGAGTGAAGAAGTCATAAGTCTGACGGATGATGGAGGGATCCATCCCTTCTATACTGTTGATGACTTGTGGCAGGTCTTGTACGATCAGCTTTCCAGGGGCATCTGGTAGTGCTTCTTTGAACCTGACAACATCGTGGCCACGACCTGCACCAACATCGACTTGAAGGACGTCGGAGTCTCCGCCAAAACCATCAATGATGTGCTCCCGAATGGGGAACCATTCAACCCAAGAAGGACGTGCCGCCTGGTCAGCTTCCATGAATGTGGCTGCTGTATCTTGCCTCTTTGGGTCCGCTGCCAGCCATTCCCAGATAGATGTATAGATACCCTCTGCATCGAAGATTGGTCCCACGGAGGCACCTGTTGGGTTGCGATAATTTGTCTTCTTTAAGTACGTGGGGATATGTGACACAGTCTTCATGCCCATCCACCTACAGAGAAAATCTTCAAGTCAATACGGCATGGCCCTGGGGTCAAGATCATCCATAAACTGGGGTTGGACTCACATCATATTCACTGTTGCGATCGATCTTCTATCAAGCATGATCTTCGTCATGGCATTGGGACCATACACATACGGGCTTTCCTCTCGTACATATCCGATTGCAGCCAGAAGTCGGAGAATTCGAACTAGAATGAGAGGTTGAGTTTCAATCAGTTGTAATCGTCATGATAATCCCTCTCTGTTAAGGACTTACCAAGCAAGGCTCTACTTGCCTTGGTGCCCTCCACTAACTTATCGAGAGAAATCGGCTCGTCATTCTCAACAATATGGCGGTATATGTCCAAATCGAGACCTATCTTGACGGCGAGAAACTGTGTCGGCTGTTGTCTGTCAGTGAGTGACACGAAATTAACTTAATGAATTGGGTCTTCCTACCGAGAAGGTGAGCTTCAGCAAAGCATCTTCTGGTTTCTCGAGAGCGATGCTGATATTCCGAGCACATTGGATAGCCTGAACCCTGAGGTCCTCAGACAAGCCATAGCCAGAAAGGTTAGAGAGAGTGCTGTTAAGCTTCTCAAGAAGCTGGGGTACATCTTCAGTGCTAGCCATGTTGTGCTGGTCTGTTTTACTATTGTTTCGCCGGACAATTGAAATGATTTGGACGATCAGGAAATGTTTTCGGCTGCGGCGTCATTGTCACCTACATATATACTCGAGGCCGAGTCTTGATAGACATGTGTGAACAATACTTTCTTGAACCCTGGGTCCCTGGCACACCAGCTATTGTTCTCCTTAGCGTTTTCGCTAATGCACATGCAAGGCGCCTCCACCCTATTTCGTTCCCCATGACCCGCACTAAAGGTCTGATGGCTACGATAGCCCGCCACACACGCGATTTTTGTACGGTATGGAGCCCCCCGAGATAAGTTGCAGAATGTGCAATCATGTCGCAACCGGTGCTTTTTTGGTCTAGTCCGTCTGCCCATTTTTTTCAGTGAGAACTGCGTTCGATTGGTGCGAGCGTAAAATTCGCGCGGGAAATTCACACCAGAATTGAAAACCTCCGACCGCATATCAGGCTCAGCCAAGTAAAAAAAGGTATACGCTACTACGCAGAGGGTCCACCCTCCCGTTGTCTCTGTTTTGCCCCGGGCCCCCTTGCTTCGAGCTTTCGGCGCCGCAAGACCTAGACATACCGTACATATAGACTTTCGATTCACCTTCGATGCATACGGTGTCAGGAGTGATGGAAAAAGCCATGACGAGGATGAGATTACACCCTGATGGCTAATGTTTTATATATTGCTCAATTGATACCATTTCGGTGAACCAGCACATTTTTCTCGTTGCTCGACAATAATGACCTGGGCAAAAGCTCTTGAGTCCGTGTCTTGGACTTTTGCATCAATATCCACCCTACTCGTGCTGGCTCGAGTGTACTCTAGGGTGGCAATTCAAAAGAAATTTGGCTACGACGACATAACGATGATGTTCTCTCTGGTATCTTAACAATGGCATTGCTCCTTGAATTTTCTTGTGTCAATAATGATCTTCTAATTAATCAATTTTTATCATGCTAGGCAGCTGCTGTTGCATGCACATCCCTCGTCCAAGTGGGCGTACATTATGGTTTAGGATCACATTATAACACGATCGAAAATCCAAAAGACAAGATTTCGGCTTACAAGTACACATATATCCCACCATGTCTCTGCCTGGCCAGCAATACTTTGGGCAAAATCTCCATTGCGATATTTTTATTCCGCATCATGGGAGCTATGGGAAACCGCATAAAGAAGATAGCATTGTGGGTTATAGTCAGCCTTGCAGTGATCTTGAATGTGATGGCCATAGGCATTCTGGCAGGCGCCTGCATTCCTACTGCGAAGATGTGGGATCCAACGACTCCAGGAAAATGTATCAAGAATGTTGCGGGTGCCACATTTGTCATTGGCACACTGCAGGCTTGTGAGTGAAATCAACTTGTTTTCAGGGGCTGCAAAGCACCCATTTGGGTACAAGTACTAACGTGAAATTAGCATTTAGTGCTGCCACGGATTTTGCTCTGGCTATCTTTCCAAGTTTTATTATCTACAACCTGAACATGGAAACAAAACTTAAGATTGGCCTTTGTGCGGTTATGGCTGTCGGTATTTTGTACGCCTTACAGCACCCACATCCTTAAGATTGATTGGAATTCGAACTAATACGTCTCAGAGCGGGAGTCGCCACTATTGTAAAGGTGGTGTTATTCAAGTCGCTCCTGCAACTAGAGATGACGGACATTACCTGTGAGATGTACCCCTGAATGACTATTGGAACAATTCCCCCTGACAAACTCTCTTCATTATAGATGCCTGGGCCCCTATCACGATAGCATACACGTATGTCCAAGTCCCCGAAACATATATACTAGTAATTTGAGGCTGACTTTACATAGGTGTGAGGTAATGAAAGGATCTTGAGAAAGTTGTGATCGTCCGAGATGTTTTCTAACGGTATCAATTTACAGATGTATCTCATCGTCATTTGTGGAACTGTGCCTAGCCTCAGACCACTCTATCTCCGTTGCCTTGGACGAGTGATGTCTTCCCTCTCTAACTCTTCGTCAAAGACACCCGTTGGCCCTGAAGACAGTGAGCAGGCGAAGTACCATTCGGGGGATATTCCATTAGAAGAGAGGGGGCCATTACGCTCGTCCTTATCACGGTTTTCGAGAGGAAGAAACAATAAGTTTGATGAATATAGCAGCTGGACGAGGATAGAAGATGAGGAAGCGGCGCTCAAATCAGACCGAAAAGCCAGCAATATGGCACAACCGAACAGCCCTTGAAATTTTGTGGCTGCTTTATGATCCTATGGCCTCGTTGAAATTGGTTTTCTCGTATCTACATGACAGTTTCCTTCTCGAAAAAAATTATTCACGTAACGCTGATGTCAACTAAACATTTATATATACATATGCGGGTGTCTAATTTGGACCTTCATATAAACGTGCTACTGGAAACGTGCTTGTGGCACAGCATTATATGTACACATCGGGGCCTGTAGTCCTGTATCGTATTGCTCACGGCAAGACAACATATTTCTCCAGATGCTTGGGGATTGCACCCAAAAGATTCTTCTCCTTGAGCCAAGATTTGGAGAAGAGGCGGTCGGCATATCTGTAGGCGCCATCGGCGAGAATGGTGACGACCGTCTTGCCACGGCCCAGCTTCTCTGCGACCTCCTTTGCGGCAACGACGTTCAAAGCGGAGCTTGCTCCAAGGTAAAGACCTTCCTCGTCGAGACAGCGGTAAATCATCTCAATGCTCTTTTCGTCAGCAATGTTCAGTGCACCATCGAGGAGATCGATATCCTGAGCGAGGTTATCTGTCACACGCCCCTGACCAATTCCCTCAGTTATGCTGGACCCGCTCCGATCCATGACTTTGCCGCCGGAGTTGATGTAGGAGTAGAGAACACTGCCTGGAGGATCGGCAAGGAAGCACTTCACCCGTCCGTCCGAAGCAGTTTTGAGGTAGCGGGTGATACCTGCTAGGGTGCCACCAGTTCCAGTCGAGCAAGTGAATGCATCCACCTTCCCGTCTGTCTGAGCCCAGATCTCAGGGCCAGTAGTCTCGATGTGAGCTTGGCGATTGGCGATATTGTCGAATTGATTTGTCCAGACGGCGTTTTTCAAGCCCTCGGCATGACGACGTGCTTGGTGATTGTAGTTCTGAGGATTGTCGAATGCCACCGCGGGCACCGGATAGACTTCGGCACCTAGCAGGCGTAACAGGTCTACCTTTCCTTGTGATTGTGTGTTTGGCATGTAGATGACACACTTGTACCCACGAGAACGGCAGACATGGGCGAGGCCAATTCCTGTATTGCCAGCAGTCCCTTCGACGACAGTTCCTCCGGGACTCAAGATGCCCTTCTCCTCCGCATCCTTAACGACAAACAAGGCAGCCCTGTCCTTGACGCTACCACCAGGGTTCTGAAACTCTGCTTTTCCGAGAATATTGCAGCCGGTCTCCTCAGAAAGACGATTCAGACGAATCAATGGGGTATTTCCAATTGCTGCACGAACATTAGTTTCAACATCACAGTAGCATAGAGAATCTCTATATCCGTACCTCCCGTCAATCCGTGCGCAACACCCTGCGCCTTCGATATACCAATACCATAAGCATTTTTGGCATCGTACTGAACCGCTAAGTCTGCAGCTCGAGTAGCCGATGTAGCGAATCTCCTGATACTTGTGCGAAACATCGTGACAGCTGGCAGCTCCCAAAGGTGAATATTGACCAATTGATCACACAGTTAGATCAGGTCAGCTCAGGTCAACTCAGATGAATTCAGCTCAACATGAACTTCCTTTTGCTGATACATATGTACCGGGCAGCACGGATAGCACAGTGACACAAACACCGGCTCCATTAATATATAGCCGGCCATCCACAACTCCCCCTGTTGTGCCTTGTCGTCCGTCAAAAATTCCCCCGCGGGTCCACAGCCGATTACCGGAAGTCAGGAAAGTCAGCGTTAAAGGGGGGAGATAGACGCGCGTTTAAGAGTGACGTCATATATGTTAAATTGTTTATTTTGCCGCGCGCTTATTCTGTTGTTTGGAAACTTCCTCAATGGGTTTAGCGCCGATAAACAACGTCAACCTCATCTCCTCCTTCTCCTCCTCCTCCTTCTTCCTCACGAACGACAAGATCTGCCCATTGAGCATTGGTAACAGGGGCAGGACTGCATTGTGAAGGAGGTTGCAAAGGCTGCTGGCTGGTATTGGCAGGCTCAATAGGTGTCTGGGATTGAATTGCGCAAACTCATCTAAGAAAAAGCTCTTTGGCCCATTGACTTTGCTCACACTCGGAAAACCAACCAACCTTCGCGCAAACGACAATCACAAGGTCACATACGTGCATTATGCCGCCCCGCACATCTGCTTCAACTGCGAGCTCAGCTCGCAGGGCCCAGGAAGGTGCTTCTGGGCTCGTCATCACTCACAAGGAGATCCCGTTCCCCACGACATCGGCGCGTCTGCGGTCGAACGTCGTCGAGATATTTGCAGATGCACAACGCTCAACGACCGGTCATCGGAAACTAGTTGTGCGCTTGCGCAAGATTCAAGAAGTTTGCTCGGGCATACGAACAACGAACAAGGCCGATCAGCAAGGAGACAAAGATTCCCAACAACATGCCGAAGAATTCGGCGAGAACGCTCCTGTCGCTGGGGCGCGAGCGGAGAAGGAATTCAATGCTGAGATTTCCCGCTGTCTCCTCAGAGTACTACCCGTCAAACGGACTGAGGGTGCTGGTGATAGGGTCATCAAGTTTCTTGCAGCATTTTTGATGCACGCCTCTGAGAAAGATGTAGCAGCGTTTGGAACCGACAATCCAGACGAAGTCGAAGCCGTACCCGAGACGCCAACATCCCGGCTTACTGCCGCTCTCGCATCGACATTTATCCCCCTCACAGTGGCAAAGGACCGGACTGTTCGCTACCGCGCGACCCAAATTCTTACATACATTGTGGGATCTTTGAGCTCCATAGATGATGAGCTGTACTATGTCATAAGGCAGAGCCTAACACGACGTATTCGAGACAAAGAGCCTTCTGTCCGTAACCAAGCCGTTACCGGCTTGTGTCGCCTTGTCGGAAACGATGAGGATGATGGTGATGGGAAGGCCCTGCTTGATAGGTTGCTTGACATCTTGCAAAACGATAGCAATGCCGAAGTGCGGAGAACATTGTTATTGAACCTGCCCCTTTCGAGAAAAACACTACCATACCTTTTGGAGAGAGCACGCGATACAGACACTGCAACTCGCAAAGCTCTATATTCGCGTCTTCTTCCTACACTCGGTGACTTCCGCCATCTTTCTCTCTCTATGAGAGAGAAGCTTCTTCGCTGGGGTATCCAAGACCGTGATGAGGCCGTCAGAAAAGCCACGGGTCGACTATTTTACGAGCATTGGATTGAGGATTGTGTCTCTTCACAGCGACAAGATGGTGAAGGCGAAGGCGAGGAGTCACTGGTTAGCATTCCCGCTTTGATTGAGATGCTGGAACGCATCGATGTCTTAAACTCGGGGACAGAGAACGGCGTTGCACATGATGCCATGCGGAGCTTTTGGGAGGGACGCCCAGACTATCGCCAGGCGTTGTCACTAGATGAGGATTTCTGGAACACCCTGACCCCTGAGTCTATCTTCCTGGTGCGAAGCTTCAACGATTTCTGTAGGAGTGACAATACGGGCAAATACGATGATCTGATCGAAGAGAAACTTCCTGAAGTTACGGCCCTTGCGATCTATCTCCACAAATATACGACCGAGCTCATCACCAAAAAGAGGTCAAAGGCTCCTGAAGACACTATAATGGAGTTGGAGTTTATCGTTGAACAGATTCTCTATATCTGTCTGACATTAGACTACAGCGATGAGGTTGGCCGACGAAAACTGTTTACACTGCTGCGCGAAATCCTAGCCACGTCTGAATTGTCAGAAAGCATCACGCGGCTTGTTGTTGAAGTTCTCCGAGCCGTTTGTGGTACTGGGTCGAAAAATGAAGCGGAATTCTGCTCTGTGGTTTTGGAAGCCATTGCAGAGGTGCATGACACTATCGCAATGGATGATGATCACACTGCTTCAAAACGCCAGAAGTCACAAAGGTCTGATAATGATGAAGACGTGGATATGATGGATGTTGACGAGGAGGAAGAGGACGACGACGACACCGAACAGAAGCCATTCAACAAAGAAGAGGCAAAGGAGAAATTGATTCGTGAGATTGTGGTCAACATGAAGTGTTTGTTTATCGCACAGTGCATGCTTCAAAACATTGAGGGGAGTCTGCAGAGCAACGACAACCTGGTGACCATGCTGAACAATTTGGTTGTTCCAGCGGTGAGAAGCCACGAAGCTCCGATAAGAGAGCGTGGAATAGAATGCCTTGGCTTATGCTGTTTACTAGATAAAGTAAGACCCCTTGATTATTTTACTCTGAAACCGAGTGAGTTTCTAACATGAAAAAAACAGAACCTCGCCGAGGAGAACATGTCTCTCTTCGTCCATTGTTTCATCAAAGGACATGAGGCATTGCAAGAGATGGCCATCAGAATCTTGGCTGACATCCTTACCGTTCACACCTCCATTCTCGTACCAGCCTTGCCAGCCGACGACACAAAAGAACCCGAACTCCGCCCATTCCACAGACCAGTTCTGAAGGTCTTCGCAAAGGCCTTGAGACCAGGGTCTCCAGATTCCGTGCAGGCGGCAGCTGTCATCACATTATCAAAGCTGCTCCTCACGGGCACTCTTTCACCAAAGGGAAGCACCGTGACCGAGACGATCAATGAGATGAACGAGAAGGCCGTGGACCAATTACTTCAAGCACTTATACTTGCCTATTTCAACCCAGATACCAGGGACAATCTCGTCCTGAGACAGGCATTGACCTACTTCTTACCAGTGTACTGCCACTCTCGACTCGGCAATACAAAGCACATGTGCCGTATTGCCGTGAGCATGGTCAGGATCATTCTAGGTGCTGCAGAGGAGTACTACTCGCTAGAAGCTGAAGAGGACAGTGAGGGGGAGCTGATCGACGATGAGTCGGGTGAGAAGGAGGTCCGTGCGCTGATGAACAACGTTATCGGGATGTTGGTGGAGTGGACGGATGAAAGAAGAGTTGTTGAAAGCGGAAATAGTAGTCTCTTACATCCAGAAAGGAGAACTCACGCATGGCTTCATTTGAGCATTGCGAAAGACTTGCTTGAGCGGGCGCTTGGAGCGGGCGAATGGACGAGTGCTGCGAGTAAGAACGAGAGGAAATACCTCTTGTCCATGCTTGCAAAGCTTCACATACCTTCACCAGCGGATTTAGCAAAGGAGAACATTGATCAGGAGGACGCTGAGGGGAAACAGCTTGCAGAGGAGACAAAGGAGCTGCTAGACCATGCGATCTCTATGGGCCTTGCACCGGATGCAAGTGGGCGCAATGCATTGGTCAAGGCTAAGAATGCCGTCCTTAAGATCCTATCTGGGCCTCAGGCAGAGTCCAAGAGTACAGGACGACGAAAGGAAAAGCGTGAAGATGATGACGACGACGACGACGAGACAGTGGTAGGCGACACAACGGTGGCCACGGCGGTCACAGACACAACAACGCTTGAACACGGGACAACAACAATTGATGAAGAGGATGGCGAGGGGGAGGAAGAGGGAGAATCAACCGTCCTAGCACAGGGGCTAGCACGAATGAAGATGTAATGATGGGTGGAAACAACACTATACAATTGACATCTGATAATCTCAACCATTTACATTCAAATTAACCAAATATCTCTGCCAGTGAGCCAAATATGACATGACGTCGTTGAAGAACAGATGTTTGCTACACAATTATTGTCAATCCGTACCAGCCTCTCCTCTGCATCATCCGCAAGCAGATGCAAACAGTGAAAAGGATCATAGATCAAAATTTCAATCAAATTTTCTCTCCATCAAGAAAGTAGATTTTTTTTTTTTTTTTCAAAAATTCCCAGCCGATCACAAAGACCAACTGAAGCGGTCATAATGGTAGTTTTCAACTAGCAAAAACGTTGCCTCAGGCGAACCTTCACCGGTAACGTAAAACCCTTGCACTCGGATGGGGAAGAAAAGAGAAGAAGAGAAAGAGAAGGCGAAGGGAGAAAGGAGGGCTGCAGCTATGTATTTATATCCCGCGGAGAGAAGCCGTCAATTGGCGCTAGTGATAAGCGGGGCTGGTTACATATCAGGTAATAGTCAGGTCAGTGTAGAGGAGGTCGTAGATAACTTGGCATGTCAGAGAAATAGCCAGGTTGAGATGGGGAAATTGATTGACTCTGACTCTCATCGTCTCATTGGATTGAAACTCTTTGATTGAGAGACATGGAGGAATTCGGGGAGGGAAAGGAGGTGAAGGGGAGATGCTCAGGGAGGGGGTCTAGCAAGGACAAAGATGAGGATCTGATGAGGACCTGGCGGGGATCAGGCAGACAGCGAATCGATATAGAAAGCATAGAACGAATGGTCTGGGGGCACTGGCCTCGACAGAAACATCCATGGAAGAACGGGACGTCGTAAATAGTCTCGCACCTTATCACTTCAGCATACATACATCGACTTTAATAGTTGAGTCATCGGCTCATGGGGTCAGTGACTTCTCTTTTCGAGAATGCGGGATTGTCTACTCCTCTCGAGAAGGGATTGGAAGAAGCATGGACATGGCATCTCTCAGACTCCTCTTTGCCGTTGGCTACCCTTCCGATTGATCGATTGATAGATCTTCCTCCCACTGGCGCGGCTATCTATCGTTTCAGATATGCAAATTCGGTATATGGGAGAGGCGAACATAGAAGAGCTATCCTTGTACTAGCCACACTTCCTTCGTCCTATCTCTTCTTGTTTTTTTTATGACCACAATTGTCGAGGGGAAAATGGCTGTGCCAGCGACATGGGTATTAAAAAAAAAAAAGCAAGATATGTGATATTTGAACATGCAGGTCTGGACAACATCATATTGGCTCCGCATAATGCACGGAAATGGCTCTGACTTGCGTGGAACTGCAGAAGCCTGTAAACACTGGGCGCCCGCGAACAAATTAAAGCTTCATCAGCAGATTGCAGTTGACAAGCATCTGTCATGCTGAAGTAACGGGTATGTTACAGGCATTGTGCAAGATACCAGTCGTTGTATAACGCGCAACGCACAGTGGAGCGCCCTGAGACTGCCAAACACACAGTCAAAGTGAGACGGATATACGAAGTGCGAAAGGGCATGGTCATGGACATGGCTGTTGGAAGCCGCCTGTCGCTTTTTGGGTTACGAGCAATTCTTTATCCCCGTTTTCCTGGTTGGAGGTTGTGTGATGTTTCGCCTGAGAATGCCGCGATGGATAGGAAGAGAAAAAACCTTATGGACGTTTCAACGTGCATCTATCTAAATCAAGATGAAGGCTGCACACGAATGGCCGCCCCCGGCACAGCTGGGTTTACGGATTATGGCTGACTGACCGGTTGACTGGCTGACGGGCTGTCTGGCTTCATCCTGCTCCCTTTACCTGCAGATTCCCGTCACAAAGCAAAGCCTTGGGTCAATCATTGTTGTTCTTCTCCGTGCTCTGATTGCGATAGAGGGCGATCTCTGCCTCTCTCTCTCTCTCTTGTCGTCTGGTCTATGCATCGCAATCGGGACATGCCAATCATTGTACCAGCCGGCATCTAACCGTTCCAGTCTTTTTTTTCTTTCCACCTTTGTTTTCGTCTGGGGCAACCATAGCTACAGTACCACAGTTATCTGACTCCCCCTTGTCCCCAGGAAGCGCCAAAGCAGCGTCCGGCAACCTTATCCAGCACCGGGTTTGAGATCCACCCATGACATCAAGCAATTATTCTCGTTGTCCTGGTGCGAAGAGACGATGAAGGCCAGAGAGCCGGCCGCTGGTCATCCCAATGTACTCCATACCCAGTACATACGCTGATTGATACGCGGCGGCACAGGCGGTGCCCTGCCCGTCCGTTCCAGCTTGATGAGGAATTGTATTTTGTATTCTGCGTTTCCACTGCGTGGAGATGCGGCAACTATTGAATTCGTTATGTGCGGTCTTTAAAGGTTCTGCCATCTGTGAATTTCTTTTTTTCTTGGTCTCATTCTTCTTCTTCTGGGATTATCTGTGTCTATCATCGTTGTCGGTGGTCATATTAATCTCCATATATCTCCATCGTGTGCCCTCGTTCTTGATCGCAATTCTTTCCCTTCCCTGACTTCTGTATATTACCCGACTGCGTGACTACTGCTGCTGCCCGCTGCTATCACGATCTTACGGAAGAGCAGAGAAAAAGAGAAAATACGCTCATTCCAGGCTCTCATCGACCCAATCGCTTCGTTTTTGTCGTTTCTTTTTGCTTGGAGGCAACTCACGCCATTCAAAACACCACATTCGCTCGTACTTACCAGGGGGCTTGCCGCATCAGTTTTAGTTATTAATTTCCTACATCCCGCCCGTCTTCGCGTCTTGCAGCTTCCTTTCGGTCCCGTCATAGCCCTGCCTTGTCCTGTGCTGTGCTGTCCTGCCCTGTCCTGTCATCTGCTTCTGTTCAGATACGACAAGCGTCCATCCACCTCCTTTAAGCTGCTTTCCCTCCCGCCTCAGGCAGATTTCATACGACTTAACAATATCTAAATCATCGTCATCTTACGATATAGCAGTCCCAAGGTGCCCCGGGTGGAACCTGCTTGTCCAAAACCGAGCGCCCGCAGCAAACGGTTGTCTGTTCTGCACCCTGTGCTTTTTGCATCTTGATTCGCTCCTGGCCAATCTTGCTATAGTTGCACCACAGCACGGTGGGACTAGCTTGTGAGACGTCTCTTGCTCCCGTCTTATGATCTATTCCGTTTAAGTGGATGGAATTTTGCAGGGATTGCCACTCAAGAGAAATTGCATAAGACTTCTCCAAGGAAAAGAAAAAAACAGGAAGAGGAAAAAGCAAAGTTTATTAAAAAAGGAAGAAAAGAAATAAAGAAAGAAAGAAAGAAAGAAAGAAGGAGGCAAGAGGGTAATAAAAGACTTGGGATACATAATCACACCGGGTTTCAGCTTTGAACCCCAAGGGGCATAACATCTGTCACAAATCCTTCATCGACAGTCATCTCATCCTCTCCAGTCTTTTGTCTTCTTTCATACATACAATCTGTCTATCGATCACAATGGGTCAAAGAAGAGAATCACGAACAATGGCAGACAACTCCGGCTTGGCCAAGCGCACTTCTGCGAAGAACAAGCCTATTCCGACATTGCGCACTCCTCTAGCCATAATGCGGCCTAATCGCTCTGACTCTTTCGGCTCTAGTTCTGCAAGCAGTCCAGTGTCCTCTGCTGGTTCAAGTCCCTCCGGGTCCGGCTCAATGTCTTATTTCATGAACATGATGCGCCCTGGGAGCAGTAGCCGCATGACATCGCCATCGTCATCCAAATTCTCACATTTCTCATCTTTCCTACTACGAAGAAAGCCATCACGCATTGATGTTGCTATGTGTGAAGAACGGGAACGATGCTGTGAGGATGAGATCGAGAGACGTGGGCTTGCGCTAATGGAACCACGGCCGATTGACCTTGAGCCGACATACTTCGCCAACGGCTCCCAATCAACGCTAGCCAGTTCGAGCATGGAGAATTTTGACCCGGCAGTGAATATCGACGCAATGCTAGATACAGAACCTCGGAGCTTCAATTTCAATAGCCAGCGACACTTCGCGAAATTGCCTCGGTCGCCACCATACGTCATGGGTGGCATATTCGAGACTATGGAGGGGGACAGGTGATTCGTTCATATCATCTCTACATCTTCTTTAATATGACCAATGGGCACACGACTGTTCAACGTGAGACGTGACTGCGGGAAACGAATGTTTTGAACTTGGAACCTGAATTGCCGTGTTCTTGTTACGCCCTTGAGAACCCTTCTTACTACGTCGCTGGCGAGTTCTCAATTACTACTCTTTTTGTTGGCCTTTTCTCCCCCCCCCGCCCTCAAAATGAGCAACTTCTCTTATCATTGCCAAATTAGTGCTTTTCTGTCCCTGTGCGGTTAGCGTTTGCCATTGTCCTTTCCTTTTTTTTTTTTTTTTCTTGTTCTCTACTGCACTCATATCTGCACTTTCTCAATGCATCATAGGCCGTGTCTTTACCGCTGTTCTAAAATTACTACTGAATTCCCTCTTCACCCATCAACTTCATATCCGCTCATTCCTTCACTACTAGCATATCACATCTGCGGTTATTACTATGCATAGCTCTCCTGTACATTTAGCGTTGACCAATACATACATAGTAATTCCTCGTCTCTTCTATATTCTTATCGGTTCGGGACAGTGAGAATGATAAAATCTTTGCAAGTCACGCCTTGACGTGCATATGCGATGACATAAATGACGTCGGCATGCGACAATGCCGGCAACAACCAAAATTTGACAGTCCGGTTGGATGTAGGAGGGGGGACGACGTGGCTTAT
>AZGZ01000001.1:1039397-1060388 GCA_001636715.1 Ascosphaera apis ARSEF 7405 | reverse complement strand
ACCGTTGTTATTAGATGCTGCACCGCCGCTGGCTCCAGCAGCGGTATTATTTCCTGCGTTAGACGCAGGTGAAGGGCCAGAAGGTCCCTGTTGAGTGCTTCCAGGGGTTCCTGCAGAGGTGGCTGATTCAGTGCCGACTGGGTAAGGCATATTTAGACCAGGTGCAGATCCAGGTTGTGAATACTGGGGACCTGGCATCCCACCGATACCCATTCCCATGCCAACCACGCCACCAATTCCCATATTGGCATTACCAACACCGGAATAGGGGCCATGAGAGACCGGCGACGAGATGTTCCCGGCGCCACCAGAGGGCAGGCCGTAGCTGCTCGCAGGAGCGAAATGTGCACCGGGATTGAAGCCGCCAGGTGCAAAGGACCCGAACGCGTTAGCGCCAGAGGAGTTTCCCGCGCCTACAGAAGTAGCCGAGCCAGGGACATTAGATGAAGCTGGGGAGTTGACACCCAAGCCCACAGGTCCAGGCATCGACATCGACGAACTGGACATGTGCCCAGGCATACCAAGGCCAATGTTATTAGAACCAACACCGAACGATTGAGCATCGGAGGAGTTAGGTAATGTAGGTGGAGGAGGAGGAGGGGCTGCAAACACAGCATTGACGGCAGCAGCGGCGGCGGCGGCAGCAGCAGCACTGTCAGGGATGACAGCAGCATTGGATCGGGGAGCTTGGCAGCGAAGACAAGCTACGTTTTTCGCGAAGTTGTGATATCCGCATCCATCACGACCGCACTTCCAATCACCAGCTCGGAAGGGCACTACACCACCACTAGCACCACCGCCCATACCACGACCGCCATGATGTCCACCGCCTAGATGTGAGCCATGATGGCCCATGTGATGATGCGGGTGGGGCATTGGACCGAATCCATATCCGTAGGCGGCTGGATTAGGGGGGATGGCAGGGAAGCTGCAGCGGAAACAAGCAGTGCGACGCTGGAAGTTGCTGAAACCACAAGACGGACATGTCCAATCACCTGGACGAGGGCGATTTTTGCTAGGGGGGAAGGGCGCGAGGATTTCGACAGCGGCGGCACGATCGAGGACTCGACTAGAGGAAGGGCAAACTTCAATGGCCTTGTCGTTTAGAGCACGGCCGTTCATACAAAGAGATTCGGCAGCCTGTTATTGTCAATATTCAAGCCCTGATTAAAAGGGGGGGGTCAAGCAGAAGAAGAGGGAATGGCCGTGCGTACCTCCTCGTGAGATGAAAAAACGGCAAATCCTTTGCCAGTGGGCTTATGTTGATCAGGGGTTTGTAGAGTGAAGAAAGCGATAGGACGGCCACCGTATTGTGTGTACCAGCTCTCCAGTTCTGATTGGGTAGTGTCGTGGGGCAAGCCAGACATGTAAAGGATTTTGCTGCGCTCAGCCAAAAAGGCACGAACGTCAGCGCGAGCGTCCATAGGGCGAGTCAGTATATCCGGGTGTTCACTGGAAGGCTGTGACTTGCGAATAAGGCCGCGCAATACTCGAGCAAGAGTAACGGCCTCTTCCATTGCGCGTCGGGGGCTCTGCGGCGCAAGAGCTTGCAGGTGGAAAGGGAGATTGTGCTTAATTGGAGCGGAAGACTGAACAGCCTCGACTTCCAATGCAGCACAGATATTGGCGAGATCGGAGGGACCGAAGGGCAGCGACTCCGGATGATGCTGTTGCCAGCGCTGATACTCAGTGCGCAAGTCGAATGTGCGCGAGTGCTGCAAGTAAGGCGGCAGAACAACGCCCTTGTCGCGAGCCTCGCGGGGAAGCTGGACACGCATATCCCAGGCATCTAGAGTGACGAAGGCAAACTCGAGGTTTTTGGAGAGCAGATGCTCTTGCGCAAAGGCGTCGAAACGATTGATTGCATCTCTGAATGTGCCGGCCGTGCGCACATGTTCCCATGTCAAAGTCGTTAGGGAAGCTATCGTGTAAGGAGAAAACGGAGAGCATTAGCCATGGGGCCCCCCATATTATCAACAATGCAGGCGAGAAAAAAAAATAGAAAAAAAGAAAAAAAAAGAAGAAAAAGCGACATACTGCAAAGAGGTGTGATAGGAGTATTGACGGGCTTGACGAGAACAGATTCATGATGAAGCTATATAGACAGAAAGCGCAAGGACAAAATGCGGTTTTTTTTTCTCAAGATTAGCCAAATGCACGATCGACCGACGGGTGAAGGACGAAACAGGGTCAACCCTGGGGGTTTCAAAAAAGGGACCACGCTACCTCTTCGCAAGTTTTTGTGTCTAGCAAGATCCAGCCCAGCTCAATGACTTCGGCAGTGTCCCTGGTAACGTAGACTCCATGCTCGTCGCAAGTCGTAGCAACGTGAATGACGACGTAGCGGTCTAGCTGGGGGGTAGGAGCCTGGAGGGCCATCGTCAAGGGCTAGGAAGCAACGAATTGCCTCTGGCGGGAAGAAGCAGGATACCGGCAATGGCCGTTGACTGAGTCTCCGCCAATGTGAAGCTGGAGGAGGATGAAGAGAAAAAGGAGGGACGAGGAGGAGGGAGAGGGTGAGGATGAGAGGGGGAAGAGACGGAGGAAGACGAGAAGGTGTCGTCGGGTACGGGGATATTAGACAGTGCAGTGTAGTGTAGTGTAGTATTGTATGTTGTATGTATGTATGTATTGGAGGGGAAGGACGAAGCGACAACGAACAACGAAACAACGAATGAATCGATGAACGATGAACGGTGAATTTGGACTTGGACTGTGGATGGACGATGGAACGGTGGACACTGAATGGAACAGAGAGAGATAGAGGGACAAAAAATATGGATATTAAAAATGAGAAATAAGATAAAAATCAAGATTATAGTGGAATGAATTGTACTGAAGCCATCAAATCGTGATTGTTCGAGTCAGAGTACAAGGAAATGCTCACTAATGCTGTCCAAATACCTTGCTTGCGGTGCGAATGGCATCTTCTTCTCATTTTCCCATGAATCACGATTCATATCTCATATCTCATATCTCATAATACTACCGATTGAGTCATTGAGAATTTCCAGGGAGGAAAGAAGCCAGGGAAAAGGTACCCACGACCATACATACATATGGTAGGTGTGGTATAGTTTAATCGCCTGCTACGGCAGCTACATAATTATGGATTGACTACTCGGATAGATCATAGATAGATGGGTGATCGGGCTGAATTCTTATTATTGTTCAAAGCTTCATTATCTTTACAGCAGGTGGGATGCCCGTGGGAAGGTCAGTTAAATTTTGTGATATTTTATGATATCAAGAAAATGATTAGATCAAGAAACCAATGAGAAAACGAAAAGAACAGCAAGAGGTATCATGGCGATATGACAATGTGACAAAGATAAATGATGATGACGATGAAGATGATTGCGGCGGTGCGGTGGTGGTTGTGGTGGTGATGATGACGATAAGTATGACGATGGTTAAAATCCCCCGAAATCGATCCAACCAAAGAGTGATGCGAATAAACTAATCCGAAATGAGAACAGAAAGAAAATACCCCCCGTGTGATCAGCACATTAAGCTATCAGCAACCCTCTCCCCCCTTTTTCACCGGAACATATCCATTCGCTCGCTTTTTGCGCTCCAGTTACTACCACTGCCCGGCCTCTTGAGAGGTCCCTCCTCTAACGGCACCGCAACATATCCACCAAACCCATTACCCACGAGCATACTCTTTCTTCCTTCACCGCCCCAAGCAGGCCCTAAGGATGCTCCAAAGAAAGACACAGGCCTTGTCTCTGTAGCTCTTGCACCCCGTGCTGCCTGCGGGTTATATGCTGTGAAATTCCACTCAAGCTCGTTCGGGTCCTTCGAATATATCTCCAGTGGCTTATCGACAGTAGGCTTCGCAACCATATTCAGTGATGACCTGTCTCCCGCCATTGATCCTACCCTAGGAGGTGGAAGCAGTGACATTCGCGGGTTCGTTCCCGGCACTATCGCTGGTGCAGTCAACAGTGCATTTGGGAATTTGTTATCCCTAACGTACAGCTCTCTCAGCGCGGGAAAACCTTTTGCCATGATACTCGAAACTAGATACGCATAGTAGGTTTCCGCAGGAGATGTCATTCCTGGAGCTGTCGCTGGTGATGAGATTTCGTAGTGTAACGTCTTGAGCGTCCCCGAGTACAATGGTGGAATAGGCACCGTCTCACCACCCGAGTCCAGAGGGAACGGTTTCACAACTTCTTCTTGAACCATGCTAAAGAGTTGAACTTTGGGCAAATGCCTGAAAATGTGTGCTATTGTGTGCGGCGCAACACCTGTGTTCTCCAACCGCAGCTCTTTCAAACGAAGAGCCGGTCTCTGCGACGTCAGGGGTATTTTCATTCCCGGTGGCGGTTGCCCCTGAGTCTGCGGGGCCGCAGATAGGGCCGCCACAAGGCCCTTCCAGGTAACCCCTGGCGCATTGATGATCGCTAGTGATTCAACGGCAGGGAAGTTATTGTAGCCTGGCAAAGGCCGCAGACACCCGTCGTCGAGCCAGTCTAAATCTACCAATTTCAGATTCACTAGCATAGGCAGATTCATCAAAGCAGTGCGGAACGTCGCTGCGTCGATCTTGACGTTTTGCAACTCCAGCCATTCGAGGTATGGCCAGGTGCATCCGCTGCGGCCGTCGACAGTCGGTGGTCTTAGAATTTGAGCTGCGAACATTCCTTCAGCTCCAGTTCCGTATTTCATAAATCTGAGATTGGGGCATTGCGCCTCCACTTCTTTCCGTAGTACCTGACACGAACGGTCATCGGTGAAAAAGCCGTGAGGAAGGTCGGCATATTTGAGATTGGTGCACACAGACACTGTCATTGCTAACAGCGCTTTACTCGCTTCACGGGTCATGTACGGCGTCCTTAGCGTTTTGACGGTATGCGCGAGATCCTGATTGTCTCTGAGTGTTCGGCATAGTAGCTCAAGCCGTACTTTAGGTGCATCAATGGGGTCTGCGTTCTTGTCGAGAAAAGCTGATTTCTTCCTTAGTTTAGAGAGATATAGCTCCAATTCACAATAGTGAACCGAATCAATGCGGATGTTCGTATATCTAGAATATGAAAAAAAAAAAAACAGTCAATAAAGGCGTCCAAAACCCCCTCCGAAATCATGGAAAAGCAACAAACGGCTCACAGTAATGGATTAGCAGCTTTCGCCCAGCTTCTACACACCAAAGCGCAATGAGCAAGATCACGCAAGTCGCAGCTCATGCACACATCGTCGGGCATATTATCCTCGCTCAAGGCATACGAGCCATCTTGCGAATGCGGACACACCCTGGCGAATATGGCCGCCAGTATGTTATCCGGTAGTTTCTTTGCGTAGTCGCATGGCGCGGGCTTGTATAGAGGAGAACTCGCAAGTTGATTTTGGCCATCGGTGCCCTGGTTCGATGGACGATGAGCATGGCCATATTTCAAATAAGCCGTTTGAGGGTCGGTAGACTTCTTCTTGCCCCTGCGAAAAAACTCGCGGATTTTCCCCATACTGGCTGATCCGGGAAGCTAAGTCAGGCTTTGGATTGAGTTATAGGATAGGCCGGCAACGGTCGACAGACGACAGAGGGGAAACTGAGGCGATTGAGGGAATTGAAGGTATTGAAAAGGAATAAAGGCAGGATATATGAAGCTGATGCTTTACCGTACACCTAGAGTGATCGTTATGCAGCCTGCTGCAGGGAATGATACGTATGTATAAGGAATGAGAAGGGTCAAACGGGACCACGACAGGGAGGTAAAAGGAAGGACAAGAGATCAATTGAATGCCCACAGACACACAGCTAGTCACTCAGTCAGTTAATCAGTCCATCAGGACAAAGGGCGGATCAGATCATTATTATACGGTCAAGCCGGCTTGATGAAACAGGAATATCAGAATAGCAGGACGCAGAAGAAGAAAAGGCAGATACAAAATACAAATACACAAATCAAAGAATAAACAGCGACAAAAGAGCCGAAAAAAGGGCCAAACTAGAATTGATATGTATAAATTGCGAACAGACTTGAAAAAAAAAAGAATAAAAATGAAAAGGGAATGATCAATGAGAAGAAAGAGAAAGAGAAAAAAAAGGACCGTAAGTCGGGCAGTCAGTGATGGATCTAGACAAGAAACCCTCCTTGGGCAGTCCTGGCATATCCGCTACCTTCATCCAATGATCCAATGGCAGCTGGAATGTTTTGAGTACTCGTCATCTACCGTGCCGTTTGCCTGTGGCTCCCGTATCTCTTACATGCGGATAGCTTTGATGATGATGATGATGATCCAGTGCGGTATGGAAGAAATTACAGTTAGGGTCGAATAGGCCCAAACAGCTCCATCATCACCACCATCACCTTTTATGCGTGTATGGGGAAGGGTCATTTCAACTAGATTTAGGATTACGACTTCTGACTACAGCTAGATGGCCAGCACGGGGCAAAAAAGGCTGATGGAGACTTCAGATGCTGTCAGGGACAACAATCAGGTCGAGAAGGAGTAAGCAAGCTGCAAAAACTAATGAATTCTTCAAATTCTCTGGCTATATCGCCTCAGCATAAGCAAAGACAGGACAATGGACAAGCAAATTCAAGCCGAGATGCAAGTATCCCCAATCCCGGTCCAGCACCGTTTATCCTTCTGGCATGCTTCTTGTGACGGGACGGGAAACCCTGTACGTAGTTTGAAGTCTTTCTTTCTTTCAGTCCTTCAGGGGGCCAAAGATGGACCCGCCCATGATACAGAACATCCAGAGCATGCAAGTGAAGAGAACAGACGGGACGATGTGTTTGCACGTCACACACTGCATCGTGCTTGATTCTTTTCTTTCACCTAGTGCCGACTTGGCTTCCCTGTAATGCGAAACCCCATTCAAGGCCGATCAACCTCCCTGAAACATAGTGCCCGGGGCGATGATGCATGGGACCGAAAAAAATGGCTTGCCTCTTCGAGGTGGGAGTCATGATCTAATTTGAGAGATGTCCAAATCAGGTTTCAAGATGATCAAAACAAGGCGAAAGAAGGAAGAAGAAGAAGAAAACAAAAGAAGATGAGGGGGGAAGAGAGTGAAGATAGATGATTGAGTTTAAAATCAAGCGACCTGACATGCATCATCTAAACGTCCGTCTGATCATGATCAACGTGGGTTTCGCCTGGTCAATCATCGAGTTCAATAACTTCAATTCTCCCTGGAGGCGCCTTTGAAGGTGTCCGCGGCTCCTGCTTCACCTTTCGAACATTGCTTTTCTTTTTGGACGCAGGGCCTGATCCGGTCTCTCTGTCAGGACAAAATAGTGGCGTCTGGGGCTCAGATCGACTCTGCATAGTCTGACTTCGGCATCTGATAAACTTGATCTCTTGGGCATGCTGTTCCATTTGGGTCTCCAACTTGACCACCCGATCAACGAGTGATTCGCGCGCTGAAATGCACTTGACACCTGAACCTTGATGGTTGTTTTCAGGTCTTGATGTCTCTTCCATGAGCCTGACTTGGTGGTCTCCCAATTTCCTGATGTTCGTATCTGAACTTGTCGCTGGTGTTGATAGGCTCGGATTCTTATCATCACTTCCGTCATCATCTGATTCAGAGTCGGATGGCGAGACAGACCTCCACTCATCAGTGAATGCTGCTTCATTCTTGGATATGCTCGTTGAGGCATTTATCTCGTTTGCATTTGAGACCTTCGCCGGCCTATGCACAGTCACAACCTGATCAATGATGTCCCCCGTCTCGTTCAGCCTACGACGCTTCGAAGGGCTATCGGTGGATGCACTCGTGCTCTCAGATTCGGAGGCATTGATGCTCACAAGACCGAGCAATTTGAGTCCCAAAAACTGTCTTTCGAGAAGCTGCAGCTCTGTTCGGTTTTCAAGTTGCCAGCGATTAAGTGCCCTCTCCAATCGTTCACCCAACGAATGCCTAGAGATATCGTGGGCTCGCAGTTCGTCGAGGAGTGTATCCCACTCTTCCGCAGGCAGTCTGAAGCCTTCTGCGAGCGCTGACTCAATGAGATTTGCTAGATTGCCGGGCATTTTGGGCTCTCTAAGAAAGGACAGCTTATATGGTGACAGATGAGCGCATTATTGGTTTTCATCAAGTGGAATGGAACACTTCTTGCTACATGTTTGCTTGACATGGAATTGGACAGGAGAAATTTCGTCAGATGATATAAGCGGACATGCATACGTTAACGAACACAGTCAGATTGCTCTTCGGGTCATTGTGAAAGCTTACAAGCTGCTCAGGCAGGCTGAACATTAGGCAAAGAGCATGGCATGGATGCATATCGTCTATAGTCGTCCAATGTCGTAGTTTATGGCGAGAATAGCGACGTATATCATCTATAGTGGTCCAAGGTCTTGATTTATGGCGATGTTTACCCCTGACATTCCCCCTCATAGTAGACAGACACCACGAAAAGCGTAGATCTAGTTGGAAGAGGAACAAAAACCAAGCCTGAAAATCCCCATCATTCGATTTCAGGGGCCATGATATATCCTCATTCGCATTCTGTATCTAAAATTTAATTGACTCAATCCTTGATTGTGACATCGACTGCCCTGCTCTGTGTAATTTGCCGGCAAACCAAGCAGAACCGCGGATGACGAACAATTTGTGTACCTTATTCCAGGTCCAGTATATACAATAGCAGGATTGGGTGGGCACAATGCCAACCAGACCACTTCATCAAAAACTTGACGTTGCATTTGCGTCCATCGCTCATCTCATGCGCATGCCTTGACGATTAGCTCGCCAGGAATCTCCTTCTCCATCCAAGGCGAATATCAAACGGACAGTCAAGTCCATCGTGGCGCCACAGAATCCCGCACGCGTCGCGGTCATCAACGTCTGCGCATCATCAAAGGTGATACTGTAGATATTCAATGCGCGAAATCAGCGTTGCAGGTTGCAGTTGCAGACTCCCTTGACTGCACATCTTCGACGCAGCAATGTCCTCGGGCTTCATCAAGAAGAATGTAAGTTCGCCTCGATACCATCCAGTCAGGTCTGCATCTTGTCGCGATGCTGGGCGGGAAGCTCAAAAGATCTTGGTCCTTTTTTTTCCTATCAGCTTAGCACGATGCAAAGACTCAATAGAACATCCGCTGACGTTCAATATAGCGGCCAACAGGGTCACAAAATAAACCAGAGTCTGCCTTCCATCGCCTAGGACTTTCAGATAGCGAAGATGCCTCCTCTTCTGAAGAGGAAGACCAGCCTTTCGACCTTGAACCTACCGTCCCAAATCGTCTCAAGAGCAATGCCAATCCCGAAACAGCTACAGAGAAAAAGCTGGCCGGCTTCAAATCACTCGAGACCCTTTTTCGAGGGATAAGCCACGATGAAGACGAAGAGGAAGCGGGTGTGGACAGCTCCGAGGACGAGTTGGCTGCAGATATGACGTTTGAAGAACACAATGACTACGCCTTCAATTCTAGTATATTACGCAAACAACCAGACGGAGATGTGGCTTCATCTGCGCATGGTGTAGGTGTTGCACAGCGCCCGAAGCAGACGACATCGCATCTTATCGAACAATTCATGCGACCAGTGAAGGATCGGGGGCGTGCCAAAAGTACAATTCACGATTTTGCAGTCTCTCCAATGGATAAGCCTGTGCAGAAGAGTCGTATGAGAAACCTCTTTGATCAGGATCTATTCTCCAATGACTTCCCCAGTCAAATCAGAACACCCTTGAAACGGACTATGGAGATTAGCATCCCAAGGTCACCAAGCTTCTCGTTACCGGAAAGGACAAAGACCTTGACTGAGAGGATATCAAAGAAGAGGGAAAATCTAGCCAAAGACAAGCAGCCTGCCCGTCCATCTAAGATTCCAAAGATCGGTCAATCCATCGATGATGCGCGGAAGAAATCGAATGTATCAAAATCTTCGGCCAGAAAAGAACATACAAAGATGTCTAGCACCGCCAGCACACCCCTTCTAAAAAGCCTGGCAAGCAAGACAGTCGATCAACTATATACAGCTTCAAAATCTGATGGAGCTATCTCAACACCTTCAGAAGATCTGCCGCAATCACCCGCCCCTTCATTCTGTATAGAAGTGAAGACTCATTCACCCTTACCATCCTTGCCTAATCAATTGGACAAGCCACAACGGCCATTGAAGCAGACTACAAAACCAGGAATGCCAGGAAAGACAAGGAGACCACCAAAACTCCGACCATCGCGAGAATTGCAGAAGCCAAAGCAAGAGAGTATTCACAGCCGACTCCCTTATCATGAGGCAACAAATGATTTCATGGTTCTTGTCTCTCCACGAAAACCTCCAAAACACAATGGATCATCCGACTTCTTTGTCGTTGATGATGACGAGAAACATATCCAGATGGCTCAATATCCCAAGAGTCGAGACATTGATAGAAAACAGGCGGCATTGGAAAGAGCAAAATGGAGTCTAGCCTTCCATCCACCGTGTATTCTTAGCAATGAGGTCACATAAACCTGGAGGCAACTGTCACAATCTAAATCATAATGTCCACGGCTGTTGTTCGTGGATTAGGGGATGCTGGCACTTCACGGGGAAGCTGACGCGATGCGTGTACGAGAGCCTCGCGTGTCTCCGAAAAGCCATCCAAGTTACGGATTACGTCCTAGGCGCATGAGGCAACAAGCCCGGCGTCATTGCGGCATCTAACGATGCCTCAGTATCGTATGAATAAGTCGCCGTGTAGGTTCATCGCTTCTATGTGTTGAGGCGGACAGCTCATGGCCAGTGACAGGGGCGATACAGGCAGGCCATAAGGCATAGCAAATCATTGAAGCATAATCATTGGAAAGTTGACGTGATACGCATATAGCAGGACCAAAGGACGTTCTTCAAAGAAATAAGGAAATAAAATTATATAGTCATGAATATTCGTAATAAATCGAAGGCTCAGATGCTTAGAAACCCTCGCCTGTCTTCACCATGATGGTCTTTCCCTCAACCGAGCGATCAATTATCGGTCCTTGAGGAGTTGACATAGCTTCGTAGCGGTGTAACAAACTCCCCTCGGCGAACTGACTTGTTGCGCTCAAATCGACCAATGGACCGTTACGAGGACCGTTATGCAATGAACCGTCCCGCCAGGAAGCTGGCAAGGTTGGAACGCGCCCATCAAATGGATGCTTCATGCCCATTTCTTGTGGTGAAAAGAAGGGATTCGTGGGTTGACGTGGGCTGCGAGTAGTTGTATTGGAACGACCCCGTGAGATCGGCCCTCCACTGTGACTTCTCGAATTGATTGTCTTTGACCGGGAGATAAGACCACGCGGCAACGCTTCGTCGCCAGTTCCCCTTCGTGACGGTGGACAACGGGCATCGACTGCCGGATCAAAGTCAATCAGCGTACGTTGGGGTGCTTTTACCGATCTGCTCCGGGTTTGCGCATAGTTGTTAGGGCGTGCTGCGCTTCGCGCGCGGCTCTGTGCACGGGACCCTGTTTCGTTCTCAGGTTCCTCCCGACTGCGGCCTCGCCCTCGCTGCGTAAAAGACCGACCTAGCTTGCTCAGGCCTACCTCATTAGTTCCAGACGGTCTACCCGGGAAGTCCATGTTGTTGGCCATGGCGGCTTCCCGTGCGCGCATCTCCTTTTGTCGCTCCTCGTATTGCTTTCCAAGCAATCCATTGGACATGAAAGGCTCATCCGGCAGACCAGATGATGCTGAGCCAGAAGTCGCAGCCCTGCTGCGGTTCTTAATAAACGCACCCGTGATGTCGTCATAAACTGCTGCTGTCTTCTTGAAACGGCTTGGCGCAGCTTTATGAACAGTCTTGGCCCTGGATACGAGCTTGCTGTTATCGGAAAGGCGCAAGTCAATGTCATTTGTCGGCTCGGGCTCTAAGTCCATGCTTTCCGTGTTTATCAAAGGCTTGAGTGACCCAAGCTGATGAGCTACAGCTGGATTGCGCCGTGTATTTACAGCACGGGGTGAATCTTGTGGACTTGGGCCATCGGATGGAGTGGTAGGTAGAGAAAGTCCAGAGCTGCCACTAGACTGCCTTTTGTCACCACCCATGAGGTGAACAAGATACCAACTGCGCCATGATTGAATCACATCATAGAACTCGTTGGCAACACTGGCGTCGTTTGTTGAAAAATAGTGGACGTAGTCATCTTTTGAAATGAACATACTTAATTTTTGTTGACTTTTGATGGCGTAGCAGTATTTCTTTGCAGGCTTCAGTTTGTTGGTTTGCCGACGCCGAAGGCAGTAGATGTCAAAGTCTGACATATGGCATACGTTGGTCGTGTCCTTTGAATGTTCCTTCTTTGACAGGAGAATTTGCCCATCCGAGCGTAAGGTAATGTAACGCTTATGCCACTTTTCAGACGAATTGCAATGATACATTTGAAAAGTGACATTGCCTGGCTGTTTGCGTGGCGCATCTATGGCCTCAAGTCCAATTTGAGCACCCTTCTTTTCGGCTTCAGCCATTGAGCTCTCCGATGGTTGGGATATGATAGACAGTCCATTCTGAGAATCATTATCCCACGAATTCATCACAGCGCGCAGCTTCTCGTACATCCGCAGGGGTCTTTCTAAGCCAAGGTGTGGACATGTTTCGAGTAGAATTGAGTTGCGGGGATCTATAGATTCATTCAACAGGCCACCTGCTGCTTGGAGAGCATCACGAGCTTTGGTCGATGGAATCACCGGTAATTGAGCTAAAGAATCGTTATATGTGATAAGGACTTCACGCTTTCCCGCATTGGCCGCTGAAATAGGCGCGTCTGTTCTAGGTCCTCTATGTCTGTTGCCGGAACCAGGGCGGTCTGCCGTGATTAATTTTCGCGGGGAGAAAGCTTCTTGCTTCATATGATCTGACGATGCTGTGGTGGGTCGTGATTGATGCAAGTCCTTTGGTTCACTGCGCACCGTCTTCTTTCGACCTAAAGTGACAAGATTATGTATCCTCCCATGACCTGTTCCTTTTGATGAAGCGTGGGGTTTGGGTGGCATATCCCCTCTATCAGTGACTTTGATCATTCCTTCCTCACTGCTGGAATGGCCTCCTCGCTTCTGTGATTGTGACCTAGATACAACTGGTTGGTTACGTTGGCGGTACCTTATAGGTAGCGAATGCTGGTCATTGAGGGTATCTGTTCTTTGGTAAAGTGGCTTTGGCGCAGAATTCGCGATAGGCATTTGTGCTTTAACGGGTGATGTCTGAATTTTGCTGGATTGTAGGCGCTGATCAAGTGTTTGTGCCACCGTGGGGTTCGTTGTTGGTTGTGATGAGGACTCCAGGGGAACTGGATGTTGGTGCTCGACTCGCTTGGCCACGGGAGGGTCCCGAAAGGGATTGTGATGATCATCCCTGCCCCGTGTGACAGCCCTCTTCTCCTCCCACCAATCGGCACCTGTTGTATCAGCAGCGGCTGATTTTTGATCCCACCAGTTTCCTTCAAGTTGCCTTTGTGTTTCTGCGAGAATCCTTGCCCTCTCCATCTTTTCTTCTGCTGATGGGGTTGCTGTGCTTTCTTCCACAAAAGCCAATAAGGGTGCCTTTGGAATTGAAAGCGTGAGATCAGGCTTCTCTGGTACATTTTTGCGTGCTCTTCGATATCGTGACATGCTCGGCTTCAGAGCTATTTTTGGTTGCGTATAAGTTGAATACTCTTTTCTGTCTGCGCGGTGGTGAGGGTACTTAAGACCCGAGGCACCCTGCGCCTCTTGATACTCAGCAATGCCCATATTTGCAACCTCTGTCGTTTCAAAAAATATATGAGGCTAATTGAAGTTTAGGATTCGCCGGAAACGAGGATGGTCACTATAGTGATATAGCTTGCATTTGACAGCTCATATACTGGTATTCGATGTGATGTTAGCACAAAAAGAAGCAGAAGCGCACGCAGCTGTGTTTCCTGCAGGAGACTGTTTGCATATCGGCTGGATACGTACCAGCTGGAAAAGATATGGCAACGGACTGCACAAGTGGAATGAAACCGCCGTTCAGTTTGTTTCAAAACGAAGCTGGAGAAGAAACGCCGGTGCCGAAAGCACAAGTTGAAGGTGAAAACACTAAGTGTTTCAATGTCGATGCAGCGGCCTATTCAAATTGGCGGATGGTCAATCTTTATGCTGTCCTGCGGAAGCATAAGACAGACAAGGCGATCAGGGGTAATATCTATATGCTAGTTGCACGATGCTGACTATGACGATGAGTTGCCAAGTTCGGGCGAAGTTGGTGGAGTCAAGAGTACGACAGTGGAAATTGAAGGCGGGCAGACTTTAGATTCAAAAGGCGTCTCCGGATTTCTCACGGCACTATGATGACGTTCTCTGCCTGTGGTTTTCGTCTGGAACGATCGATTGCGAGGCGGCACGACACACGAATCCACGACTAGGTTTACCTCAAGGCTCGCGAGGATGCAGACGGTTTGATGACATCAGTGGCCAGACCCGAAGTAGATTCAATGAGATAATGATTTTGGGTATGTGTCCGCGATGATGTTGAAGCAAAAATGATAATATTTCAAAAATGAATGGATGATCGTGACAATTGGCGCCGCGGGAGATTATATTGGGGGAAGCAGCTATGCTTAGCCATAGGTGATCCATGTAATGAAGATGGACAGTGGTAGGCGGTTCCTGGAGTCCCGAGATTTGAGGCGACATTGCTGCAATTTACGCCGTGTTTGAGCCAAGAATACATAGGTGGTTTGCTGTCACTGTCACAGTTCTCCACGACCATAGATAATCCCTCAGAACAAACGGTGAGTACTCTCGCCATCGACAAAGCAGGGGCCTTGTAAATCGGTCAGATTAAGCTCAATCGTGAGCAAGATACCCTCTTGTGGCACTGGCCCCGGCTGTATGTTCGACCTCCACATATGCCTTGTGGCCTTATTATGTAGGAGAAACTAAAATCTCGCATCCTTTCGGCTGTGTCTACCCCACTTGACGTGGCGGAGAGTGCACGAGCCCGTGGAAGTCGACCAAACATAGCATTCTCAAATCAACCGCTTAGGGTTCCTTGTCCCTGCTCTCCCCTTGTAGCTGGGAAACAGATTATCTGTGAATTTGAAAAAGCAACCTCGAGCAGTAAACTAATCAGGCCAGGGCCACGGGCCAGAATCCTGTTCGTGCACTCCGGGTCAACCTTGGTCGTTGGGCATCGAGACTTCCGCAGAACGAGAAGGCATGTATACCTATATTCTTGGCTCTCGTGGCTGTCAACCCGCTCACCACGAGTGCGTTTGCAAGGAACGCCCATACAATCGCCATCTGGCAAAAGAGACTGCGGTCGTTCTTCTCCCCGACGGTTTGCAGCGGAACGCTGCAGAGGACTCCACGCCCATGGAGACGACCACGCAACGCTCTCCGGGATGATTTAGCTCGATGTCAGCGGTGCTGCACCGTCATGGGTGTAAAAATTATTGGGACTTTTGCCTTGAGCGCGAATTGGTCTGGAATTGGCGATTGGTTGGCTCCAGTAATAAGGAACGCAATTGCTTCTAGAAAAACATGTGTCGCATGGGAGGGCAAGAAAAGGGCGAGGGCGCAACCGCACATACGTGGAAACGTTATGGTTACCCTCGCTCATCAAGGTACCAGACAGACGCGGCCCTGTAAGCTTAGCGACTTGGGATGAAGATATGACCTGTGCCCCTATGTATGCGCAGAGCAGAGTCACACTGGGTCGCATGGGGTAGCAAGGGCACTTCCCAAGCCGAGTGGTCCATTCTAGCACTTCAACATCGATGTTCATGGCCATCCCCAGTCTGTTTCTGCATGACGATGTCACATATTTCAGCATTACCGGCCGAAGCGCGCTGAATTCATCCTGCCATGACGGGTGGCGGGAGCGATTACTGGCTAACTTCAATAGCTTCGAAGATGCACCCACTGATGTCGTAAGTCAGGAAAAGTTTCCCCCGGCAAGCTGGTAAATTGAACCCATCGTTCGACAACCTTGAAAAAGCTGTGTTGATGGATACGCTCGGATATTTCATCAAAAAAATCAAAAAAAGGCCTGGCTAGGCTTGGGCTACGGCACATCTGTGTAGGTCCATGCGCTGCTGAAGATCCATGTCCACATTGTCGTCTACAGTGTGCACAAATCACTGTTTGTGCCGGAGTACGTACGAGGAATAGTATTGTGACACTTCAGTGTGAAGGCAGATGTTAATTTGTACGAATTGTTTATGGACACTTTCATATATGAAAAATCCCTTCTGCCTTCAACCGCTTTATCTTAATAGGCATCATGACGTTTCTTCCATGATGGAGCTTTGATATCCTTCACTTCAACAGAGCTGACGATGGGGGTGCCGCTGACAAGCTCAAAATTGCTAAGTTTGGCACCGTCATTGGTGTAAGCCCAAACAGCAAGAGAGATCCAGTTCTCGCCACGGTAGTTGAGGACACCCTGGGGAACTGGGAATTCAGTTTGCGGACCGAGGCTTGGGCTGTACTTGCCATACTGGAAGCCGTTCACATAGAGCTGAAGGCGGTAATGAGTGTTCTCGGGCTCTGAGAACTTGAAGGAGAGCGGGATGTCGTATCCCTTTGGCAACTTCAGCTTCAGGGGTGCTGTGTAAAATGCAACGCCAGAAGTCGAGACGCCATCAAAGGGGCTGAGACTCTTCCAACCCAACTTCTTATCCTTGACTGGGGGAGATGGCAAATGGTAGCCATGACGTTCGGCAAAAAGACCGCCTTCGTTGAGCGGACCTCTGAATTTATCGATGTAATCTTCACCCTTCAGATTACCAGTCAGCTTCCATGAAATGTCCTTCTGATTGTGGCCTGAAAGATCATAGTTCAAAATTCCTCGTGGCGCTTTGAAATCACCAGCCCTGACACCGGCCTCTTCAATGCCATTGTTTTCAACAATGACGGTGAAAACATAATCTTCGTTTTTCTTCAGCTCCGAAAGAGTGAAGTTGCTCGATCCATCACCGTTGCCCTGCCAGGCACCCAAAAGTGTGCTGTTCAACCAAACTGACGAGGCATACTTGGAACCACCTTGTGTGTGGATAGAGAATTGATTTTCATTGCCATTGGCCACGAAACGTCCGCGGTAAACAAGATAGCCGGTGTTGAATCCGTAGTCAGCTCCATACAGAGAGACGGGAGTCTTAAGAGTATGTTCAGAGTTGTTGGTATAGGCATGGTCAGCCTTGGGCCACTTGCTGTCATCGTATGAATCCTGAATTTCAGGGAGACTGTCGACGTGGTGCCATCTCAACGACTTCAGATCTGGAATGCTGACGTCCTTATGTTCATGACCGCATGTGGTTTCCCAGAATCCGTGAGAGTTGACCTTATGGGACACTCTATCTCCGTTGACAGATAGCTTCTTGACACGGGCTGGGACACCAATGATCTCAACGTCAGTCGTCGTGTTGAAATCAGCAGAAAGCTCAAGACGGTCTCCTTTGACATGAGCGGAACGGACAAGGTACCCCGCCCTGACGATGATAGAGTTCTTCACGGTTTCATTGCTCGTATAACAGCTCCTTGTTGTAGGCGAGGCGAGCTGAGGTACCCAGTAATTGTACGCGGCCTGCCTATCAACCAATAACACGGTCAGGTCGCCAACCTTGACAATTTGGCGATTGGTAGCCGGCGCCCACGCAACAACAAATGCCTTGTCATGGGCTTTGCCCTTCACATCTGAGCTGTCAGTAGAGAAATCCGGGGTCTTGCCGTCATATGCAACAGCAAATTCGTGATGCTCTCCTTTCTCGCCATACAATACGAGTATCTTCGAGTCGTCGAATTCCTTCCAGGTCAGAATGTCTGAGGTTGAATACAGCAAGTTTATGTCACCGACAGGGTAGTCGCTCACGGCGATCTTAGAGTCTCGCCCTAGAAGTGACAGCTTCCCACCAAGCTGAGGAACGGTGAGTTTGCCTTGACTAGTATTCAGAGTAAGCTTGTAGTCCGTATTGTCCTTCGAAGGTGCATCACTGTGTCGAACTACCCAGAAACTGGTATCGCTGTTTCGTGAAATGATAGGAGTCACTGTGATATCCTTAGTGTCTGCGATAAAGTCCGATGCTGTTGACGGGACTGCATCGAGGTAATCAGGGGAAACTTTGAGGAAGTTGCCCAGAAGCTTAAGCTCGCTGTACTTCGCACGATTAATTCCACGGTCTTCACTGATAGCAGCACCGTAATCGTATGAAGTGTACCCTTCAGGGTATCCCATGTTACCCCAATTGGTACCTCCATAAATCTGAACACGCATGTCAGTCAAAAAGTAACAGAGGTTGCCTGGTGATCAAAACATCATCAAAGAAAGAAAAAATCATACCATGTAGATGTTGAAGAATGTGATGCCAGCTGCAATATTGTTCTTGTACCACACACGAACAAATTCCTCATTGGTGTACGCTGCACACTTGCCAAAGCCTGGCCCTCCCCAAGGATCATACGAACCGCCTTGGAACTCGACTATAGAGTAAGGTGTAGAGGGGCTTTGCTTCAAATGAGTGCTGCGGAAATTGGTTGGGAATCCATTGCCCCAGTTGTCGGGATGAGCACAATCAAATCCGAGAGGATAGGAATCGTGGCCATAAACATCGACGGCACCGACCCCTGAGCCTGGAGCATCACGGCCCCCTGCATTCATATCATTGCTGATGAAGGGAACAACGATCCCATCCTTCCTCGCCACATCCATAACATCTTGCATATATTGAGGATCGAAATAAGGATGAGAATATTCGTTTTCCGGCTGATATAATATGATAGGTCCTCCTTCTGTGATCTGATTCTTCGCGATAAATCCGTTAATCTTGTGTGAATAATTCATTGAAGCATTCCAGTATGATGGGTCTCGTGTGCGAACGTATCCATCAATTCTTTGAAGCCATCCTGGGAAGCCACCACCAGAGACCTCAGCATTGATATAGGGACCTGGTCGAGCGAGAAGGTAGATGCCGGCGTCTTTAGCAGCATCGACAAATGACTGCAAATCCCATATGTCCTTGTCATAGTATGTGCCGGGCTTGCCTTCCATCAAGGCCCAATCGACATAGAACGAAACACAGGAAAATCCAAGGGCCTTGACCTTTTGGAAGAGGTCAAGCCATAGCGAAGGCACTGGAAGCCTAGAATAGGCAAATCAACATATGCACGGGGTCAATCACACCTGGCATTGTAAGAGTCTCCTTACCTGAAGGGATGAATCTCGCCTGAAAATAGGAAGATTCGTTCCCCGTTGATAGAGAAGGATTGATTATCATATTTCACCTGTTACAATCAGTACTGACGTATCCCAACGAGTGTACATTTAGCACATAAACTCACAATATCCTGTAACCCATCAGTGTCGCGTGGATGGGGGATGACTCTAGCGAGGCCAGCAGTGGCCAAAGCCAAAGATGCGGCAATATTGAATAAACGCATGATGGCTGATCCTTTCTATCAGAAGTTGGTTGGGCATGATTGAGGCCGTCTTTATATATTTAAGAATTGGAATGACCGGGTGCTTCTTGAGGCGAGCGAGGCCGTCCAGACCATGAAGGTATACCCGAATGCAACATGATGCCGGACAACGTGGTAGATGATCAATGCATCATGAGTTATAAACGTATGGAGTCATTATCCATTGAGGAAGTTGTCTGCAGCTCAATATATCCGGAAATTCTGGGGTCATTGCAGATCCCCCTCATTATTGATCAGTTCCATGGTGAAGATTATCTTCAACAAAGACACTCGGACATCCTGGTCATCTATACCATATGGGCCTCCATATAGAATGAAGTATTTCACATCTCGGTATTGAATACTACAAACAAATTGCAGCAATGTAGTTTTTCAATTGAATTTACCTGAGGCTTGCTCGTTGAAATGGTGTGCCTTTGCATGTATCCTGCAGGGAGCTATATGTCGGTGCAATTCAATACCGATTATTAGGCAAAAGCACAGTTTGGCATCGTTGCGCATCACGCAGATCAAAGTTCCCGGAATATTTCTTAGCGATTGGGACTCATGATGGAGCATGGGAAGCATCAAGTGCCCGGGTCTTCTTGTCTATTGAGAGTACGCTCCGTGCAGTATGCCGTTCCTTTCAAACAACCGAGTCGGTTCGGCAATCAGGATTTGGTTTGGTCCAAACCGAACGTCTCATCACATGGTGGTCTCGGTGAAATCGTCTGGGTAATTGGTTGTTTGAAGCAGTCAACGATTTTACAGAAAACAAACTTTCATTTCTGAGGATGCCTCTGGATAAAGCAAGTTGAATTCGTGTGAAAAGAATACTGACGCCAGCTTGAAGGAAAATGGTATATATGATGCATAACAAGCAACAGGAAGAATGCAAGTAAGGTCAAAACATGAAAAGGACCTCGACCGGAAACTGATGCGAATGAAGAAGATCCAGTAAGGATCGTGAATCAATGTCTATATGATGTTGTGATCAAGATGAAAAGAAACATATCGTTCCAAGATTATATTAGCGATTCGAGAGCTCCGAACAAGCAAATTATTGCGCGGCGTTTTCAGGATGTGTTGGCATCCTCTGAACGGGGCCTGTGGGCAAATTCGAGGATGTCGACAGTACAGAGTTTCGTCGGTTATCCTGAAATCTCTCTGATCCAGGTGATGTATAGGGTTGAAAACTTAGATTGTTGGGGGCATCTTCGGGGGCCATTGTGGACGAGCGGCCGAATGTGAAGCTGCGGTCAAAACCAGGCCCGTTCATGCCATTCGGATTGTCAGTGTAAGCACTGGAACCCGACGGTCGTCGTCTCATACGTCTCTCAGCGTCTCGCTGCTCTTGAATATGAAGGCCCTCAGAAGGCAAAAGGATAGCACGGTCCAAATCGTAAGGCAGTCCACGATGGCGACCACGAATTTCCATAGCAATAATGACCAATTTGGAAAGGGTCCTAAACTGCGCAGAGAATGAGGGATTTGAATTTGGATATCCCAAAGATAGACCGACAGTACCATATGCGGAAACAATCTCGAACAGAACCGTGAAAAGATTGAAGTTGATGTCCGGCCTTCTCAGTCTCGCGGACTCAACAATGGCGATAATGAACAGTCCCAAGAAGATATACCACATAT
>AZGZ01000001.1:1000297-1023950 GCA_001636715.1 Ascosphaera apis ARSEF 7405 | reverse complement strand
CAATGAAACAGTCTGATGTTCAAACTGAGGACGATAAATTGAAGAATGAGTCGACGAGCCCAACGTAAGCAATATACCGGTTGGGAATGACGGAGCAGAGCCGAAGAAGAGAAGTAGATTGAATATATAGTATGTATGTATGTATCGTATGCACAGGGCAATCCAATCGACGAGTTGGCAAAGGCGAGAGAGAGAAGAGAGCAGACCTGCTAGATGATATGCTGTTGGATCCGTTGAAGTGGTCCACTGCTTCAGATTCTATGAGGAAGAAGAAGTTGGGTTTCGATGGCGAGAATTGGAGAGTTAGTTTGATTAGGAATAGAGAAGGCGAAGGGCGATGGATATAACCCGACTGTTCTCGGGGGCAATTCGCAGTCCAAATCAGCATGTAAGTCAGAGTCCGTCCACGATAAAGGAAGAAATGGCCGTAGAAAAGCAGTATCAGCAGCAATGAGCAGTAATTGCAGTTTTGTCGTCGTTGTCGTAGTTGTCGTTGTCGTTGTCGATGTCGTTGTCAATGTCTATGTCTGTGTCTGTGTCTGGCTTATCGGGCATTTGATTGGCACCTCCTCTTATACGTAGTATCCATACATAGTTATACGTATAGTTAGTACTTGTATACGCCTTTATCGCTGCTCCGCCCGCCCTCCCCGTCGTATCGTCGTCTCTCTGTCCCTCTCCGCCTCCGCTTCCGCATTATACAACGACGACGACGACGACATCACTTCTATTACTACTATTATCATCATCATCACAACTTATCCCCTCCTTCCCCCCTCACAGCGCTTCCATCACTGCGTGAACCCCCCTTCCCCCTCTCACAATGCCCGCTGCTAAGGTTGACGATGAAGATTTGCGCAGTGGCTGCGTCTTCTCCGTCGCTGGCCCCGTCATCGTTGCGGAGAACATGATTGGGTGTGCGATGTACGAACTGGTATGATACTCAAATCCAAATCCAAATCCATCTCAAAGCATATATTATTTTATATTATATTATATTGTCAGCTGTGGCAAAGGTTGGGAATCATGTGTCTGATGGCTCTGCTTGTCCCCTTCTAGTGCAGAGTTGGCTATGACCAGCTCGTCGGTGAGGTCATTCGACTCGAAGGCGATAAGGCGACTATCCAGGTCTACGAGGAGACTGGTGAGGCATCCCACTTTCATTTTGATTACTTGCTTACTGCATCACACATACCGTTTACTGATTGATTCTCCTTTCCTTGCTTTTCTTTCCTTGCATTGAAACAGCTGGTGTCACTGTCGGCGATCCTGTCACCCGCACGGGCAAGCCCTTGTCTGTTGAGCTCGGCCCTGGTCTTATGGAAACTATCTACGACGGTATTCAGCGTCCTCTCAAAGCTATCTCCAAGGAAGCCGACAGCATCTACATTCCCCGCGGCATAGCGCTTCCTGCTCTCGATAGGAAAAAGAAATGGAAGTTCACTCCTACCAATTTCAAGGTTGGCGACCATATTACAGGTGGTGATATCTGGGGTACTGTCTTCGAGAACAGTTTGTTGAACGATCACAAAATATTGCTCCCTCCCCGAGCTAGGGGAACAATTACACGCATCGCCCCCGCCGGAGAATATACTGTCGATGAGAAGCTACTGGAAATTGAATTCGACGGCAAGAAGTCTGAGCATAGTATGATGCACCAATGGCCCGTCCGTGTGCCCCGACCAGTCAATGATAAACTTGCCTCCGACTCGCCATTCGTCGTTGGTCAGCGTGTTCTCGATGCTCTTTTCCCCAGTGTTCAGGGCGGTACTGTCTGTATTCCTGGTGCTTTCGGCTGTGGAAAGACTGTCATCAGTCAGTCTGTGTCCAAGTTCTCCAACAGTGATGTCATTGTCTACGTCGGTTGTGGTGAGCGAGGCAATGAGATGGCTGAAGTTTTGATGGATTTCCCAGAGGTGAGCGCTCTTCCAACAATGCCCTCCTCTCTTCCGCAATATGTACATGTCTAACTCATCCTTTTTCCTATCTGCAGTTGAGCATTGACGTCGACGGCCGCAAGGAGCCCATCATGAAGCGTACTTGCCTCATCGCCAACACCTCAAACATGCCCGTCGCAGCTAGAGAAGCCTCTATCTACACTGGTATCACAGTCGCCGAGTACTTCCGTGATCAGGGCAAGCACGTCGCTATGATGGCCGATTCCAGTTCCCGATGGGCTGAGGCTCTTCGTGAAATCTCCGGCCGTCTAGGAGAAATGCCTGCTGATCAGGGTTTCCCCGCCTACCTCGGCTCCAAACTCGCCTCCTTCTACGAGCGTGCAGGTCAATCGACAGCGCTCGGTAGTCCCGAGCGCCAGGGAAGTGTCAGTATCGTTGCAGCTGTCAGCCCCCCTGGCGGTGACTTCTCAGATCCCGTCACTAGCAGCACACTAGGTATTGTCCAAGTCTTCTGGGGTCTGGACAAGAAGCTCGCCCAGCGTAAACATTTCCCTTCAGTCAATACCAGCGACTCTTATAGCAAGTACACCACAGTCCTCGATAAATACTACGCCGCCAACATGCCCGACTTCCCGCGTCTACGCGACAAAGTTAAGGAGCTGCTGACCAAATCCGATGATCTTGATCAGGTCGTGCAGCTTGTCGGAAAGTCTGCTCTTGGTGACTCCGATAAGATCACACTTGACGTTGCTGCCCTGTTGAAGGATGATTTCCTCCAGCAGAATGGATATAGTGACTACGATCAGTTCTGTCCTCTATGGAAAACCGAATACATGATGAAGGCCTTCATGGGCTACCACGACGAGGCTCAGAAGGCTGTCGCCCAGGGCCAGAACTGGGCCCGTGTTCGTGAGGCTACCGCAGATATCCAGACTGCTTTGCGTAACATGAAGTTCGAGGTCCCCGATGATAAGAACGCCGTCTGCGAGAAGGTAAGAATTTCAATCACTTCGAACAAATGGTCCATTTGGATTGCCTGCTTGCTAACACATTTTCTTAGTATGAGAAAATTCTCCAAGACATGTCTGAAAAGTTCGCCTCTGTGTCGGATGAATAAGTCTCTTTGCACGCATAGGCATTAAAGCATGGTTATATCTAGTTTACAAAGTTTGCTAATTTCGCACTTTTGATCTCAATTGTCCTTACATTCTCTTCAATCCTACAATTCACTTACTACGTACTTCAATTGATTCGATTTAATCCACCCAAGGTTAGAGAAGATCAGACAAGATGCGACGACTATTCCTGCCGCAAGCATTGGAAAGCTTGGCATACGACTGCCATTTAAAACGACCGGCCAAATCGTTGGGAGGGGTTCTTCGCGGGCAGTAGAAGTTGACACTTCCAATCCTGAATTATGTGCACAAATGGAGAGCCTTTGGCTGGCGGGAAGATATGACATATCAAATTAGACAACCTTGGCTATCAAATGACTCGAGGGGTACAAAAAAAAAAGGGGGGAAGGGAACATATTGAGAAAATGATGGGCAAGTTAATGGGAAAAGGGGGGGTGCAATAACATATGACCACCTCGATACGGTCAATCGGACAATAGTCACTTTTGAAATATATCATGAACTAGCGTAGTATATGCAGAAACCGTTCTTGGCCTCTCACGTTTACTGCACTTGGCTGACAATCTCACTAGCCTTAGTCAAGCTGTCAACCATTTGCTGGCACTCCTTGCGGCGGCGGACGGTGTATTCGCTTTCCTGCAAGAGGTTGTCGAGTTCCTCGGCACGGTAGAGGTTTCCGAGCAATTCCCTTTGCATCTCTTCTTTTGAGAGCCTGTGGTGATGGTCAGCATCGTTTACCAATATCTTATCGGATCAATTGTAACGTACTGAACGAGTTTCAACATGATAGCCTTGGGGACCATGTCAATGAGTGTTCTCTTGACAATATTGTAGTAGGATGAAATGAGGAGCTCTGTAGTGAAAGATATTAGCATGACGATGATGCAGATAATTGGATTGGGGAAAATCGTACTGATGACCTCGACCTCAGCACTCTCTTTCTCGGAAAGTGAACCAGAGGCCTTCAACAAGGGTGGTGGGGGCTCCATAGCAGCCATCTTCTTCTTGTTGGCTTTGGATGAGAAGAAGCTGCCAAAGAAGCTGCCGCCACCAGAACTAGGTGACTCAAGCTCAGGTGTGCTAGCACGGTTAGGCTGCTGTGAAACAGGCAAAGGTTTGCCCGTCTTGGGATCAACTGGAACCGGCTTCCCAGCAAGCTGACGTTCATGCACGATAGCCATGGCCTAGATAACGATGTGAGATTTCAAGTTCATTCGACCAAAATCAGGGGGTGAAATCTTACCCGTTGTCCACTCATGAAGTCTGGATGACCAGTATTGATGTAGCATGACTCCATAGCAACCAAATCCTTCACCAACTTGTTCGTTGGCTCCATAGCCTTCTTGAAGAACGACACAACGACGCCATGGAATTTCTCCTTCAATTGAGGGTACCGACGGAATGGCTGCTTGTTCAAGAGCTGTGTGAGGATTCTGACGAGTTCGTCGTAAACGAGGGAAACACACTTCAAGGAAGGCTCCTCTAGTCGTCTTATTTGCTGCTTCACAATAATCTCAAATGCGCCGGTTCCGACGAACAATGCTGGGGATGAGCCAGAAGTATTGTGGAGAATGGTACGAATATCAAGATCCTTGATATTATCGAAAGGATCGACGGCCTTGATACCGTTTGTGTAGATTTCGTGGAAGACGAAGCTGATACGTGCTCCTCCGGAAAGTTCAATGCTAGAGAGCTCCTGGTTCTTGCCGTCAAGCACGGTGCTGTATTCTGAACTGAATTCGGTGATGATGTTAAGGACGATATTTGAGCTGTTGCCCAACAAATTATCGCCAAGCTGAGCCAATTCAAGCGAGTACTTATGGAGGGATGCAGAAATGCGAGCCTTGATATCGGGGAGGGTTTGTTTAATGTGCATCATGAGGATCTAGAGCATAAGGAAGTAATATTAGCAAGACGCCGATGATGATAGTAAAGAAAAGTACCCTACCAAATTGAGTTTCCTAGCAAGGTATGGCGTTCCGCAGTAGCTGGCCTTGTTCCTATACGCCTTATGACTTTCGAAGAAATTCTTCTCATGCTCAAGGGCGTACGAGATTGCCCTCTTATTCTCGATATCACGCTGGCCACGATTGACGACAGGAACGTAGCCGAGGCGAAGAGGGATGACTCTACCAGCAAGAATGTCAACAACATCAGTGCCTTCGTCCATGAGATCCACCTTTGTCAAGACACCGATGGTCCGCTGGCCCTCAGGATCAACTTCACGCGCAAGCTTCAAGCCATCAGAGTTGGCCAGATCTTGGTTGGCCGCTGTGACGGCAAGTATGATGGCGTTTGGCTTGCTGATCTGCTTCAACACCATATCGCGGATCAGTCTTTCGATGTCCCGTGGCTGGTCGCCAACAGGGACCTTTGTCAAACCGGGAAGATCGACTAGCGTCAAGGTCAGAACGTTCGGCGAGTAGATGCGCAAGTTGATAGGCGCGGGTGAGATTCCAGCATTGCGGCCAATCTTTGCTTCTGTCTCACGAACAATCTCGTCGCGAATCTTGTTGAAGTCATAGAACTTTTGGCCGGGAAGATGCAAGAACTCTCCATATTCGTCGATATTGGCCTCTTTGTCTGTTGTGTCAAGGACCTCTTCATTAGCAGGCCGTGTCGTAGCTGGGCGATTGATAAGCTGGAGGACTAGCGGTCGTCGAGTGACGATGCCAGAACCGCGGGGTAAGCTGGTTGAAGTAAAGTAAGCATGCGTTCCAAAATGGGCGATGGTGCATACCACCAGCATTAGATCACTGATGCCCTAAGAAAGCCTTACAAATCTCTGCCCACGATGTTCTCAAGAACGGAACTTTTTCCACTCGATTGCGAGCCGACGACGACGATCTGCGGTAAGTCTATCGGGTTTTGCACCTGGAAAACAAAAAGACTCGTCAGGCACTGAACGTTAAGCGCACCACAAGGGGACCCTCCAAGGGTAGTAGCGGAAGATATGAGTTGCTCAACATACACCGACTGTTGTGAAGACATCTTGCAATTTATTGACGAGCGAAATCAATGCTGGATCATTGACGTTTATCCTATCAGACCGCCGCGGGCGAGGTGTCAGTAAGAGCGATGTTTATCAGGACTGTTCCAGCGTAACTCACGAGTTAGGCGTCGCCATAGTGGTAGATCTGTCGAGGACAAGAAGGTGACCCTTCTTCGATCAAAAGGTAACTTAGATTACTGTCGCGAAGGACGATGAGGACGTGCAAATGCCCCGGGGTGATGCGCAAGAAGGGTTAAGGACGAGATGTGCCCGAAACAAGCGCTGATTTATGGTAGAAGGGGAGCACCCGAAAGACTTGGGCGTAGATAGCGGGTATATGAGGATGTCGGGATAGGAGACGACGGCTAACGACAACGACGACAACGATGATGATGACGATGACGATGAATGATGATAATGATGACCAGCAGCACAAGAACAAGGACAAGAACAAGGACAAGGACAGCACACACGGTGGAGGAAGAGGCAAGGAAGGGGGATCGTCTTGGGTGGAACTGATTTATGAAGACAGCATTGACGTGCTTGTGAATTGTACACACGGTAATTACTGGATACGGTAGTACGCTAACTACTTAAAATAATTTTAGGATGACTAATGCTAGTTTTATGAAGCGTTATGCTATCTAGTTCCCAGGCAGCCTCATACATGCCTATCGATTGGCTCCAAATCATCCATTTCAAGTCGCCCGTCGCAAAGATAAACCGCTTTTTCACGCAAACAAAGGAGTCCAATGATGCTCTGAGAAGCCACTCCTCTTGGTATGGGATTCACAGATTGCTTCGCGATAGGTTGGTGGGAATACCTTGTCTTCCTGTTGCAGAAAACGGCACAGGCGAGGAAGCAGCCAAACACTCCCGTCTTGACACCTTTTCAGCGGGGGGTGTAAACCTGAGTCAAAGTCAAAGAGTTTTTGGGAGTACTGCTATGCTGTGATATATCTTGAGCCGCAGAACCATGTCCATGAGGGAAGTCCCAGAAGTCTCGATGTTTTATTGCAAACCCGCTGAATTATTGCACACGAGCCGAGAATATGCCGCAAATTTGTTCGTCTTGAATTCATCGCTAACTAGATACATGGGGTGAAACTATACAATGATAATCAGCGATTTTCTAAGGAGACTCAGAAAAAGACACTTCCCAGCAGGATAACTCACACTTTTAAGTCTTCACCCCGACCTACTCAAAACATGTGAGGCCGTGGACATTTTTAGATGTTTTATATCAAATCCATCATTCATTATAGATCATACACCCAGAATGATCATTATACGAGCATGTCCGCAACTAGTTCAGGTCAGTAAATGTATTGCGAAGGTCCTTCAAATGAGCAGACTTACCATTCATTGGCATCTCATCAATCTGCGTCGAATAATACAACTCAATATCTCTCAAGATCCTGACGTCATCGCTTGTGACGAAGTTGATCGCCACACCCTTTCTGCCAAATCGACCACTGCGACCAATTCTATGAATGTAGTTTTCACGGTTGAAAGGTAAGTCGTAGTTGATAACCAACGAAACTTGTTGAACATCAATACCGCGAGCCCAGACGTCAGTCGAGATTAGAACGCGCGAGTTGCCCTGACGGAAATCCTGCATGATACTGTCTCTCTCTTTCTGCGGCATTTCTCCATGCATGCTAGACACCGTGAAACTGGCCTCACGCATTTTATCTGTTAGCCAGTCGACCTTCCGTCTGGTGTTGCAGAAGATAACTGCTTGTGTGATAGTGAGAGTGTCGTATAGATCACAAAGCGTATCAAATTTCCACTCCTCCTTCTCAACAGCGATGAAATATTGCTTCAGCCCTTCCAGGGTCAATTCGTCACGCTTGACCAAGATGCGCACGGGATCGGTCATGAATTTTGTGGTCATATCCAAGACATCGTGCGGTAGAGTAGCGGAGACAACGACAACCTGTGTAGCGGGGGGCAGATATCTATAGACGTCGTAGATTTGTTCACGGAAACCGCGGTTGAGCAACTCATCAGCCTCATCGAGAACAAGAAGCTTGATGTTTCGAGTGCGAAGATGGCGACGACGAATCATATCGGCCACACGGCCTGGTGTTCCGGAGACAACGTGTTGACCGTGATCGAGTTTGCGAATGTCCTCTCCAACATTTGTACCGCCGATACACGCATGGCATTGAACGTTCATGTAGTCACCAAGAGCCATGATGACTGACTGAATCTGAGTGGCCAACTCGCGGGTGGGCGAGAGAACGAGAGCTGTTTGACGGAAGTCAGATTGAAACCCCAGACCAGGAAAAAAAAATCATAAGAAGGTAGCGCACCTTGTGTCTCTCTCAAGACAGTATCAATGACTTGGAGAATACCGATCGAGAATGTGGCAGTTTTACCAGTGCCGGACTGAGCCTGCGCAATGGTATCGCGGCCTTTACAGATCTGAACAATAGCTCGAGACTGGACTGCGGAAGGAGACTCGTAACCGTAGGCGTATATTCCACGAAGCAGATTTTCCTTCAAGCGCATTTCCTCGAAGCTTGCTGCCACCTTGACCTCCTTGGAGGTGGTGAACTCCATGGTCTCTGTAGCAAGTTAGACATTATTCCATTCCAAATCATATCATATCATATCATATCATGGCATGACACGAGCTGTGATGCTCTGCAGTGATGCGAAAAGCGTACCATCCAATTCTCTATCAATTCCCTCCGCCATGATGTCGATATTAAGCCCAGGATCCTTCAGTTAAAATTCGATAAGGGTATCTGTCAAGCGCAAATCAAGAGCAGACCGATAGTCAAGGAAAGTTGATGCAGTAAATCGTCAAGCAGTGTCACGAAGATGTGGATATCAAAATTCTCATCGATACTGTACATCCGTACTGGCTGATGGGGGAAAAGAAACGCAGATCTAAGCCGGACTATGGAATGATCCAGCGCAAATATCTATATCTAGTATAAAACAGTGACAAATAAGGATTACACACATACAATAACGATGGCTCTTTTGATGAAATATATACAGTTTATAAACAACAGTTCTGGCATCTGGCATCTGCACTACATAATACTGTACCCCTGGACACGGCTATGTATGGAAGGTCTTAAGTTGAAGAAAAAGACATGCGTATGGCGAAAACCACTCCAGATAGATGATCGTGATGGTGAGGTTGAGGTTGATGCATAATGTTGGTTACTTTTTCACAAGATTAACGCTGGTCTGTGACTCTGACCCTCACTCTGACTCTGACTCATTGAATTGAATATTCCTTTTGTTTGACGTCAGTGGAGGGCGCACGACCAGTACGACCAGTACTATGTATATATTTTTCTTCAATTCGACCTTCATCCGAGTCTCGCGTTATATATGACTCGTATAAAGCTGCTAATCAAAGCTCTGTCTTCTCATTTCACTTCCCGTATACTACCAGTTTTCAGCCTCAAATTGCATCGCTGCTCTTTTCCATACTGCTGTTGTCTGGAGAGATAGTTTTTGTCGACTTCCAATAGATCAGTGCCCAGGACAAGGAACCCTACGGGAACGAACTTGTCGTGCGCATTCATCTTGAAAACTCATACAAATCATCAAAACAAACTATTTTGTATTCGCGCAACTCACAATGCCGGCTTCGAATGACTGGACACCGTCCTGTGCGTATCCCTGCTCATATACATTGGTCAACGGCCACCACTGACGTGCAGTTAATTACAGCATGGACGACAAAACCAATCAAGCAAGATGTCACTTATGAAGACCAAGAGAAGCTTGCGACTTCCCTTGCGAAATTGAAGAGGCTGCCGCCCCTTGTGACTCCTCAGGAGGTGCGTGATTCTTTGAAAAGAAAAGTATTCTGAATATATTATTAACATTTGACATACAGATTGCTGCTCTCAAGCAAAACTTGAAAGATGTTGCGCTCGGAAAAGCATTCGTGCTTCAGGGAGGCGATTGTGCAGAGCTATTCGACTACTGCACCTCTGACAAGATCGAAGCAAAAGTGAAACTGCTTCTTCAAATGAGTTTGGTGCTCATTTGGGGTGCTGGGAAGCCGGTCGTGCGCATTGCTAGAATTGCAGGACAGTTCGCAAAGTAAGTGGAGTTGTTATGTGAAAAATCTTATATTGTTTACAATTTTCTGACTTATCCTTCTGAAGGCCACGATCAAGCCCATTCGAGACAATCAATGGAGTCACAATGCCAGCTTTCCGCGGTGATAATGTCAATGGCTACGATGCGGATCCAGAGCTAAGGAAACCTGACCCGGAAAGACTGGTGACAGCGTACTTCCATTCGGCAGCAACCCTCAATTATTTGCGTGCTTCTCTATCATCTGGTCTCGCGGACTTGCATTCCCCACTTGACTGGGACTTGGGACTTGTATGCGATCCCGAAATCAAGGAGAAATACGAGCGAATTGTCCATCGAGTGACGGATGCGCTGAGCTTCATGAAAACCGTTGGACTCGATAACAATCATGGCTTTGAAACTGCCGACATATTCACCAGCCATGAGGGTCTCATGCTCGAGTATGAGGAGAGTCTGACTCGCCAGTTCAACAAAGCCTCTGCAGATGCCAATAAGGAGCTAGGCAGGAAGCATCTTCCCACGCCAGGTTACTACGGCACTTCAGGTCATTTCCTCTGGATAGGAGACCGCACGCGACAATTGACCGGTGCACACGTTGAGTTCTTCAGGGGACTTGAGAATCCAATTGGCATTAAAATCGGACCATCTATGCAGTCAGATGAATTAGTCTCTCTCCTTGACGTGGTCAACCCTAACAAGGAGATCGGCAAGGTCACGCTGATCTCGCGTTACGGTGCCTCTAAAATTGCCCAATTCCTTCCCGATCACATTAAAGCCGTTAAAGCATCAGGCCACATCCCCGTCTGGCAATGCGATCCAATGCACGGAAATACCAGGTCGACACCCTCAGGAGTCAAAACGCGAGAGTTCAGCGATATCCTCTCCGAGCTGAAGCAAGCACTTGAGATTCACCGTGCTAATGACTCGTTCTTGGGCGGAATGCACCTTGAATTGACAGGTGAAGCAGTCACGGAATGTGTTGGTGGGGCTGGTGGACTCACCGAAGAGGGCCTTTCAGAGAACTACGAGACCTTCTGCGATCCTAGACTGAACGAGAAACAGGCCCTCGAATTGGCGTTCCTGGTGGCCGGCTTCTACCGTGGAGAGTAGAGCGTCAGTTGCCCCCAAAACCATCCCATAGACTGATTTAAATCATACTAAAAGTTTTCTTCTCTCCTCCGTACAAACCCTGTAATAATCCAATCCCCTTCCCTACATAGACCAAGCTGCAAGTTGTCAATTGCCATTGAAGCTTTATCAATTACGCTCTGACCTCCATCTTCCATCGGTCGCGCATTCCACAGAGCATTGAAGTACTGAAACGCGAACCGCGACACGCGCAATATTTACGGATACAACGCGGTGAAGATTGAGCTTCAGGTGGAGTGAGGAAGACGGAGTGTCAATGACAGAAAGATATCGTATATATACGTTTACTTATCGATTGCTTGAGTCTCACAATTGTCATGCGAGGCTTCATCTCTGCTCTGTGTTGTGGCATTTGCTCTGTAGGCGAGACTCATAAGCAGGATTACACCGTAAAGGACATGGATTAGTGCTCGCTGCAACTGATGTCACAGGCACGCGTATCACACTTCGCACTTCTCTCAGGCAGTCAAAGCAGCTATCAGACAATAAATCTTCAATTGGCAGATTACTGGGGATTCTCTTTCTTTTCATTCATCTCCTCTTCTGTCGCTTCCCAGTCGTCTTTCTTTGCGGTCCTGTACAAGTTCCGATGTGTGGAGCTGCAGGTTCGCGTGCTATAACAGCTCAAGCCTATCTTCTCTCAGGCGTAAATACTGCGCTATATTGCCAGCAACAAAAGACAGCTGGAGAAGCATTGAGAGGTAATTTCATCTGAGCTACATTCGAAATGGAGGACCCTGAGTAAGTCTATATGATGAGCTGTGTGCATATAAACGGCGCAATATACTGATGGGAACACAGCTTTGAAGTCGCCAATGCTGCGGGTACGTCGGTGCATCCAACGACTGAATAACGAGCAATCGTTATCATCCCACATGATGTTGCGTGCTAAGATTGAAATTCGAGAATATAGAATGGCAGACGGTTGATCGCAAGAAGACGAAGCCTGCTCGACATACACAAGCATCTGCTGCGGCTGCTCCTCCTCGCTCAAACTCACGAAGACCTTATACAGCACCTCGACCAGTGGCACCAACTCCTATTCGACCTCCTGTTGTCAATAAGCCTGCTAATAATGCGTCTGGCAATGTGTTCGGCAAATGTGAGCGAAGGACAATGAACCTCTAAGTGTGATGAATATGGAGTTAACTTCTACCAGTGGCCGAGTTGGAGAATAGGAAGACTCCAAGTCCACCGATCCAGCCTCGTGGAATGAACAACACGAATTCGAAACCGCCAGTTCATCCAAAGACCGCCAATTCATATGCGCTACGCAATCAATCAAACTCTGCACGAACTCGAGTAAATAGCAGTCCACATGCTAGAACCTCTACCGTTGACCAGGGAAGAAATGCATTCAGGAATGCAAGGCCGTCGACGGGTAGGCTTTTCTCGAGTAACTCTTGTCAGGTGTGATGCCAACGTTAACTCATGTGCGCAGTTAAAATTGATCTACCTGCACCCTATTCTACACTGAAAGAATTGTAAGTCGACCACTCTCGTTCATTTAGAGCATTGCCGCGTTTCTTTGCTAATACAATGTTTCTAGAGTAAACAGGGGACTGCCCGGATTACCCCCAAATGTGATTGGCGAGTGTCTTACCTTCAACTACATCACTGATCGCACTGGTGCTTTCGTTCCACCACCTAGAGATGAGGCTCATGTAGGTGTTGAACATTTGATTGCCAGGTCTTGACAGAGCTGAAACTGACGCTCATCTAGTTCATCAATGTATGGGGACCTCCTGCTCAGGCTCAGGAGGCGGAAAAGCTCATCAAGTCTCTCTTCTTTCCACAAAACCCGCCAGTACATCCAGTCAAAAAGTCTAATAAGGCAGACAAGTTCGCTACTACCAACTTGAAAGCTATGCAAAAAGCAGAGATAGCGGAAGCCAAACGCCGGACTGAAACATTCATGGATTCATTGCGTGAGAAGCCTGAAAACCCAACCAGATTTCCAGAATCAGTTAGTAACATGAAGTTTCCTCATCATCGTCAAGCATGGATGATTGACTGATACATTGATAGCTCCTATTCCTGTGGCCCGACGATGAGTTCCCAATGAATGAATGTTTAGGTGGAGACAAACTCACTGATTTCGACGATCTCCGCCGCAAGACGGGCTGTCATATCTACATCGACGATGCCAACACGAATTGCATTCGAGTCGATGGCGATGATCCTGCTAAAATCACAAAAATCATGCAGGGACTCCGTCTGCATTGGGCTGGTCTGTTAGCCAAAACGAACGTCAAGGTTAAGGCATACTTTGTGCAGGTGCCCCCTGTCAGAGCTGAGGTCGCTGTCGATATAAAGACCCGCCGTGGCCGTGCCATTCATGTCCCTCGTCCCTACGACCCTGAAATCCGTGACGATGTCAAGTGGGATGCAGACGCCAGATTCTTGAGGGCCAAGAATGAAATTCGGCTTAGAGCTGGTGTGGAGCGGTCCCTACAAGCCTTGAAATTCAGCAATGGTCACTTGAGGATGCGGGTCAATTTTGGAACTTTTGTGCTGCGTGAATATCAAAATTTGAGGCAAGGACGGTCGAGATATACTTTTGAGGAGTTCCGAAATATGTTGCTGCTAAGCAGAACACGGGGTTACCTGGATACGGAGTAAGTCGCGATCACATTAACGGTATTTTTCTTGTGTCTAACTAGGTACTTTCATCGCCCAGGCTCTCTACAGAACACCGACAGGGGCTATTGCCCCGTTGTTTGCAGCGGACAGATCTCTTGACACTCTTCAATCCCAGGCATTCCTCATTGGAAAACACCTTGCCATCGTACACAATTTCATTCAATTTTGAAGAGGGCAATGCCAGACTCCGACTTGAGGTCGAGTTTGACGCCACTCCGTCTGGACAATACGAACGCGGCAACAGAACATGGTTCAAGACCACTCCGGAGGATGATATTGAACTCGAACGTCCAATTCTGCAAGTCGGAATTATGGACTTTGAACGATCGGATTGGGAATTAGACATCAAACTTATGGGCTCACCAACCGACAACTCAAACATTTCACGGTCGTTGAAGGAGTTTGCAAACATGGTTGGTCTTCGGCGATCTGAAGTAGATGATCCAACTGCTCCTGGGAGACTGAGGGCGAGCTTTCCAGTGGAGAATTCACAGAGCTTGAAGTTCATCGAGGAGAAAACTTCTTTGCGATATCGCCTTAAGCAAACCAATTACGTTCTGGAAATGGCGCGATACGATACTTTCAGATGCACATCGTCTGTTGGGGCATTTAACACTGGAGGTTCATTCACCTACGGGGCCCCTCAGGTATCAGAAATAGGCGTCACAACTTGGGGTGCATCTCTCTACGACACAACTTGGGATAATATGATTGGCCAGAACGCTACTTCTGCACGTGGAGAGAATGTCCGCTGGAAGCCCAGTTTCAAAGCGTTCTTCCCTTCTCGAAATCCAGAGACCAAAGACGACGTGTATGCTGGCTTTGGGGAGTTTCTCGGACTGGTGCAGGAAGTTGCCGAGATGCTTGCCCTGAACATAAAATGCCGCCCCCAGCCAGTGCAGAAGAAGCAGAGAAACGAGAAAGAGAGTGCAATCAGTCACCGGCTCTTGAAGATATAATTCCGTTCAATGAGACATGGACCTCAATAAATCAATTTCGATGAGGAACGGCTTGGAAAAACGGGAGGGTTACAATAAGATGACGACTTTTCATCTCTCTTTTTCTTTCCTTTTGTTCTTTTCGTTCAATTCATTTTGAAAAAAGGGGGCGGTAATTCTATGTTCAAGCTATCGTCCTAGGTCCAGGGTATCTGTTTGTTTAGCATGTACTGTATCTCTTGAGTAAATACTTCCATACTACGCATATATTGGGTTTTGCAAGTCAATGTCAACACACTTTCGATGAATCACTGGTATGCCCGTCTTGTCATCACCGGTTGTTATGATGCCGTACGAGACAGGCGCTACTAAGGGGCTGAAGGATTGGATGGCGCACGTTCAGGGACGACGTCACAGGCTTCTTCCGCGTTAGCGTGTATTTTCTGCCACCTGAAGCAACGATAGTGAGTACTATACGACGAGGACGAAGCCTGTACTATGTAGACCGTGCGATATCAGGCAAAGAACACCTACTCTATATTCGTGGAAACATCAGTTTAATTGCCTGTTCAATATGTCGCAGTCAGCAGACCCAAATCACTTCTTCCAAACCTCGTAAGTAATATTCGAATTGCCTTTCTAAGTTTCTCGGACCTGCCAACTGAACCTTCCTCAAAATTTAGTACTGCCCTTGAGGAGACCACTCGCAAGGAGGCCAAAGCCAAAAACAACAATGGCGATCCAATTCGATTGAAAAGCAAGCTGCTGGCTGTAGAAGCCGATCCTCTCAGTCGGAAACATGTTTATGTAGCAGAAAGCACCGCTATTGTGCAGAGAGTCAACATCGAGGTGGGCAAAGGACCGCATTGCTTGCTTGAATCCCCTGGTCTGTACCACGCAAAGCTGACCTCTTGAAATTCAGACTGGTGCTGTTGAGGCTACATTCACAGGCCCTTCTGCTCCTGTCACTAGTATAGCATTTTCCTTGTCCGGCGATGTACTCTTCGCAGGATGCTGGGACAAGTGTATCTGGAGCTGGGACGTGACTACTCGAAAGGTTGTCCATAAGTACGAGGGCCACGCAGATTTTGTCAAAAGCGTTCTATGCACTGTTATAGATGGAAAGGAGGCACTTGTGTCGTCTGGTTCTGATGCACAGGTTATGGTCTGGGATATCCAGACGAAGAAGAAGATTGACGTTATCAAAGGGCTCCACGTTAGAGGAGTGCATGGCCTTGCTCTGGATCCAGAAACTATTGAGCCTGAGAAGGAAAAATATCCTACGCTGTTCACTGCTGGAAGTGATCGAACAATCCAACATATTCAGCTTGCTCCAAACGCAAGCGATAGAGTCCCATCTCTGGCTCCTATCACTGAGCATGCAACTAGCGTCTTCACTTTGTTCTTTGATGCAGACGGTGACCTGTGGACGGCCTCTGCGGACAAGACAGCGAAGTGTTTGTCTAGGCAACGCAATTGGGCAACAGAATTGACTCTCAACCACCCGGACTTCGTACGTGATGTTATCGTTCATGAGCTGGGCGGTTGGGTCGTTACAGCTTGTCGAGATGAGGAGGTCAGAGTATGGAATAGGGCGGTAAGTAGCACCTCTAGAAAGATATTTTGGGATTACACCGTTCTAATGCGAAACAGACTGGGGAGCTATACCACACATATAGTGGCCACTTCGAAGAGGTTACAGGGTTGGTACTCATAGAGAATACTGTCATAAGCATCAGCATTGATGGGACGATTCGAAAATGGTCCTTGGAAAGGGCTCATCTCCACAAAGCCAAAGAGGAAGCAGCCAATCCTCCTGTGGAAGAAGAAACCAAAAAGGAAACCGGTCTTACAGAAGAAGAGGAGAGAGAACTTGCTGAACTCATGGATGACTTGGATGATTGATGAGGAGGCAATGCTACATTGGATAGGACAATCTGATTGAATCTTAGTGTGAAGACTGCCTGGTTTCTTTGTCATTCGTCATCTGGGTATGAACTATCAAACAGGCAGTTCAGATCAAAGCCAGACCTTGGAGATTGTGCAAGTCCTTACGACATCCAGACCACAGGTACTACTAACTTATGCAACACGTTGAGCTGAAAGGCTAGACTCCGTGCATCTTGTCAAACAAGGAATCAGTCTCCTCATCCAGCTCAATTCCACTTTTTCGATTCTCAATATGGGCCCGAGGACTTCTTGATATCTTGATACTCCTTTGACATTTTGTCCCTGTAGTGTTGGACACCGGTGTAAGAGCCCATCAAAAGCCATAACCAACCCAGCATATCCCCAGCTGGCGCGAAACGGGTGACTGGAGACATTGGGGTGAATTTTGTTCTTCCTCCTCGTCTTGAATACCTTTTATTTCATGAAGATTCACATTGTGATACCTCTTTGGCTTTCACATTTGAAAATGTACATCAGTCCCTCAATCTGCAAGATCGGACTTGTAGCGTATTCTTCAAACGTAGGCGATACATTCACGAAGGCAATCTATTACACATGCTGCACAGAACCTTCCCCCTATCCCTCAAACCCTCCCCCTCAACTTGCCCCTTCAAAAAGCTCATCCCTGATATGCGATGAGCCCGGGCCTCATCCACCTCCGTCGCGGGGTGCTGTTGAGGACTACAGGGAAGAAGAAATCTAGATATTGAAAAATCGACGACCATACAGGAGTAGAGGCTCAAAACTACTGCGCATCATGTTGAATCGTAGTGAAAGAGGTGTGTGATTAATTAAGAGCATGCATATGCAAAAAAAAAGGGGGATAAATGTATCGCTAAAAATGCACGAACAGAACGAAACGTTACAGCGTCAGGTGTCAAAAAAGCTATGGGACGAAATATGGGAGTGACACGAGTGACAAAACATGGGCAAAACAGGACGGGGACATGATGGGCAGGATCTGGCTGCGAGGTCTATCAGAATATATCGTCGCATCTTGACCAGTCATGCTTCTCACGACACTGCCAATATTCGCCGTTCGAGACCCAATAAGAATCTCCAGTGACCTCATGAACGCCCTTATAGAACCATTTCGGCTTCCACACCTCACCCCTGGCCTCACGCATGCGTCTGGCGGCACGCTGCTTCTCCTCAACGCGATGCTTCTCATCAGCAGCGAAATCGTATTCACCGTCTTCCATAGCCCGCTGATCAGGACGAAGTCGAGTATCTGTGGGGGGAAGGTGAGCTCGGAGATTATCGTCAATTGCGTTAAGGGTAATGACGAAGGGAGTTAAATTGAAGGGAATGCCTTCAGGACGAGGATTGGCTTGCCAAATCATGAACGCCTTAGAGCCGGAAGTTGTTCGAGATGAGATCTCCGTTGAGGTGGACACGTTGGTATCCTGGAAACCTGGGGTGTGTCTTGCAAAAATCTTGTCGTTCCAGCGACCGCCAAGACTCCACTTGACATTGCCGTTTCTATCCATGGCCTTGCCAGTTACGTGGTAGGCAGATGAGATCTTCCAGCCCCTGGGCTTGAAGTCGATGATGCATACTTCTCCTGTGTTCCAGTTCTTGACCTCCATCGGACCGTAGTTGTCGACAGTAGGATTACCGGTGATGATACCCACAACCGACGATGTAACCTTCTTCCAAGTATACAACTCCTCACCTCCATCGACCGATCTGAGCCTCAAGAACCAGGTACCAAGAGGGTTGATGTCGAAGGATTTGCCGTAGAATTTGGACTTCACCGCCGATTCACCCCAATAATCCCACTTTGGAGATTCAGCATATGCTGCTCCAATTGGGGGATGGTGGCTGACTTGTTCAATGTAGAATCGATAACCCTTGTCGGGTCTCACATACTCGAATGTCTCGCCAAGTAAGGGATTGAATGGCTTTGCGACACGACCAATAGTAGATGCATACTCGCTAGCCGCGAACGCGGCAACGTAGACTAAACGTTCCATGGAATCGGGGCGATCGGCAGCAATATCAAGAAGATCAGTGTACTCCAGGTCCTCTGCAACTCGCTGTAACAGGGAAGTAGGCTCATTAAAGGACACCGGTAGGGTCATGCGTGTCATATCCTTGCCGATCATAGACTTGAGAATTGCCCAAAGTGATAGTTTCGGCCGGTTATCAGCGTCCAACTTGAGTCGCTTTCGGATACCCTGCTCATAACCTTCAAATGCAGATGCGATAATCTCCATCTTCTTGTTGCGTAGCATGAGGGACTTGGAGTTTTCATCAAGACCGACCTTCTCGTCAGTTGGAGGAGGAATGACATCGACATCACCAGCATCGATCGCGTCAAAGAACTCAGCTTCGTCATCAGAGTCATCTTCGGAAAGATCCTCAGTTATTGACTTGACGATTGACCACCTCTGATCTCCTGCAGGTACGTTGAGTTCGCCATGGGTGGCAACTTGTGTATGTGTAGACCCAGTCTCAGTTCTATCAGTACTTGCCCGATGGTCTGCTGGCTCATTATCTTCGGCTGGGGTAACCCCGATACTGGGAGGAACATCAGAAGGCCGTCCGATATCCTGGCTGATCTGTGAGATGTCATCGCGAAGGTGGAAGTTCTCCAAAGCACCCTTGAGAGCCTTCTTAGTGCGCTTGCGCTTCATTTCAGACTCTCCCATTTGCCTTTGTAATTGTTCATGTTCCTCGGCGATTCGAGCCATGCTGTCTTCCCACATCTTCCTGGCCTCAACTTCACGCTCCAAGCGATATTGCCAGAAGGAATCTCGATCCTTGGATATTTTAAGCAGGTCGCCGATAAGGAGATTGATATTGCTGATGGTTCCTTCGTATGTAGATATGCCCTTGATGATAGCGGGATCAGACACGGTTGTCTGCGGTGCTCGAGAACAAAGATCTCTGAATCCTTTCGAGACGCTGTTCAACAGATCCAATTGGATGTTCAAAGACTGCGCAGTGATGTTGAAAGCATCTTTATTGGCGGAGGGTTGGAACTCTTTACTGCTTGCATAGTCGTCTGCGATATCCTCCTCGGCCTCAGGTATCGTGGGATTGGGGATTTGGGACATTTGGAGGCCCTCAGCTGATCCAACCGACCATCTCTCATACGGGCTTCCTGCCAAATCATCATCTGCCACCGTCTCAAACGTTCCTCGCCTAGATGGCGGCTTGAGAAGCTGCGGTGCAGCAGTGTTAGAGATTTGAGAAGACCCGAATGGAGAATGTTGCTGGGAAATGCTCCTCGAGCTTGTTCTCCTCACTGCGGGGTCAGCGACGGATTGTGTGTTGCTATCCAGTCGATCTGACTGTTCCATTTTAGCTTGTCTAAACGTCTCCGCATCTCTGGTTCGCCGCTTTTCTTCCTCCTTGGCTTCATCCTTGGTCCATTGAATGGCGTTGTTCAGCGTCCAGAACCACCGCTTGGCCTCAAATTTGTGATTGGCCTTTAAGTGGTACTTCACGGACGACTTTCCTTGAATTTCGAATCGTGTGGGATCCGAGGGATCCATGTGAAGTCTTGCGATGCGCATATTGATGGCGCCGCGGCATGCAGAACCGGTATCGTCTGATAACGCATTAGCAAATTACATCCCGCTTGATGTAGCAGTGATCGGTGCGAAACGTAGTATATGAAAGAAAAAAAAATAAAAACCTTACCTTGATGCTTGTAGTAACTAAGAACGCCATCTTCCAAAACAAACCACCTCAACTTATAACCTCCGGTGTAGTTAGTCCATTTCTTGAGATAGCCTTTCATTTCCCGCGACTCCTTACCACCAGGAGCGCCGTCAGATGGCTGTCCGGAGGGAGCATTGACGTTTCCAAGCATAGTCTTCTCCTGGGCCATTACGGCGGCGGGAGACCTTTTGAGAATGGCGCGGGTCTTGTCGTCCTTGGTAACATCCTGAGGAAGCTTGCCCTTACGGTCTCGCTGGAACGGATCAGCCCCATGCATGAGCAGAAGCTGGATTAGCTTGGTGTCTCTCTTGCGAGCAGCTTCATGAAGTAGTGTACCGCCTGTCAGAGCAGTAGTCTTGTCGCTGACTAGCTCTGGAGAATTGAGGTCAAGCACACGTTCCACACGGGGCTCCATCAACAGATGTTCCAGTTTATCGTAGTCACCAACTGCTACCAGCGCCTGGATCTCCTTGATCTTGTCGTCCATGAAGAGAGATCGAGACAGCTGCAGTGCCTGGAAGATCTCAGGGCTACGTGCCAGATCCAAGGGCGTCTGTCCGTTGTAATTTACGACCGCATCGTTGATCTTGGGCCGATCAAGCAGATCGCGGACGATCGAGAGGCGGCCAAGCTGGGCCGCAAGATGGAGCGGTGTATTACCGTCCCTATCTTTGGCATTGATATCTATTTCATTGTCGTGGGATAGAACGTATTCGACAATCTGAGGCTCGGTGCACTGGATGGCCAAGTGCAAAACGGTAGTTCCTAGCGGTTCATTATTGGGGTCGGCACACTCCTTGATGGTCTTCGCGATGGCGGTGGTATCACCACTTCGGAGAATTTCAAAGACGCGGAACACTCGAACGGACTGGTCGATTGACATGGATGGCTTGCGCATGTGCTGTTGATCCATGTTGCCTCTGGAACTCGATGGCTCGTCTGGACTTGTAGCGGCGGAGGACTGCTGTGACGAAGGAGTGCTTCGCTGGGTGTCTTCAGCGTTCAGATCTGGCCTGCGGCGAGAAGCACCAGAAGTAGTCACGGACGCAGTGCGCGAGTGGCGAGAAGGATCAGAAGACATGGAACCCGCCATTGATACGGCAGCTTCGCTGTGATTTCGGGAGATGGTCAGCCCCTCGCTGGTGTCTTCGGTGCTCTTTGTCTTGTCTCTATCTCTATTATGATGAAGAAGAGATTTGGCGATGCTTTGCGGTCTCCTTAAGCTACAGGGAACACGAAGCAAGAGGTAAGTTGTCTAGTCAGCGATGACGCGTTTAAAGTGGTGTGAATTCAGGACATCGGAATGACTGGTGAGGGGAAGACACGGATGTCCCAAATCTAAAGAGCGGGCGTTCCAAGGCATGGATTGAAGATGCCTAAAGTATGTTTCTTGCGGATTCCATGCGATGACAAGATAAACTGAAGGGTGGGGAGGGTGGAAAGGGAGAAAGGGGTGAAGAATAACAACATACCTAGTAGATCTTTCAGACATTCTGGGAGAACGATGTGATGTATGAAGATGAAATATGAAGTCGTAAAATGGACTCGACCGCTACGGTCCGGGCGGTGGTCGTCGATGTCACTTAGTGCTGATATCAATATCGTCGCTCTGATCGTAGTCGGTGGCTTCAATTCGTACGGTATGATTTAATGTGATATAATATAGCGCAAGGCAAGGCAAGGCAAAGCACAGCACAATACAGTCAACAAGATCAGCTGGACTGAGACTCGGGCCTAGTCTGATCAGCTCTCCTCAGCTCAGCTCAGCTAAGCTAAGCTTTGTTCTGTTCTGTTTTGTTGCTTTGCTTCGCTTCTGATAAGCTAGCTATGCTATGCTATGCTGTGATGACAGACAGACAGCGGCAGCTACTACCCTGGTCAGTAGTCTGATAGCCGTGGATTCACGCTGATCGAGGGGTCACTGAACCTGGGGATAGTCTGTCGAATATGGGCAGATCAGCCGCTAGAGTAATCCACACAGTGTGAAACAGAGCAGATGGCCTTTTTCTTGTTGACGATGATGACGGGGTATAACCGCTTGTTTGGCCCAGGGAAATCGAGTCCAAACAACAATAATGACAGTCCCGAAGGTTCGATGATGAATATATGAATATACAACCGATCAGATTGGACTCAGGCTGAAGAGCTGATGATGCTAGCGATGCGGGATTGATTGAGATGCGATATGTATATCGCCACTAACTGACAAAAGAACGAGTATGAAGAGAAAGATAGAGAGACAGAGACAGAGACAAGAGAAACGGCAAATGGCTATCAAAATGCCACCTGCTGAGCTTCACAAGGAAGAAGTTTCGGTCATTGTGCAACCCAGCAAGCCATCGGTAATATAACATCATCGCCAGCGTCATACGAGCCATCTTCTGCTTCCTCTTCCTCCTTGATGCCGCTATGCCATGCCATGCTATGTCATGTCATGCCATACTATGCCATACTATCTATGCTGCGACAGTGAGTGCGGATACCTACGTAATCCCCATCAAGGCCAGGTTTGCCCTGCTCTGAAACTGCAGAACAATTGACCTGGAGGCAGAATAGCTTTGGATCTGCTCTGGGTATGTGCTGCCCCTGTCCTGATCCAGCGGTTGATGAACATCATTGTAGCAGACGAACGAGAGCTGTGTCGTCCTCAACTTGAAACAGGATTTGCCTGATGGGAGGTCAGAGATGACTTGCACGCCTATAGCAGTGTGCTATGGAGTCCGACATTCGATGCAACTAACGGCACAAGGATACACAGCATGGTGTGTCTTTCTGAGCTAATCATGGTGTGTTCGGCCGCCTCTACTTCGGTCAATCGCAGGATGTGCAAAATACATATGCTGTTTATACGGGATGTTTGGAGTCTGGTGTATTTCGGTATCGAATACATCTAGCCGTCAATTGCAACGTTCTCCAGCCATCTAAGGCAATTAATATGAGACCTAATTGGCATCGGGACTGATCATCTGCGACCTTGCAATTTGCATCCGAGCGCTTGTTCTCGCGCTTCTTTGCGAGTCGTGGCCTGGCAAGACGAGTCATTTTCCTCTTTTCAATCATTTTTGCAGATGATTGTGGCTCATCTACGCCAGGATTTAGTATGATGTGTATTCACCATACCATGCGGCTGATTATCGTCCTGATCCAGAGTTGGTTCAGAAGTGGTCCGGCCTCAATGTGATAAACGCAAGCCAAAAA
>AZGZ01000001.1:964214-978621 GCA_001636715.1 Ascosphaera apis ARSEF 7405 | reverse complement strand
GTTTTTTTGGGGGGTTCGTTCATTGAATGCATATGCTGACGCCTTGTCCGATAGAATCTTTCTTTTGTCCTTGAGGGCATTCACAAGGTCAAGTTCGAGGACCGCCCCGTCCCCGAGCTCAAGGATGAGCATGATGTCTTGATCAATGTTAAGTACACCGGTATCTGCGGTTCTGATGTAAGTCGCTTTACCTCTTTCCCCGTGGGGCTTCTACCTTCTCGAGTGAACGGCGATTGATAAGTTTTCTATAGGTTCACTACTGGGAGCACGGTTCCATTGGTGACTTCGTCCTCACTGGCCCTATGGTCCTTGGCCACGAGTCTGCCGGTGTCATCACCAAGGTCGGCCCTGCTGTCACCAGCCTTAAGGTTGGCGACAAGGTTGCCCTCGAGCCCGGTGTCCCCTGCCGCCGCTGCCCTCCCTGCAAGGATGGCAAGTACAACTTGTGCCTCTACATGAAGTTCGCTGCTACTCCCCCATATGACGGTACTCTCGCCAAGTACTACGTTCTCCCTGAGGACTACTGCTACAAGCTCCCCGAGACCATGACCATTGAGGAGGGTTGCGTCATGGAGCCTCTCGGTGTTGCCGTTCACGTTACCAAGCAGGGTGAGGTTCAGCCCGGTGACAGCGTCGTTGTCTTCGGTGCTGGTCCCGTTGGTCTCCTTTGTTGCGGTGTCGCCAAGGCCTTCGGCGCTACCAAGATTGTCGTTGTCGATATCCAGGCTGCTCGTGCTGAGTTCGCCGTCAAGAACGGTTTCGCCACTCACTTCTACGTTCCCGAGAAGGTCGATCCCACCGTTACTGCTAAGAAGATGATCGAGCAGTTCGACCTCGGCCGTGGTGCTGATGTTGTCATTGATGCCTCTGGTGCCGAGCCCTGCATTCACATTGGTATCCACGTTGTTCGCAACGGTGGCCACTACGTCCAGGGCGGTATGGGCCGTGACTACATCAACTTCCCCATCACTGCTGCTTGCTGCAAGGAGATCACTATCCGTGGCTCTTTCCGCTATGGTCCTGGTGACTACAAGCTCGCTCTTGAGCTCATTGCCACCAAGCAGATCAACGCTAAGGCTTTGATCACCGGCGTCGTTCCCTTCACTGATGCCGAGAAGGCCTTCATGGATGTCAAGGCTGGTAAGGGTATCAAGACCCTCATTGCCGGTCCTGACGTCAACCTTGCTTAAAAAATTCGATGTCAATAGCCGTCGATTTTTTTGTCTTTTAAGTGATGCATAATTGTTGTTTAGAAAGCATGCATGTTGGGGAGTTGTTAGCATCTATATTTCAAGCAAAAAGCTAAAAAAGGGGGTGTCCGGGGTCTATCTTCCAGGGGTTGTTACATAGTGCAGGCACTTTATATCCTTTACTTTAATGTCGTGATGATGAATACATATGATCTTTGAAACAGTCACAACGTTCTTCTCAATTGTTATTCGAGACAACTTATGTAGCATCAGTGCAAGCTGGGATAATCATCATCATTATCATCAGCCGAGGTTAACCTACAGATCAGCACTACCGAGCATCGACTTGTAGACAACATAAGGCGAGTTTTTTCCTCTTCGTAAGGTCTAACATTTGCATAGTAGGATAGTTTACAATTCAAGTTGCTTGCAAAAATGAAGTTTCAAGGCCGCACATTCATCATTTCAGGAGGGTAGGCCAATATCAGCACCAGAATGTCCAATTCTCAGTCTGGCTAACAGTGATCTCCAATTACGCAGCTCATCCGGTCTCGGTTTGGCAACAGCCACAGCGCTCCTCGAGCAAGGTGCCAATGTCTCCATCTTCGACATGAACCCTCCTGCAGCAGAGGGACATTTTACCGACAAAAGACGAGTGCAATATAACAAGGCCGATGTTTCGAATTCATCAAGTTTACAGGCAGCCATTGACAATGCCGTGGCATGGACAAAGGAGACCGATGCACCACTTGGCGGCGTCATCACTTGCGCTGGCGTTGGATTCGGCGAACGAGCACTTCCTCGCCAGGATCCATCGTCGACAACTGTGAAGACAATGTCAATGGAGCGATTTGACAAGGTCATTGCGATAAATCTTAGAGGCACTGTGGATTTGATCCGTCTTGCACTACCTCATATTGCAGCTACACCGGGCGAGGGAGAGGATGAAGAACGTGGAGTGATTATTGTTGTCTCGAGCGTTGCAGCTTACGAGGGACAGGTTGGACAGTTGGCCTACTCCGCGAGCAAAGCAGCAGTTGCTGGCCTTGTGCTACCGCTTGCAAGAGAAGTTGGACGGACAGCTGGTGTCAGAGTCGTTGGCATTGCACCGGCTGTATTCCAGACAAATATGACAGCTGCTCCTCGGCCGGCACCAGGTGCGGAGGGTAAAGCGAGAGGAGGAGTTGCTTCTCAGTCTGGTACTAATACAGGCATGATTGAGTATCCCCAGAGACTGGGGAAACCACAGGAATTTGCCTCGTTGGCACTCGAGTGCATCAGAAATCCTATGATGAATGGACAAGTCTTCAGGCTAGATGGTGCAGTGAGGTTCCCTAGTCGATTGTAATCTGCCGCTAGTGCTGGTGCTGTGAGAGGAAGCAGTTAAGAAAGATAAACAAGACAAAGGCGATCGAAATAGTCAATGATGAGGGACTGGTTCTTTATTATGCAACCTTTCATCCTCGAGGGTATCTTCAGTACAAAAGAGACATGCAAAATATATGCGCTTGAAAGAGACTGTTTTTGGCGGTGAATTTGCTTGCTTCACCTCTTCCGCTCCCTAATCTTCCACTTGATGCCATCTTTATTTGTACCACCAACAGCGTGGGCCATCTTTGCACGTTGCAACTCTAGCTCGTTCTCGGCCGCCTTGATGTCTTCGAGTTGCTTCCGTAGAATCTCAATGCGCCGCAACCTAGACTCCTGGGCTCTCTTTTTTAATCTCCGTGTAGCGATCATCTGTTTGCGTTGTTCTTCTTGTTTTTCCAACTCCTTTTTCGAGAGTTTACCGGTCTGAGCTGGGGGTACGCTGAAATCAATTTCCTCTTCAGACTCTTCCCCCTCGAACTCGCTATCAAAGTCCCCGAAATCCTCATCATCGTCATTATGATGGTCATCCTCTCCCTCAACCTCTTCCACGCTGTCGACAAACACCGTCCTCTGCCCGGAAGGGTTCTTCTTCTGTAAAACCTGCCCGACACCTTGCTGCAGACGGGCCTCCTTCTCTAGCTTATCGAGCTGTCTCCGTATTTTCTCTCCAATAGTCCGCAAGTAATTCGCATCCTGTGTCTTCAATAACTTCACAGCATCATGACTCAAAGTCGCTGTAGGATCGCGCGCACCATGACGTCCCTGTCTGCTGGACTTGCCAGACATCATACCGAATGCGAACTCATCGGGATTGCGGTCTCGGGCCTTCTCGCGGAGGCGCTTGAGCTTTGCTTTTTTGGCGTTATAGTCTTTAGCTCGTAGAGAGTAATCCTGGAAGACGTGTGAGCATGATATCTCCCTTTGTAAGAGACTGACATGAGCCATACCTTGTGCTTCTCGAGGAGACCCCATTTTGCACGCGCTTCGGGCTGAGCACGCTCACGGTGGTTGCGCCGTTGCACGGCGTTTCTGAGTGAGGACATGGTGATGCTCCGTTTCAAGTTTTTTCAAGTGAAGTAATGACAGTAAGCAGATGGCAGTTGGTGATGAATATACAGAAGAGAAGGAAAGAAAGAAAAGAAAAAAAATAAAAATAAAAAATTTTGGATGCACTAATTGCATGCGCCATTATACTGTGGCTGGTGAGTTCTATTCCCCCCGTAAGTGTCCGCAAGATGTGGCTGATACGCGGAAATATAATTATCCCTCTTAAATATCCTTATAAAATAGTTTTTTACTATCTCACTTTATGTCGTAGAAGTATACAGTGACACCGTCCTAATGAGTCGTATAACAGAATTATGTACGAATACATACGAGAAGACAGAATTAGAGATGAAGATGGAAACTAGGACGTGAGACGGGTATGGGATAGTGACACGATTACTGTAGTATGTCGTGGCAGGCTGTGGTATGTGCCAGTATACTCTGTTGTGGAGGGGTCACCTCTGTGTATAGCATGACCTCAGGCATCCTTAACGATTAACGGCTCTACGCCAGCTCCACTGCCACCCCTCGACCTCGCCTGGGAATGGATCCGCCCGCTCTTCATGGCCGTGTGCTGCAGTTCATATCGCGGATTGACAGCGGAAGCGTGGAGGGGACGACGACAGAATAGATAGAGCAGAAGAAGACGCATTGCTTGTTTTCAAAAATAACATAAGTTCAATTGGCAATTGACTCTTTTCGAACTCTCATTTCATACCACCAATTTTGATCTGAGGCCATGGCCACACAACCATCTGCAACTCTACCGGCCGCCTCTCCCGTTGAAGGTGTGCAGGCGGGGCCTGACTTGAAGGCAGCTCCAATGCCAGTATCTGCTTTTCAGGAAGCAGAAATACAGAAGATATTCCACAAGAGGGTTCGAAACAAGTGCGGTGATGAGATCAAAGGTTTGTGGCATATATCCCAATTCATTGCAAGATGGAAGGCTTGGAGGCTGGCGATCTGCTTCCGGTTACTGCCTTCTAATGCACCACCCTTTTTTTTACATACATCATTGCGACTGGTGCTGATATATATATTTTTCTTTTTTGCTTCATCTCATAGCATTCGCTGAATGTGCCGTAAATCGGACAGTCACGGCTACATGGGTCTGCAGGGATCAACGTCTTGCCATGAACGCATGCATGCTGGCCCATGCAACGCGCGAAGAGGAAGACAGAGCCAGGGAACAATGGTTCGCAGAGAAGGAAGAGAGACGACGGCAAAGAGAGTTGGAGCACATGGAAGTTGAACGACGAAGGGCTGAGGTCATTAGAATGATGAGAGAGGGCGAGGCCGAACGAGCAAAGGCTGAGGAAAAGGCAAAGTCGTCGTGGTTTGGCTGGGGCAAGAAATGATACTTATGCCTTGTGTTGTTGAGCTCTGTGATAATGGGTATAAGTAACGAGGTGCCATCTTCGAAACAGGAAAAAGGGGGGAAAGAAAAAGCTATACGCAAGCTTTGTACAGAAGGGTCCTTCGCCATGACGATGGACATCTAAGCATGCATTAGGATTGTACAGTATATTTGTTAGAAATAACTTTGACTAGTATGTTATGATATGAGCAGTCTCAGAAGACGAGATACTGGCCCAAACTAGCTCCAATGACCCAGATGGCCATACATCAAGGGCAGACAGAAGGAAAGCAATAGCAACAGAGAACATTCGTGGTATCAAAAGCGAAATGAAGACGCGCAACACAGACAGAAAAACCGACAATGAAGATAAGAGGGGAGGAGAAAAGAATAAGGAGAAGCAAAGAAAAAAGAGGACTGATTCAGGCATTACATGCCAGTCATAGTCTTGTCTTCATCTCTATCTCCTCCACCCATAGCACTCTCTCCAAAGATATCCTCCATCCTGCCATCACCTTCGTCATCCTCCATGTTCTCATCTTCATCTTCATCTTCGACTTTCTCGGTCTTTACATCCTTCTCTCCAGCAGCCTCACCCTTCTTATCCCCCGTTTCCATCTCCACCTCCTCCTCGCCCTCACTCTCCCACTCCTCATTCATCTCCCACCCAACACCAGTCTGACAGAACCGCTCCGGTGGCAACCGTATCCCACCCATCAAAACACTATTCGAACTCGGCGTAGGCGGCACACCACTCGCATCCGTCGCACGCACCGCACCAGGAAGCACAACCCGATTCCTCTCCGCAGCCATCTCCATCAAAAACTCCTTGGGCAGCGTAGGCTGGAACTGATACTGCAGCCGCGACGCAATGCTCATGCGCACAGCCGCCAGACTAACGGTGTTCAGATCGTGGTGTATCACTTTACTGCTCCCACCACCGCCTTCGCCGCCTCGTCCGCCAGGTGCTTCGCCGGGATAACCCTCCGTGACGAGGTAGACTGCATCTTGTAATGTGCTTGATGTGTAGCGGTATGCGAAGTCGAGTAATTGGAGGGGAACCCGTTCCTGATACGCGGTCACGCCCTGAGAGGCGAGTAACATGTGCATCAAACGTATATCGCGCGGCCGTCGGGATTTGCCATCATCTTCTAACGACGTAGCGGGAAATTGAGGAGGAGCATCGTCCGTGGTCGATGCTGTTGTATTGGTGTTTGCGTTGTTTTGGTTTGGGTTTGGGGTCTTTGCGCCGGGAGACTGTTGCGTTGTTGGGGCAGCTGTTGATGCGCGGTTTGTAGAAGCACCGTCGCCGGGTGGTGTCGAGGGCTGAGCTGACGCACCTGGGTTTGGTGATGGAGAGTCCATGTTATTATGAAAAAAGTAGAGTCCGTCGTTGAAAGGTGGGTGTATCAGCGCATTTCAAGGAGATATGCCCAGTGTGCTCAAGCCTTGATTGATTCAATTAACAAGTTGCCGTTGCCTGGGCCAGCCAGAACAACCATGAAATCGATGAAGAGTGAAGGATAGAATGAAATCCACAGAGCGGCCTGCCTTCTCCCAAAAAAAGACGTGCCACAGCTTCAATCTCAATTCTTCATTCATGTATTACAGTAAGTAGTTCAATGCATCACGATCAAGGCCGTCGTCGTCTGCAGATAATCGCAAATAAGGTGGGCGGATAAGGCGGTTGTCAATAGACGCGATAGACGCGGTTGAAACTCTTCTCTCACATCACCGTTGTCGCTTATCGCGTCTAGTCGCAAAGAGGAATAAAGGGGGGAAGAAAAGGAGACAAGAACGATGAAGATGAAGATGAAGATTGAAACTGCATTCTATGGGGGGGGGGGTTAAGACCGAACTATGCATTATCACTAAGAGATGATATAGCTGTATGGCAGTTGCTGCGATGCCATAATGAAAATGAAGAAAAAAAAATACTGAGGGCGAAGCATGAGAAGACAAAAACAGGCTATGCACAAAATGCTGGGGTGGTGAGTATATGTTGAAGCGTACACAAGGCAGAATGTAGTTGATGAAGAATTGGAAGATGAGTCAAGTGAGCAGAAAGGTGCAAGAGAAAAAGAAAGGGAAGGAAAGGCAAAATGAAAACAGTCTAGCCTGACTGATCCAATGGATCGTCGAATGCATGGTGATGTTCGTGTGAGGCGGCCTTCTCTGAAGGTGATGCAACCGGTAACTTGCTCTTTGCACGGGTTGATGTTCCCTTCGGAGACACTTCACCATCATCCCCAGAGGCGTCTGAATCATGATTATCGTCCTGTATATTCAATCGTTCAAGGGAAAGAGAAGGTTTCCGCGAAGAAAACTCCCCATCCTCCCCCTCGTATTCAACCTCCTCCTCCTCTTCCTCTTCTTCCGCTTCCTCATCATCATCGACATTATCTTCTTCATCAGAGTACTCCTCATGCATATCATCTTCTTGATCAAGGTCATGCTCATCATCAGAATCCATATCCATATCATGTTCGCTAACAGAACTAGTCTCACTCTCACTATCCGTCGACGAAAAATCGTCGAGATCAAGCGGTCTATCGCGCCAATAATTGAAATCCGTAAACTCCTCGCCACCTTCTTGCACCAGCGTTGAAACAGGCGGGAAGAAGTGATCAACCAGCTCTCGCATCGTGACGTAACTGCTCTTATACTTATTCAAACTCAACAGGTCCATGTACACCTCCGCATTAGAATTGATCGTGAAGATCCTCGACGAGGGGATATTCACAGATCGGTAACTCAGCGCATCAGTAAGCCTGTTGCCGAACCCAGCGTAGAAAGGGTTCTCGCGCCGCTGGAAGAGGTTGAGGATGTCGCGTAGACATGCCATCTTGAAGACTTCGGGTTTTCGGAGGTAGATCTCCCGCCGTAATGCGGCAATTGTGCGGTCGGGTGACATGATGACGGGTCCCTTCGGCAGTCGATAGCCATCTTGTAGAACGCCGTTCAGGTAAGCTCGCGTCGTGTCCGCTTGACCTGTCGAGCGACTTGTGAGGTACATGATGTTGTAGCCATTGTTGACGATGTCGGTGTATAGTTTTGCGACTCCTAGATGTGTCCAATCTCTGCCGATCATATTCAAAACATGTCCTAGGGCGTCGGATCTGAAGAACTGTATGTTAGCAAAGGGGAAAAAGAAAAAAAAATTGGCCTGTGAGGGGGGTATAGACATACTTAGTGATCGTCCCATCAATATCAGAAATAACAATTGGAGTCTTATAACTCCAGAGATACATATAAGCAACACAAGTCGCCTTGTTCACACTGAACGTCATCTCATTAGGTCCAGACTTCAAATCCAACGCGCGCAACTGATCGCTCGTGAGGCGTAATGTCTTCGCGTAGTTCGTGTTAGGATCCCCCATTCCCTCAGCGTTCTGGCCCGAAGTGACTATTTGCGGCGGTGCACCCGCATGTTGATATCTCTGAGCCAGACCTGAAGACAACTCCCCCCTAGAACCATCACTATGGTACCCTGGATCCGAAACCGCATCGTCGTCCTCCATGCGGACATGGGCGAGGGAACCACGCTGCGTCGCTGCCTCTTTGGATTCTTCGCTGCCGAAGATCCAAATATTCCCTTGCTCGTCTGCGTCCATCAATGCGCTAATGTCATACTCCCCCTCAAGCTCCTCAGCGAGGATTTTCCGCGCCGTAGCTTCTGCGCGCAGGGCGTCGTCTTCGTTGGACTTGTAGCCCGTCATATCGAGCATCAGGTCGCCGCTGTCAGTGATGTGAGAAGGGATATTGGAGACGGAGAGTTTTTTGGAGAGTGCGACGGCGCGAGAAAGGGCTTCTTTGGAGGCGGGCGGCGGTGGGCTTAGGGATCGGGGGATTGGTATGCTTGTGGGTTCTTTGACTATGGAGGTGGAGGATAGGATTTTGGGGGGTTCTGCGCCTTGTTCGGTTGCGGAGCGGTGTGGGCGTGAGCTTGGTAGGGGAGCTTTGAGTGCTTCGACGGATTTTGATCGGTCGAGGAGCTGGACATTGTCGTGGTATGTGGTTGAGGAGTCGTATGAGAAAGATTGATTGTCGAGGGATGTTGACATGGCATCTGTGGTAAGAGAGATGATGGGGTTTAGCTTTTTGACTGCTGTGATGTGATTAAGAGACAATGTTGCTCTGCTCACCTTTATCGGTGCTCGTCCTCGAACCACTCGACGTCGGTCTATGAAGATCATCTTTGTCCAAATCTAAGAACTCCGGCTCCTGCAATGAGCTTCCTGTATCTCTTCTGGACAGAGAAGTCGACTCGGGACTGCTTGTAGGCGACAAGACGGGCGAAGTTTGCATAGATAGGGGAATATCGTCTGTAGTCTGAAAAACGAAGAAGGCCTCTCCGCCTTCGCCTAATTTCATCGAATAGTTTTGTTTGACGCCATTGACTCGAAACTCCACCTGTTCGTGGGGGAAAAAGAATTGTCAGTAGTCAGATATGAGGTGAACAGCTAGATGACAGGATAGAATATCGACCAGGACGTCGTACCTTCTTATCTGAAGGGCGGAAGAGGGAGAACTTCCCAAATCGCACGTGGAAGGGTGAGCAAGCAAGAGTTCCTGCAGATGAAAATGTCAGTCAAGGACAAAGAAGGAGAAAAGAGAGAAGAGAAAGTCAGGCGCACCATCTTCCTGCTCAATGACGATGACATCAATGGCACCGCTAAGGGTTGCAGGATTGATAGAGTTCCAGGTCTTTGAGACAGAACCGCTTAGGCTGCGAACGTACTGCATTCCCCGAGGTCGCGCGGTGGCTGTGATGAGAGATATGGAGGGGAAAAAGAGAATGAGAGATGAATGAGGGAGGAGAGAAGAAAGAGAGAGGAAGTGAGTGAAGATATTGAGTAAAATTATAGGTGTATGATATAATTATATGTATGTAGGGGCAGTTGCTGGTTGAGGCGGCGATATTAGGTTGAGGTTGGGTGGGTTGAGGAGGATGAGGATTGGGATTGGGATTAGGCAGGACAATGACAAGGAAAAGGAAGAAGACGTCACTAGGCAGCAGCAGAGGGAGGGAAATATAGAAAAGAGGAATATAAAGAAGATGAAGTTGAAAATGGAGAGATAGAATGTGAAGAAGAAAAGAGACTCAAGATGTAATTGATTTAAATCGGCGAATTAACGCAGAAGAGCAATATATATATGTGTATACCTATGGAGAGATATATATTTGAACGAAGAGCTTCTTCTTATTCTTCTCTTCCCTTTCTTTCCCTTCTCTCTTCTCTTCTTCTTCTTGTGATTGTCTTTTCACTCTCGCATTCTCATCTAATCCTGCGCAACATCCATGAATATTTCATGGCATAGGCATGGACTGGAGGAGTTGCAACGCCTATATCTAGCCTACCTACGGGCTCACTGCCACACACATGTGATTGACATGAAGAAGAGAAGTCAAAGAGCTATAATTAATTAATTCGATTAACAGCAGCGGTATATGGCAGACAGACAGTAATGATGGCAGGGATTAATGCCTAGGTTTATACAGGAATAGAACGGTAATAGAAGGTAGAAGGCTGCTTGTTATGTTAAGACAGGGGATACACCAGGGCTTCGTCGATACATCAGTTATCACTCAACTCAACGAAACAGAACAGGATTGAACAGAGAATAGAGAATAGAGAACAATGGGATTAATGGATAGACGGATAGATGGATGGATGATGGTTCAGGCTCGGTTGAGTTGAGTTGGTCAGTCCAGTCGATCATCATCGTGATGGAATTAGGGAGACAAGAGAGAGGGAACAAAGCACAGATGACGGTGAGGATGGTGATGATGATGACTACGGTGTGAGAAAGAGTGAGTCTGTGTCATTATCCGTGTCATTGACATTGTTTTAAGATGTCTTTAACATGAGCTATGAGCAGTTTTACCTCTCTTGTTCATCTATTCCCTTCTCTTCCCTTTATTACACCTGATGGCCGGCACTGGCTTGTGAAGAGTGCCTACCTCCTAGATAGAGATGACAGACCATATCAAGGAGACACTCATATATGATACTCTATAACTCATCGTATCTATTGAATATTAATTGACTGGGGGATGTCTTCCCTCTTTCTCCTCGAAGATGGGACTTCATCTATTACTATGACAGTGATGAGTGCTTTAAACCTGAATCTTCCCATCTCTTCTTCTTCAGGAGTGATAATCTAGATAAAACAGCCAAATAACTGCAAATCCCCGTCTATAAAATATTCTATTCTGTTATTTTCACAGATCATTTCCTACTGTCTTAACTTCATTTTTTCCTTTCTTCTCTTGTTAATTAGACAGTAGTATACATTCTATGGGTGACGCAGCCTTAACCCAGATCTCCCTCTGTCTGTTCATGGATTAATCCTTCTTGGCTCCTCAGCTGCCCGTCGTATCTTCCTCTTCATCTTCAATTCTTCCTTTCTCACTCTATCTCTATCTACACTTCCTATCATCACACTCGCAGTCATCCCTCACATATATCCCGCTCCTTCACTTCTACTCTCCCCCTCCCCCCCCGCCCTACGCTCATGCCCACGCCCATGCTTCTCCCATGCTCCTGGTATGCGTGAGTCGCTGCGCCTTGTCGTGGACCACTATCCCCTCGTGGTGCCGAAAGTACAAGTCCAGGGCATCATGGCGTTCATAGTAATGGGCTCCATGTTTTGGGCCTTGATATGGTGCGTTCACTCTCTATCTCTGTTTCTGTCTCTGCTGCTACTGCTGTGTCAATCTGATCATTCTCTGTTCTGCCCATGCATCTCTCTCCATGCTAACATTTCCTTTTGCGCATTTCTTCTTTGAAAATCCTCCAGGCTGCTATATCGCGCATACCTCGTCTTTCAAACTCCAAACGATCTGTTGGTCGAGAAGCTAGGCCTCGATATCCCTCCTGCGCCTGAAGTCACTCTCGAGGAAATCACTTCGCGATTGATTCGCGTCGCTTGGAAGCCCTCTGATCTACATAATTCAATCAGCAAACATATCGTTCAGGTTAACGGTGTCAAAGGTGCGCACTTTTCCCAATGCGCCATGCAATTTTTTCTTCTTTTTTTGACTCAATTTGTAACTAACTTACTCTGATTCTTCCTTTTTTTTAACAGTCGCCGAAACAAGACGCTCGCAAACCGCCGTTGAAATCTCAAATCTCTTACCATGTCGAATATACCACATATGCATCGTGGCCGTCAGCGCGGCCAATTTTCACACTTCCAGCCCCGTCCTTCACGTTCGCACTAAACCCCATGATCCTTCAGAACAAAAGGACTCCTCCCGATCTACATCCCACGCCAATACCAATACAAGCACCCATTCTCCTCACTCAAACAATACCAACGATGAAGAAAAAGTCCTCGACGATCTACCTGTTGTCAGGCCATATACGCCCGTCCCTTCCCCGCAGCCAGGCCCAGCACTACCCCCATCCCTTTCAAAGGATCCCAGCACAACTCACCTTTCTTCGAAACGTGGTGCGGGAGGCAGAAAATCAACTTTCTCATCATCCGCCAATCTCGCTACCGACTTCGCTACTTCAGAAGAGTCGCAGGGAAACGCCGCGGACGATGACGGCGATACGGACTTGCCCGGCTGGTCTGCTCGTTTACTCAGCCTACAGAACGAAATGGATTCTCTACAAGACCAGCTAGAGCGCGAGGCCAAAGAACACAGTGTCCTGGCCGCGGAGTTGGAGGAGCGGCGGGACGAACTGAGGAAACAGGTTAAAGAAAAAGATGAAATAAGCAGCGATTTGAAACGACAGGTGAATAAGCTAGAAGCGCAGAATCGGACTGTACAGAATGAGAAAAGCAAGCATGAAAGGATCCTACAGCAGCGCGACGCGGATAGAGCGAAACGTCGCGAGGACGTTGAGAGATGGAATTCCAAGCTTGCCCGCATGGAGGAGGAACTGCAGCATTTGAAAGAGGAAAGGGAAAGAATTGAAAATAAGACCGAGTCTAGAATCTCAGAGCTACGCAAGAAAATCACCGAGGAACAGGCGGGCATGAAATCTCTAGACGAGGAGATCAAAACCAAAGGCGGCAAAATCAAGAAGATGGAGGAGGAACGGAGACGTTTGGAGGGCGATGATTCTGAAGAGAATAAGGAATTCGACCAGCTTGAACGTGAAAGAGACTCCATGTGGGAGAAGAAACTCGCCAATCTGCGTTCACACTATACCTCCCTCATCGCCGTCTTTACCCAAGCCCAGGCCCAATACCATGAAGCGCAGGAACATCTCAAATGGGTGACTGCCCAGCGCGCAAGCGTCCCAGTGCCCCTACCGTCTGTTTCGGCCCTCGAACTAGATGTCCAACGCACACCAATGTCATCCATGCGCAACCGTCACGGCGGCTCATTCGCAAGCAACTCCTCACCCGTCGCCTTCCCGCTTGCTGACACCAGTTCCCTTTTCAACTCGACCTTCTCTAACTCCCCGACGTTCTCCGGCGCAAATTACCTTACATTCCCAGGCAGCGGGTTACCGTCATTGCAAGACCGTCTGGCTGCACCGGCCCTTGACAGGAACGAACTTGATGATGTCTCGCATGATCCACCGCTTAGTCCTCGCGCCGACTCCCTTCTTCCGTCCGGTCTGCTCGGTGACGAAGACCATGCTGATGCAGCTATGGACTCCCCGACTGCGCGGTTCACGAATACGCCGAGATTACCTCTTGAATCACTCTTCAACAACTCCCCTTCACCCGTTTCGTCTGGAAGTCGGCCGGCGAGTCGATTCGCGAGCCCCCGCGTTAGCAGCAGCAATCTACGCGAAACCACAATCAGTTCAAGCACAGATCTGATAGCGCCGCCACCACCGTCGTCGCAGCATCAGCAGCAACAGCAGTCGTCACAGTCGTCGTCGTCGCAGGTATCTCAACCGACGGATGGGACCGCTGAGAGTACTTCGCGCCGGTTATCTGCGTTCTTTGGCTTTCATAGGCAAAGGGGTAAGACTTTGGGAGATGGGCCCCCACCGTTAGGTTCTTTGGATAAAGGACACAGTAATTCTTTTCCCAAAAGCGAACAAGATCTTGATCCGATCGGCACGAGGAGACGTCGACGAAGCCATACGGAGAATTGGTCGAATCCCATGACGGGATTATTCCCGCGCACGCAAAATGCAGCTGTTGTTCCTGATACGTCATCGGATCACGCTCCGTTGAGCGTGAGCAGTAACAACAACAATAACAGCAGCGGCGGCAGCGTCCAAGCGAACACGCCGACGAGAAAATCGAGTATGTTCTCAAGCTTGTTCCCCGCGTCCAGGTTCTTCAACAAGCAAGATCCAGCGAGTGAGAGGGGGTACAACCAATTCAGTCCTAGACATGATCCAATCGACCCATCGATTCTTGTGCGGGGGGAGTCCTCCCCGAGACCGTCGTCGACTTACTCCCGCGAGAACCCTTTCCCGCAGCCCGGATCGGATAACACGTTGTTCGGCTGGCCTGTTCA
>AZGZ01000001.1:910089-932021 GCA_001636715.1 Ascosphaera apis ARSEF 7405 | reverse complement strand
AGGACAAGACTGGAGGAGGCAACTTCTCGACCTCAGCGAAGCGGAAGGAGAAGACACGGTCGACCTGGACAGGCTGAATGAAACCATCGGCCTCCATCTTGTCGAGGATCTTCTGGCGGGACTTGGCCTGTCTGACCAAGTTGGCGTAAGTACCGGCAGAGGCGATGAACTTCTTGATGTGAGCAATTTCCTCCTGCTGCTTGGCATAGGCCTTCATCTGGTTGGTCTCCTGTTCGGAACGGGTCTTAGCGTAAGAGTCGTAGTTACCACCGTAGTAGGTGAGCTTCTGCTGGCGCATATCAATCATGTTGGTGCAGACACCGTTGAGGAAATCCATGGAGTGAGAAACGAGGACGAGAGTCTGATCCCACTTCTTAAGGTACTCCTCCAACCACACACAGGCTTCCAAATCCAAGTGAGCAGTGGGGTCGTCGAGAAGCAAGAGAGAAGGCTTGACGAAAAGGGCCTTGCCGAGAGCGACACGCATTCTCCAACCACCAGACATGTCCTTGGTCTTCTTGTGAATGGTAGTCTTGTTGAAACCGAGACCAGTCAAGATAAGAGAGGCACGGGTATGGAAGGTCGCGGGGTCCATAGCTTCCATGCGCTAGAAATAAAGTGTCAGTGAACATGATCTCAACAAGTGAAGCTAAAAAGGGCAAGATTGACGGCAGATAGAGAACAAAGAAAGATAAAAAGGCATGTAACATACGTCATAGATATCAATGAGCACAGGGCTGTCAGGACCATCGTGCTCGAGAATGTCTTCGGCGAGCTTATCGAGTCTGGCCATCTCCTTCTCGGCCTGATCGACAACCCACTCCAAGGCACCCAGTTCAGAGGGAGGAGCACCCTCGTTCAAGAGGTAGATATCAATATGCTCAGGAACGGGATATTCACGCTTGGCAATAGACTTGAGCAGCGTGGATTTACCGCAACCGTTCTCACCCAAGAGACCGTAGCGACGGCCATGATTGAGCTCGAGAGTAGAGTCCTGGATAAGAACCTTGCCGTGGAAAACGAGAGAGGCAGAAGTGATCTTGACGTCCTTTGCGGCCTCGAGCGAAGACAAGACACCAGTTGTGACACGGTCGGAGAGACCGAACTTGTCGACCTGCTCGGTGAGCTTCTTGACATCGCCGGCCTTCTCTGCCGAAGTAGCAGGCTCGTCAACAAGCTGAGTGTCGGTGGTCTCACCGGCCTCGGCGGCCTCAGCGGCCTTCTTCTGCTGAAGACGGGAGGGCTTCTTCTTGTCACCGTCGGCGGCACGCTTGGCCTGACGGGCGGCTTTAGAAGCAGAAACCATATTGATTTGACTGTGTAGATTCTAAGTTGGTTCTTCTTTTAAATTAAAAGTTCGGCTTCTGTGCCTGGATGCTGCTTTGCTTCAAACTCGGTGAGCAAGAAGATAATGAGAGAGCTCAGAAAGTGAGAAGCTACCGGGACGAGGATCAAGCTGGAGATGTCCGCGGGATAGATAAGGAAAAGGGGTAAAGAAGAAGATGATGATGAGGTTGTTGTTGTTGTTGTTTCTTCGAAAGAGATCAACCTAGAGTGCCTTCGAGAAATATAAAAAAAAAAAAAAGAAAAAAAAAATTAATTAAAAAAAATAAAAATAAAACCATAGAAAAAGCCGAGAGCATTTCCGCAGAGAGGCGAAAGACGAGAAGACGAGAAAATTAAAATAAAAATAAAACAAAAAAGTGGAAATGGCTTTTAAAAAGTTTATAGGCTCATATCATATCATATAGATGGGATAGGATGGGGTATCGATGTCATAAGAGGCGTGGCACAGGCAGGACAAGCAGGTACAGTTCAACGTGTACAGCTACGTAGCCCTAAGATAGGAGACTCTCTCTCACACTCCAATTGCGACTATCATGGGTCATAAACAAGCCCTCATTTAACTTGATTTAACATCATTCATCGCCGTCTTCATCATTTGATACTCGATGCGATTGATATTTGATATTTGCCTGCTATATTTACATTTAATACCTATGAATGGCTGTTTTTTAGCCTCTCTTTTCCCACCTATTTTTCATTTTTTACTGTCAATTTCATTTTTAATCTTTTCCATCTATCAGTCGCTATTGTATGTCCTGCGCTATTCCTGTTTGGTATTAGTGTAAGATTATTAATGTATGACGTCACTTTCACGTGCATCAATATTATGCACTTAACTTGTATTACGTAACTAATTTCAATGAATGCTGCATAAAACTCATACATAACGCTACAAGGCAGGAGAAGTAGGAAAGATTTAACAGATGGCAAGACAAGAGGTTGAACGAGACGAGAGAAATTGAGGAGAAAAAGAGAGAAGATGGAGAAATGGTAAAAACAGCTGATCATTCCACCGGCAATTCATTCATCTATATCATCTCTATCCTATCCTATCCCACCCAACCATCTCTCTCTCACGGAGAAGCTATGTTCTTGATCCGGAACCTGCCGACCTCGTTCACCCCGTTCACCCAATCAATCTCTTCATGCTGCACCGCAAACTCAAGCTTCTTATGAATCCCCCTGCCATCCACAAACGATGAATCAAGTTCCTGCCACGATCCGCTTGGCGGAATCACCTTAGGTCGTGGTGCCGGCATCTTGCTGACTCGCACCTTGTAGCTCCCCTGCAATACACTATCGACGTTTCTCAATTGGAAGAAGTCAATCTCGTCTGTGTCTCTGGCTGTGTCTCTGGCTATGTCTCCGCTGCATTCAGTTGATGATGACGCTGGACTGTGCGGGTCGTGCCCGCAGATCTTCTTGTTGCACAGTTTCAGTGCTATAAGGGGGTTCATTTTATGCTGCCATCGAGATGCACCGACTGTTTTCATCGACGATCGATCGGCCTCCATTGAATTGTGGTCGCAGTCGTATGGACAGGCAGCTCGGTTGGTGCGTATCATTGGACCCATTGCTCCCCCAGAAAGATCGCATGGCATACCAAACGAGGTTTTCACAAAGATGTAGACGTATCGTAGACTTGTGAGCCAAATGGCCATGTGAAGTTCGCAGCTATCTGATACTTCGATCGCTCCGTTCCTGCATGACTTGCTGCGTCAGTCAAGTTGTTCATAAGCTTTCAGGGGCTTTCTCCTTTTTCTCTTTTTTGTGTATACTCACCAATATGGGGCGGGAGCTATTGTGGAACCAACTTGTACAGCAAACCGATATAAAGCAGCCAGCCCTGGTCTGAATAAAGGAGACAAAAGGAAGAGATGTCAGCAAATCATGATAAGTAGAAGACTGACTGAAGTAGGAGAACAAACATCGAGCAAAGAAAAACAAAACCGATCAATTTGATCACCCGTCTTGGTTTGCGTAAAGTGGTCATTGCCAAAATCGCCAGCACCATATCAATAATCGAGTCCGACACTGGTCTTTATTAGTTGTTGCTGCATATCGTACCATAATGAATCTCGGCATTGACATACGGCCAAATATTCCGCTGAGCGTCCCAAAGGTCCTGTTATGCAGGCACTTCCCATGAACTCTATGCCGGTGCCATATCTTGGTTATTGGCAGACATCGAAGCATGAATGTGAAGAAAACCACAAAACCATACATGATGCATAGTCCTGGACATGTCAATTGATCAGCCGGGCAAGCACACAAGAGACAAAAGGGCTGTCATATGCAAGTCTAACATGAGACATACCTATCAAAAAATATAGAAATATCCTCACGCGTGGCCTGTCGATCTCGGACAATATAATAATGATGATGGCAACCTTCACGACTGTCATTGAAGCGATGAATATAAGATCAAATATATATATCATCTTATGCATCGTGTGTACTTCTCTTCCCCTTAGGCCAATCTCATTCCACCCGAGTCCGCGATGAAATGTATTGCCTAGGACACTTATCATTCCTAAAGAAGAGACCTTGGATTGGCCTCAGCGTCAGAGACCTTTCTTTGATTGTAACGTGTTGGATGAGAGGAGGAGGGGATAAGAGCGAGAGCGGGATTGCAAATACTCACAGCACCAAACAAAACCATCCAGTCCTCTATCCTAACGGATTTGGTCACCCGGAAATGCACATAGAAGCGCATTGGAATGATTATGGCAGTGATCGCTGTGACTGTGATGCATATTGCGAGGAATATTGTTGCGCGACCCTCACTCGCTTCGGCCTCGGGCTCAAACACATCATTCAACAAAACAGTCATTTTTTTTTTTTGACGAAATGCTTGGTGAATGGACTTGACTGAAGTCCAGACCAGAGTCCAACAACTGAGTCTTTCCTTTTTCTTTATTTTTCCTTCGTGATTAATCTCAAGAAGTGATGTCAAATGAAGAGTTAAACAAGATAGGCACTAAGGTACCGCCTCTAATGAGCCGTTCAACGACTCAATTGGGTCGAATGATATCAATGTCATGAGGCTGGCATTGGTAGGTTGCTCAAACCACCCAACATATCTGTGAAGAAAAGGCGCAGAGACTCAGGAAAAGAAGGTGAGAAAGAACCTTCTTTTCTTCGCTGTTGCAGAAGGAAAAAGTTTTAAGCCCAAATGAAATGATCATCTTCGAAGGACGATCTCTCGTCATCCAGGGGTAAAACCTCCCCTCCACAAATCCCATAAGCAAACCAGTGTGTAAGCCAAACAATGCTTGTCAACTTCTGCATTACTCGCGAGTGATTCGTTGACAGCTGAATTTGGCAAGCTGTAACGGGCGATCAATAGGCCCGCCAATTCTAGCACGCTAGAATTGTGATCTGACCAGCATACAGGTTCATAGGAGGGGGGATTGCCATATATTCGCTGCCAGTAGAAGCAATGCCTAGTCTGAGATCCTTGTCGACGGAGTTACGATCCCTGTCAATCAGCCGCCTCTTGTTCTAGTCACGAACAATCGTCGCTGCAGAGTCAAGTAACAATGGGCGTCCAGTCAAATGATGTTGTTGTCACTGAAACAGCAGCAGCAGCAGCAGCAGCAATAACAGTATTGGAGTGTGGTTCCATGGCCGTAGATAAATGTGAGCATTGAACAAGCTGCAATGGCTTGACTGAGTCAATGGACAGCCATGCACAGACAAAGCCCAAAGGCTTGCGCCGAATCGTCAGCACATCCTTTTCATAGAAAGTAATACCCTCATTTGACGTGTTCCAGACCAGGATCATGATTGAAAGCCAACTCTCTTTTCCAAGAGTAATTTGTGCTCAAAGTGTGTGTATGGCACTGTGAAGGTATGTATGTATGTATGTCCTGACTATTGTCTATAGTCCTCCCTTTCGGCCAAACCACACCATGCTATGCAGTACCGACAACGCTTGCCGTACAAGTGAAACGTTTCCATCCAGTGCGTTCCTTTTGCTCATCTGCAACAAGGCTGTGAGATCCCTAGAGGCGACTCGTTCTACGCCTATACAGTATATTCGTTCTGGAAACACAGTGCACCGTATGTATGCGGGGAGCATCGATGGGGGCCAAGAGGCAAGATCCAGCGCTGGTGCTATTCGCATATCACGCTGACGATCGAGCATCCGGCAGCATACGAAACAGCTATGGCTTGACGATCTCCAGACCATGCAGCCAGTCAAAACGGCGCTCACAGTGTGGTCCAGCAGCCATTGTCCCTTCGCATTTCCAACGGAGCACCCCCGCAAGCCGTACTGGATCTTGCTTTTGGGGCAAGATTGAAACATTGGTTGTATACCGGCCGAACTTGCACCGGTAAGGAAGAAGAATATTTCAGGTGATGGCAGACATCTCAAGAGCACACATGCCATGCGCTATGGATTTGCGGTTTCACGATTGCCTTATCTTGCCTTGCCTTGCCTTGCCTTGCCTTGCCTTGCCTTGCCTTTAAGGTAAGCTTAACTTTGCCCGAAGCGGCCATTGCTGCTTCGTGGAAGAAGATGAAACCGCGCCAGCTCGGACAGCAACCTCGATCCCTACCTCTCGGAGCATATGAGCACAGAGAAAGAGAAGCTTGGTTGTTTCCCCATCTCGTTTTCTCTTCCACAGGAGATTGTTTCCTCAGCGCGGCCTCTCAGGCGGTTCAGGGGTTGGCGATGCCCGTATACAGAGCAGAGTATGTCTGAGATTCCTCAGGCCGTTCCATGTCTCTGGTCGGTGGGAAGTTTCTTCCTGTTTCTAAGTTCCTCCCCCCCGTCTGCTCCCTCGTGGGATGCCAATGCTAGGTCGTTTACTTGTCCCTGGCCCCGTGCAATTGATGCTGGAATCTACCCGAGGACAGTGGCTTCCGTACCTGGACTTTAATATGCAGGCTGGCAGAGTCAAATCCACAGGCGAATTGAGGAGTTTACGAATTGTACGGTGCCTGTGCAGTACAGTACAAAATATAAGGCTGTGCTAATAGCTGGAATCTGGCGATGATGATGATGATGATGCTGGTATAGGTGGACGATTACATGGATGCTACGCGGTTCTTATCAGACTGTGGCTTTGCGCTGGAGCGTATACTGTATATAGCGACGGATTGTGGCAGGCTCTAAGGACACGACAAAACATATCTGAGCGTGAGATCGTGAGATTGTGAGATCACAGCGAGCCATGACTGCTACTACCCATTCCATCTCCTCTCTCCGTCCACCACTCTTTGCGCCGCTTCTCTACCTTGGCCGGCATGATGATGACGATGGGTCGATAGTCACTTAAGGCAAGGCAAGACGCTTACCTTGCTCAGCCTCCCAAAGGTCCAGGTCCAAACGTTTGCGGTGGTCGTGGCGCTGCAGAGATGCGGGCCGAGCAGAAAGTAAACAGTTTTCGCACGCTGCTGATATGTCATGTAAAATGCTGCTTTTTCTCTCGTCATCTTTCCCACCGAGACTTCTTCTCTCTTACTTCTTTACTTCCCATTACTTGAACGGCTGGGGTCAGAGTGCAGTGCCTTTCGTCATCATCTCTCACACTCTGCTCGTCCTCGTCTGTCTTGTCTATACTGCTGCAGACCACCGTCAGTGGTATTCTGTTGGCATCCAACCATTGAGCTCAAAGATACCGGCCTCTTGTTCAGGCGCGAGCGGGTTTCATATCACGGCCCAGCTCCAATCCCCACTGCGAGTGTATACATCGCCTCTTCAAGCTTCTTCAATCGCACAACATACTCGATTCTCCGAAGGCATCGCGCAAAGCAAAAATGAAGAACTTTAGCGCGTTACAGGGTGATAACACCAGGACGAAGGCCATCGTCCACGCCTGCCAGGGCTTTGTGATCTTCATCGCTTGGGCCATGACCATTGCGGTCTACACACGAGAGGGGCGAAATGACGGGCGCACATCTTATTATTTCGCATTGGTATGAGGCTCGACCTGGATCATCCTCACCGCTGTCTGTCGTTATTCATCTTTTCGGACGACGGTGCTAACTTCATTTTTTTCCAATTGCTCCAGTGCTGGTTCACATATCCCGCATTGGTCTACCTAGCATGCTTTCCAATCTGGCCCAGGACACAGAGGTTCTCAAACCCATACGCTTTTGCGACGCTTGACCTCATCTTTGCATTCCTCTGGTTCGTCGCGTGGATCGCTGTCGCCACGTATGTGGGCACGGGCAAGAGTAAAGGCAAAAGCCAGGAGCAAGACAAGAAGAAATCCGGTTGTGATGCCTTTGCGTATGGCAGTCCTGGCAAATGCAAGCTGAGCACTGGAACAATCATCCTTGGTGTCATGGTCTTGTAAGTATCCCTATTTGCTGGGCTGAATCGAGCTGGACAGCTTTCATTGCCCCTCCTTGTTTGAGCATTGCTTGCTGATTCTCAAACCCCTCAGCCTCATGTTCATTTTCACATCATATCTTTCTGTTAAAGCTGCGCTCGACTACCGTCGTACAGGCAGCATACCATTCAGTAGCCAGCACGACCCGACATTTGCAGCACAGTCAAGTGAAGCTTTCAACTCCAATCCCAACCCGGCCCATGAGTTCGACGATGAGGAGTCTCACCACCAGAGTGACACCACTCTTTCAGCGTCCCATATCGGCGGATACAGCAGTCTCGGCGGACGAGACGAGGACTACACTCCGTTGCATCAGCGGAGTGAAGTCAATGATATGCATAGACCTGTCCCATATGACCCAAGCATATACAGTGCTGCCAGTCCCTCGCCGAGACCACCTAGCACGGTGCCATCCCACGCGCCTGCTGGAATGTCACATCTTCATCACGTTGACACGAGTTATGGCGATCCGTTTGATGATAATCTCCGTTATGACGATGATCCTTATAGTTACAGCCGCCGCTAAAACAGCCGCACTTCTCACCCTCCGCCGCCTATCTATCCTCACCCTCCTCTTTCCTTTTCCCTACTTCTTGTTGGTCATGATTGCTGCGTTAGACGCTTTGGGCTCCCCTATTGGTTTTTTGGAAACATGCCCTCCACCGGCATTCCTTTGGTTATGGACGTGTCTGCATTTTGGCGATTGTTTTTGTTCTGGCGTTTTTGAGCCCATTCAGTCCGGCATTGTCGATAAGCAGATGACAGTCAACGATGATTATGAATTTGATATTTGCCTTCAAAAGAAAGTCGGTCATTGGGGTCGAGTGAAAGTGTCTCCGTTCATTCTCAGTATAGACATTGTCATCAACATCAACATCAACAAACTCATTGGCCTGGACATAGTCGATCTCAGTACCAGCGCAGATATTTTGGGAACGACACCGTAGAGTATAAAAGCAATATGACGTGATATACCACCATCGTCTCCTTGAGGTTATAGGAAAGCATAGTCACCCTCATACCCTGCAGATCTTCATCCTTTGTATCACTGCGTCTCACCTGGCAGCCTTTCGCTCCCATACGGACAGAATATACATCCACGGTCTAGACGTCGTGATGCCGCAAGCCGGTGTTGAATTACAGAACAGTAAGAGATTCTTCCAGTGCACGGGCTATGAACACTTCATCTATTCCCGGGCGATGTCTAGCCCTGTGGAATATATCGACCGCCTGTTCTAGGGAAAAGAAACCCCAGCAATGGCCATGATACAGTACATACGCGTACAATTGAAGAACTGAAGTTTCAGTGTCTGCTCTATTGGATTGATGAGCTGTTTTGTCGTTTGTCAGATAGCTGCAAACAGCGCATCAAGACCGATACACACTACCATCGGCTGCTTGCGGCCATCTTGTTGCGCCTATCTAATGCAAACTCCTGCGTTCTCAAATTTTCGGACGATCCGCACATGTGAGGCGACTTAGTTCGCCGGCCATAATGTGGCACTGGTGGTGAGATGTGGAGGGGTGATATCGCTTGCGATCTTCTCAGGAGTCTGTATACGAAGGGTGCCCTCCTTGACTTCTACGGCGTATCTACTGCTCGACTCTGACCAAGAATTTTGATTGCAGTTGCTGCGACGCGTCAAGTTGTGTTTCGGGAGGTGCAAATCAAGGCCTACTCCTGTCTCCTCTTCATCTCAGGAGACGACAGTTGGATTTTGCAGTCCAATTGGGAACGAAATGGAAACTTCGGACGTTTGGAATCTCTCGTTATGGATACCCTGAAGAGATCTTTGGGCTTGACGAACTAGTGGGAAGATGATATCCATGCATTGAGACGGTGTCGCAATGACGATAGCATCATATTGCAAACTGGCATCGAGATCCTCGCCATTGGGCTTGAATATCCACGCGGATGGGACCGTAACAGCTCACTCATATGCCGCGATAAACGATTGTAGCAGCAGGATGCTATACTACGCCGGAATGTTATCAACGCATATTACTGTGACGTGCCTCCATATTACGGCATATCAGCAGCTAATCATTAGCTGAAGCTTTTTTTGTGACCCAGTCGGTACTCATCACTGGCCAAAGCTTGTAATATGTAGTGCGTTTCCGCCCATCAAGCATAAAAGGAAGCGTCTTTCCGGAAGGTCTGGGGCATAAGGTCTTTTCAAGAGAAGCCCGGTCTGCTAAGGAATTCTTATTTTGTGAGCAGACGAATCCCCCCAATTGCGTCATGCTCATCTCAACATCGCCAGTTGCGGCATGTGCCCTTTTCTTCTCGTTGTTCAGCGGTTCACTCTCCGCTCCTAGCAGCCCTGACTTCAAACAATTGAGTGAAATTAAGAGTGTTCCGTCTGGATGGAAGCAAAATGCCCAAGATCCATCGCCTGACGCTGTCTTGCGCCTCCATTTATCAGTGACGAGCGAAAAGCAGGAAGATTTCGAGGATAAACTAGTGTCAATCTCGACTCCCGGGCACAAAAACTATGGCAGTCATCTTTCTCGTGACAAATTACACCATCTTCTACAACCATCGACCAAAGCAACTGATTCTGTCATTTCGTGGTTGAAGAAAGGAGGAGCATATCCAAGTTCGATCAGCCATGCTGGTGAGAATGTCGCTTTCCACATCAAAGTTTCTGACGCCGAGAAACTCTTGAACACCAAATTCCATTCCTATACTTCCAAGTCCAAGAAACATGCCATTCGAGCTCTGCAGTACTCCGTTCCTGCTTCAGTCTCCCCCTATGTCAAGATGATCCAGCCGACTACCCGTTTTGGTTCCCCCGACGCAAAAGTGGCGTTGAAGACTGACTTGAGACCCCTGGCGAAAAGGGGCTTCTTGGGTTCCAAAGTCAATTGTGACGAAGAGATTACCCCTGACTGTCTGCGCAACCTCTACAACATGGGCGACTTCACCACCACTCCTGATCCGAAGAACACGTTGGGTATTTCGGGCTATCTCAAGGAGTATGCCGTTCAAAAGGACCTCACGACCTTCCTGAAGATCTATGCTCCCAAGTTTGCGAACAACACCTTCACGTTTGTTGGCGTGAAGAACGGCACAAATCCTCAGAATGCCACGCAACAGGACAGTACCGAATCTAGCTTGGATGTCGACTATGGCATTGGTCTCTCCAATGCTAAGACAATCTTCTACGGCACTCCAGGCACTGGTCCTCTAATTCCAGATCTCGTCATCCCAAAGCCAACTGACGATGATACTGAGCCGTACCTTGATCAACTTCACTACCTCTTGAGCCTTCCTGACGACGAGCTTCCTACTGTTCTTTCTACTTCGTATGGCGAGGAGGAACAGAACATCCCCAGAGATTACTCTGATGCTGTCTGCCACGGCTTTGCGAAATTGGGCGCTAGAGGCGTCTCTGTTATTTTCAGCAGTGGCGATTCTGGCGTTGGCGCTGCCTGCATGACGAATGATGGGAAAAACCAGACTCGTTTCATGGCGAACTTCCCCGGTTCCTGCCCATATCTGACTTCCGTGGGAGCAACGTTCCGTGTCAACCCTGAGCAGGGCGTCAGTTTTTCCTCTGGTGGATTTTCTGATCGTTATCCTGCACCATCGTATCAGAAGGATGCCGTACAGACATACTTGCGCGAGCATCTAGCCCCCGGCAAGTGGAAGGGTCTATACAACGAGAAAGGTCGTGGGATTCCCGATGTTTCTGCCCAGGGAGTCAACTTCCGCGTCATTGACAAGGGCCACGACGCAAGTGTGTCCGGCACCAGTGCATCAGCCCCGGCTTTTGCAGCCATCGTTTCTAACCTGAACGCCATCCGTCTCAAGGCGGGCAAGCCTCCTTTGGGCTTCTTGAACCCGTTCTTGTATAGTGTTGCTGACAAGGGGTTCAACGATATCACCCACGGAGGCTCATCTGGCTGTACCGGAGAGTACGCGGGCAGTGTCAGAGTTCCTTATGCTAGTTGGAATGCGACTCCAGGATGGGATCCCGTTACTGGCTTGGGCACTCCCAACTTTGGGGAGTTGGCCAAATTGGTCTTGGACGCTTGAGGCAGGTCATGATTTGTCTGTCTGTATATACTGCAGAAGCATAACTTCTGATCATTCTAATACGTACCGATTGTAAACTGTCACTCATTGAATATTGTCTTGTCTTGCTCTTGCTGTAGTTAGTGTAGTTGTATGGGTGATGTCCGTGAATTAGCGCAGGCCTGACATGAAGCGGCCGGGAGTACAAATTGTCCGCGGATCCGAGCTGGGGAGCTTGTAACAACGCAGATGTCATCCATCAATCCATCTATCTAGCTAGCATCACCACCATCATCATCATCATCATCATCACAGATATCGCCATTCATCACAAGAAACAATCAGACCGGTTATAACTTGGAGCAATCTGCTGAGATCTTCTCGATTTGATCTCTCCATCACCAATCTCTTCATATTACACCTTTTACCAACGACATGGCTAGCGCCCAAGAACTCCAATCACTTATCAGCCAGGTCCAACAGGCCTTGGAGAAGAAGCAGCTTGATGCGGCCAATTCGCTTCTCAGCCAGATAAAGCGCCAGCTTCTTCTATTGAACACTCTCATTCCCACTTCCTCTACACCACCAGAGCTCATTCCTCTAGCCCGCGAGGCTCTAGAGCTTGGCGCTTTAACAGCCATCAACCAGCAAGATGCAGACGGCTTCAGAAGATATTATCAACAGCTACAGCCATTTTACGATATGGAGAGGCATCAGGCTACATCTGATGATACGTCTTCGATGAATATCAACCTTGGACAGAGCCAGCGTAGCCGGATCACTGGGCTGTACCTCTTGTTATTGTTGAGCGTGGGAGATAACACCACATTCCATACTGTCTTGGAGGGGCTCATAGTCGAAGCCGCACTATGTCAAAGAGATGTTGAGGACGACCCATATATCAAATATCCCGTTGAGCTAGAGCGAAGTCTTATGGAGGGAAGCTACGATAAGGTCTGGAGGGATACAAAGTCTGAGAGAGTGCCCGCTCCGGAGTTCGGTCTATTCTCATCGGTGAGTTGCGCAGGACGCCCAAACCAAATTATCTTATATCCTTTTTGTTTCTTGAAATCAGTCATACTGACATCGCCCTTTTTCACAGGTTCTTGTTGGCACCATCCGCAACGAGATCGCAGACTGCTCTGAGAAAGCCTATCCTTTCCTACCCATCTCTAACGCAAAGAACTTGCTCTTCCTCGACTCCGAGGGTGCCGTCATAGAATTCTCAAAGTCCCGTGGCTGGATCTTGAAGGATGGAAGAATATACTTCCCTCAACCTGAAGACGAGGCGACACAGGCTGCTCAGGCACTCTCGTCGGAAGAGAGTGGGACATGGACTAGCGGGAACATCATTGGGAATACCCTTGGCTACGCCAGACATCTAGAGACCATTGTCTGAAGCGGTTACCTTCACTGTGATGATGGGGTTCAGATAATGAAAGCAACGCTTTTTCGTCAATTAGATATATACATATGTGCCTACGACATCCAGTTTCTTCCATCACCGTTTGATAGTCACTATCATAGGGTCATAGTCTTAAATGTCAACCTGCCAAAGGCAAAGTCGCTTGTCGTAGAAACTACTTGACACGCACGTCAAACGCCTCGTAGTACTTTCATCAGCGGCTGAATCCAGAGCATTAGCATTCCATACACCTGAAGCGTAGTTCATGCTCTCGTGCTCCGTGAATTTAGCCAGAACAGCGATATTCCATGAATCTGCTGTCATGTCATGTTCAATGCGAACGATTCGGGATCCTGCATGCATGCAGCTCGCGTAGATAAGGAGGCTTCTTACATTATCCTCTTGGTTCGTCTTGTCAAGGAGAAGCCGAAGTCTCCATACTCCGCCCTCTAGACATAATTCAGCCAGCACTTCCCTCTCGCGAGGTATAGGTGAATGTTTGTATACACGGATGTATTCATCGTAGCTGCCAGTGACAACAATCTTAGACCCCGATCCATCTGTTGAGTTGGATTCCCTGAGTGGTAAAATTGCAGTCACACCAGCAGTGTGGAATCTGCCGCGGTCTGTGGACGATTGCTGCACCTGAGCAGGGAATAAGCTGCCAAATTCTTTTGGACTTTCTTCATCCTCATCTATGTCATCGGACTGGACTAACTGGTGGCATCGGAGAGCCCCAAAGTCATCACCGGCGTATAGATTGCAGGGCTTTGATATTGTCGGTGTTTGATCGAACGCAATGTACCAAACCTCAACTGGGTTTGGATCATTAGGCAACTCAAGCTCCTCGAGATCCTGTTCACTCTGAACATCTCGCAGGGCTTTTTGTGACTGCTGTGGATGAAAAATGGAAACTGATCCATCAGAGAAGGACACGGCAAATCCATCAGTCGAGCATTCTGCTTTTGGCATCGGAGGGATCCAAGCAATATATAGTGCAGGTAATGCTTGGTCATCCTTCACTGTGAATGTCTGCAGTTGTGATATAGCGACATTTTCCGTAGACGACGTTATCTGATACAGAGTAACTGATGCTGCACTTGTTGCTGTAGCGAAGACACTTGCATCGTGTGGTGAGAACTGCAGATCAAATATGGCATGAGGTGTGGAAATCCTCTGGACTTTTGATCTATCAAAACACGAATCAGCAACAATTCTAACTCTATGGCAATTGCTGATACCCGATATACTTACAATGTGAGAGAGCTTGAGTCAAGCTTCCATAGCTGTACGCTGCCAGTCTTGGATTGTTTGATCACAGAGTCATCTTCTGCGGATTTCTCTTCAGAGAGCAGGTATGTCCCAATAACGAAGTGGTCTGGTGCTGTTGGACAGAACTCCAGACAACTTGTGGGTTGATCTAGGAATACAGTCTGGATTGACTTAGGATTCTGTACATTTCTAGGTTGAGAGGAGTCCATGATGTCGCAAATGCAATTTGATATACTTCAATATCCTCAAATTCAACGAGTGACGTCGTCGAAGAAGAAAAAGAACAAAAAAATTACTAAACCGGAAGACGCCTGGGGAGATCCAAGCTGTTCCCGCTAAAACTAACCTTGAAGCTTGCCTAAGCTTGTCTATACACAGCACCGCCAATATGCAATATCAACTTTTCTATTCAATTGTATAGTCATTTCCCGTTAAGTCTATCTATCTATGTTCGTCTCATCATCTACACATTGCCCGATCAAGCCGACAGCGAGCGGGCAAAGGCATTCCAGCCCTCAGCCAACCACGGAGCAATCATAATAGCCCTCGCAGCATTCTCCCTGGTATCCAATAAGGCGAACGATTTGCCAAGGTCAGAGGCATCAAGCGTGCCCTTTGGCGTGAGTGTATGTGAAGTATTCTCTAACGCAACACGCGCAGCATAAGGGTCTGACGTCTTGTTTGCGAGCTCTATCCATCCCTGTGGCTGATAAGGTGCAAGGACGATAGATCTCATCGACTCCTCAAGACGTCGAGAATCGTCAGCTGGTATATCAGTCGACCGTATATCCGCCATCGAGACCAGTATCTTTGAGACCTTGAGACGCTCACGGTCTGTGATGTCGGTTCTGATCCGCACCTCCTGCAGATCAGCCTCTATCGCATCCATTGCGTCGCTGTCATTGTCAAGGAGTGCAATGACTGCCATCAACAGCAAAGTAGGTACGTTTCCTGGGCATTCTTGCACGCAATTGAGCAGCTGCTCTCGTGCAACATCTCGTTCCTCTTCTCCACCTTTTGCCCAAAGCACTTGAGCAAGCAGGCACACCACTTCCGGAGCTCGATCAGATTCCTCAAGAGCGTCCTTGAACATTTCAATAGCCTTATCCATGTCCTTGAGGAAGTAATATGCCAAACCAGCTGTCATATGTGCCGACAACCTAAGTTTCCTCCAACCTGCTGGGTCCACACCTTCTGCACCTTCTTCAGATGAAATTTCCAGCGCGGATTCAGCACTTTCGACCGCTGCGGTGTAGTCAAGAGAAGCGAGTCGTGCTCGAGCAGCGTCAGCGTTGGCTTGAGCAAATCGGTACAGGTCCGTCAGCGACTCTGTCAACTCGTACTGAGCCTCAATGCTGGCGCACACGGAGTTCAATTCGGCACTTGATTTATCAAAGTCGCCGATCCTCTCAGAAAACAAGGACAAAAGGTGCTCGTAAGGGAGATCTTCTGGCGCGAGGACATGTAGCTTATGGAGAGCGAACAATGGCTGGATGACCTGTTGGATGTCATATGTTTTCGCTGGCTGTGAGATGATGTGATCGAAGATGGATGTTGAATATTGCCTCTGCAGGAAACCATATGCAGACGATCCAATCTCAAAGGCGTGAACAAAGTATGCGCGAGCTTCAGCGGTTTCTCCTGATAGCAAAGAGAGTAGACCAAGGGCCAGCCATGGATGAGGATAATCAGGATCAGCCGATTGAGCTCTCGTGAAAGCTTCATTGGCAAGTTCGTAATCATTATGCAAGAGGTACAGGGTACCAAGATTGGTCCACACTGGCGCACTGTTATCGTTCAAATGCAAGCTTCTCACAAACGAGTGCTGTGCCACCTTAGGGTTCATGTGTGTAGTGACAACGCCCAGAGAATTCCAGAACTCTGCATTACCCGCCTCAAGCTCGATGGCACGTTTGAAACATCTCATTGAGGCTTTAAGGAACCGTTTAGCTCTCGTTAACCCTACTGCTGCTTCTTTCTCCTCGCACTCGTATGCGCGGTATTCTCCCCATCCAAGGTTATACCAAGCAACAGCCTGAGCGTGTATATCCGATGACGATATCGAAACCGCACGCTTGTACGCGATGATTGAAGCATACAACGGCTGATTGCGAGATAGGGAGTTGCCTGCGTCAGGTGCGCATAGGAGCGACACGAAAGAGGAGCCAATGTTATCCACATCAGAAAGTACCTCGGAGGCTTTCTCATCAGGATGTTCAAGCAGGAATGTCTTGAACTCGTCAATTGGCATGGAGGATACTTCGCCCTTCACCCATGTGAAGATAGAGTAAGCGTCGCCAATTGCCTTCCAGAGATTGAAGACATTAGTGTGCTCCTTCGCAACCTCAACTCCCTGTAGGATTGCTTTTCGTGCATTCTTCGCTGCTTCGCCGAACAGACCCGTATCAATGCACTTCCGCGCACTTTCAGTCAGGGTCTGGATCAGCGCAATAGAAACACCGAACTCGTGTGGTCTTAAATTTGCAACAGCTTCGTACCGGGTGATGGCGTCATCATAGTCACCAATCTCACGCTTGACATTGGCAAGCATATATCGAGTAAACCATATCTGTTTAGCTTGCTCAGGCGTAAGCCCTGGCTCCAAAGTCTCTGCGTGCTCAAACGCTCGAGTCGCAGCCCCATAGCGACCGGAATGATGATAACATTCGCCTAAGCCAACCCACGCCTCGTAGTTCTCAGGCTCTATCCGCAGCGCGGATTGGAAGTTTGTGATGGCCTTGGGATACTGCTGTCTATTCATCTCAACAACGCCCAGCGCGGAATATGGCCATGCATGTCCCTTCCTCTTTGACCCAGGGGAGGGCTTCGCACGGCCAGACTTAACGACTCGCTCTGCGACGGTCTCAACAACAGCCCAATCTTTCAAGTCAGCGAAGTCACGCGCTAGACGCTCAGCGGCTGTTACTTCAGCGGCAGATAGCTCAAATGCCTTGTGAAAACAGCGTCGGGCACGTTTCGCATCCTTCTTGTAATCAGCGTAGTATATACCCAGACTCGTATACGCGGGGGCGTAGTTCATAGATGACTGTATAGAAGCCAAAAAGCTTGCATAGGCCTTCTTGCGATCCTTGCGAGCAGCGGGAGAAGGGTCGAGTTCCCATTGGCAGTAACCAATGCGGTAGAGTATTTCCGCTTTGAGTTCTTGGTTTTTGGAGGGAGCTGATCGTAGAAGTTCAAGAGCGTGTTCGAGACCATCTAATGCGATTTCGAGTTGTCCGTTGTGTGCTCGTGACCAGTAATGTTCGCTTCTAACCTTGATGTTATCGGGATCCCGCTTCATGGCGTGTTCGAGGAAATCGACTGCTGAAAGGTAATCCTGGTCCTCCATGAGAATAACGCCTACACCTAGCAGACAGCTAGCAAGAGTTGGCTTGCGCTCAAGAATTGATTCAAAGATGGACTTCGCTTCTGGGTGGTAGCGTGGCGATTGGTAATGGATCAGGGCATTTGCGAGTATGATATTCAATGCGTCCAATGTCTCCTGGATGTAGCACGCTGTGTCTATGACGAGCTGATTGGCGATGTTAAGGGCTTTCCTGGCGGTTTCTGCTACCGACTCCCATGCTTCCAGAGAGAGGTATACTTCGCACATGATGCGATGTGCGAGGATAGACTGTGAGCATAAATCTAGACCTTCTGCCATTAAAAGAAGACGTTCGTTGGCAGTCACTTCCTCTGCTTCATTCGCCAATGTTTCGATATCATTTTCTTCTGCGAGTGCCGTAGCGTCTTGAGTGGGTTTCGATTGTTCCTCCGATTTCTTCTCCTCTTTCGGACGTGGGAAAGGGCTAAGTTCACTCTCGAGATATCCTTTCAACATTTTCGATAGACCAGTGTCTGGGAACAGCTCGATGTAGTCTTGCAGCAAGTTGACATCCAATTCCGCGAGGCTGGTGACGTTCTTCCATTCAAGTGTAATATCCCATGCTTGTTCGTAGGGATGCTTGATTATGACCATATCCTGAGCCATCTTCTGGACCTCATCACGTTTCGCGAGCTTCTCCTCGAGCGGAAGCACAGTGAGGTATTCGCGAGCCCTGAACAGGAGCTTTTCCTCATAGCTATATCGAGTTGCATCATCGGTGACCCAATTGATAGCACCTCTGTATAGTTCGTCGAGCTGGGATTTGCGATATGCTTCACGCTTGACTTCAGTCACGACTTTTTCGATAGTAGCGCCAATCCGTGTTCTCCGTTCGCCGATTTCGCGATTGATGAATTCCTTCTCCTCGGCCTCTGTGATCTCAATGACGCGGGTGTATGTGTGGGAGGGGTGAGTGACGAAGCCTTCGAGGAGGGGGTAATATGGCGAGGAAGGTAACTCTAGGAGAAGAGCATTCTTGTAATTCGTCCTTGACCCTTGTCTTCTAGCAAAATTGACATATTTCTCGATGACGTTTCTGCACTTGTCCGTGTCACCTCTGCGGGGTTGTCAGTAAGTTGAGACAAAATTTGAGCGGTTCTCACGAGATTCGAGATGAGTCGGACGCACGTTTGGACTAAGCGATCGCACAGTGTTCTGACGACAGAGTCGTAGAGCACTAGCTTCGCATCGCCTTGGTTTCTGTAAGATGATATAAGTCCCTGGTAGGCAGAGACGTCATCTGGTCTGATGGAGATGGCTTTTCTGTAGGATTGTTCGGCGGAGTCGTACTGGCCGAGCTTGTCGTGCGCGAAACCGAGAAAGACGAGACTGGCAGGGCTATTAGCAGATGCACTGCATACACACACTTGGAGTATTCGACAACGAAAGTAGCAGCTCACGCATTGTAGTTCTCAGGGTCCCGTTCGAGGATCTCTCTTGCCTCGACAGCAGCTCTGCCAGGATCCGACTCGAGGTTGTTGCGGACTGACTTGAGGGCAGCCTTCATAGACATGACTGTTGGCTGTAGTCTGCTGTCTGCTGTCCGTCAGGCAGTCAGTTGGATATCTGTTGATGATGATGATGATAGCAGTGGTGGTGGTGGTGGTGGTGGTGGATCTAGGTTGTAAGTGTATACTGTAGCACCCGTATCTACCATCATATCACTCTTCAGGCGTAAAATTACCGTTCCTCCGTCTCTCCCGACTCTCTTCCGCAATAAAGATAAAATATATAAAAAATTAAAACCAATATCAAATATCAAAATAATCAGTCAATTAATTCAATCAAATCATATCAAATCACATCGATCTTTGGTCTCCATCTCCATATTCATTGCCAATTCCCCCGTCTTGTCTTGTTTTTTGGAAAAGCCAATTGACGGGCCTCGACTTCCTTGCACTTTACCCAGAGTCTCAAGGTACTGACTGACTGATCGAATTGATTGCATCAAATTGAACTGGATAATCTCCCTGCTCACCATCTACCATTGCGATTCCTCTAGGTATTCAATTATCTCTCCGTCACAATGTTCGCTCGCTCTGTCGCCCGTGCCAATTTGGCCAATTCCGTTGCTCGTCGCGGTTTCAGCACTACTCGCGCTCAGCTCTCTGGCCACTATCCCGAGGGCCCTCGCTCCAACATCCCCTTCAACCCCATGTCCAAGTTCTTCTTCCTTAGATATTGGGGATTCATGGGTACGTCGCTATTGCTCGCATGCGCCATGTGCAATGCAATTGCAATGGGTTGTGTCTTGCGCGTTCATTGAGTATAGGTATCGCTGACACATATCTTTCTCTTCTCTCTCTCTTCGCACAAAAGCCGTTGGATTCGGTGCTCCCTTCGCCATTGCCGGTATGTCGTCCCCTTGGTCCCTTTTCCCTTTCCCTGTCCCCTTTGCCTTCTTCTGTGGACAAGCTGACTGATGCTGTGTCACTTACTTCTTCCTCCAGTCTGGCAAACCAAGAAGAACAAATAGATGGGCAATTCGCCGCCTTATGTCGCATCCAATTCCGATTCCAATGATGAGATGGGCATGATCCTCTTCCGTTCTCCCTTATCCTGCTTCAAATTGAACAGTCTGTCTGCCTGCCTGTTCGTCTGTCTGTCCGTAAATCACCCGTCTACGGCCTAGTTGTCTTTGTACATACACATTCATGTCCTATTCTGTGCTTTCTTTTTCCTCATTTGATTCCTTTCGATTGTCCTGTTTCTTGCTACCTACTGCTGTGCTGAAACCTCGACTTCTCCTCATCCGGGTCAGGCTTCACCATGGGCCGCTGACTTCCGCATACCTCTTCCCCCGCATAAGATGACGATAATGACAACGACAACGATGCCATATACAGATGCACCGATATGATATTACAGATAAACATATAATACTTACTGACTGATCTTGCTGTTACTCATCTCTCGCATATATCTATACCTCTCCAAAGTGTATGTACTGTATGTATTCCCGTCCATCTCCGTCTTTCTCCTCTTCCAAACTCCTTCAAACCCAACCCAAGCCAGTGACGGTGGACGACGGTTCCGGCTCTTAGCAGGGGGAATACGCCTCACGATAGCCGAGACACAGGCCATCTAGCTGTCGTTGACAACTCAGGATATATCTTTGAATAGACACACGGAACGATATTCTGCTTCCTGCTTCATCTTGACTGTTTTTTCCAGCGATATCTGAAAGTGCTTTATTTACCGCTCATTGCAAAGAAACGATAGGTATATACGTACAATACACCTTCTGTGCCTGACGTTATCCCGACCTCCACATCCCCTTCAGATAAGATATTCCATAGCTCGCTCGGCCATGGCTCCACGACTCGTTATCGACGGTGATGTCTTCAGAGATCCCCGTGGTAGAGAATTCACTCTACGAGGCATCAACGTTGACGGTGCGGCCAAGTTCCCCAAGACGCCAGATCAGCCTACACACTGTGCAGAAGGGTTCTTCGAAGGCGATACGGTCTCTTTCGTAGGCCGTCCGTTCGCTTTGGAAGAGGCCCACGTTCATTTTTCAAGGCTCAAAGAATGGGGTTACAATGAGATCAGATATCTCTTTACATGGGAAGCCATTGAGCATGAAGGGCCCGGAAAATATGATGAGAAATGGATTGAGTTCACTATTGAAACTCTGCGGATTGCTAAGAGATATGGGCTGTATGTTCATATGGATCCCCATCAGGATGTCGTGAGTTATTGCCTGCCCTACTATACTCTCTTTCACGTTTGGATCTGTGAGTGCAGCAACTGACTGTTTTATTGCAAAGTGGTCTCGACATTGCGGAGGCTCAGGTGCTCCCATGTGGACGCTTTACGCAGCTGGCCTTGATCCATGCAACTTTCAAGTAACTCAAGCAGCGTTGGTGCAGAATACATGGCCAGATCCTGCCAAATTTCCCAAAATGCTTTGGAGCTCCAACTACACTCGTCTAGCATGCCAGACCATCTGGACTCTCTTCTGGGCTGGCAAGGACTTTGCCCCCAAAGCCATTATTGATGGTGTCAATATCCAAGACTATCTACAAGATCACTTTATCAACGCGTGCAAGCATCTGGCACAGCGCATTCATGATGCAGGAGATCTGGAGGATGAAGTTGTCATTGGATGGGAGACAATCAATGAACCGAATAGAGGTCTTATAGGACAGCAGG
>AZGZ01000001.1:868625-883802 GCA_001636715.1 Ascosphaera apis ARSEF 7405 | reverse complement strand
ACGTCGTTGACTATCGCGCTATGATGAGTATAAGTTCGCGCAGGCTTGATGATTTTGTTGCCCCTCTCATAGACAGTGAGGTCCCTGACATAACAAATGTTAGTCAATGATCAAACCTCACAGGTGTGAGGGACCTGCTAGAAGCTGCTTTCATAACTCACCAAAGACGGACTGTCGCATCTTCGGCACCAGTAGCGAGATGGCCGGTCAAATGAGGGCTCCAACTGATACCGAAACCTTCCTTCGTATGGCCTATCAATTCAAGCTGAGGATTGACTTCTCCTGTTGGGAAACTGCCGTGTTTTGTTCTATCCCAGATCATGACACGGCCATCGGTGCACATTGTAGCGATGACATTCGGGTTCTGAGGCTGGTACCGGGCCTTGTTGACTTCTCCCTTATGATCAATTTTCTGCACGATGTTGAATTTGATTTCCATGGGCGCCTTCTTGCTACCGCCGTAGCCGCCAATTTCGCCTTTCTCTTCATCATAATCCTCGACTGCTGGGATTCTTGGATTGGGGAGCTGTACTTGAGCTATCTGGAGATAGTTCTGGGCGCCGTTCGATGTGTGAGTGCCGAGGAGGAGTCTATGTGTAGAGTATGGTTTCCCGGGAACTCTGTGAACGGCAAATATGCAAGGTGAGTCTGGGTTATTGAGTTTGATTGCCGTCAGAAGGATCGACTTACTCCTGCTTGTCTGGTAGCCACTGGGTAGTCAGGGTTGGCCACTCCAGGGCAGTGCTGAGGATCATGTCATAGAGAAACGGCGCATTCTTCTTCCATGTTTTGTATTCTAGTCCAAGTAGTCAGAGTCAGGCTTCAGATGATAGAACTCGCAAAACGATTATCATATTTGAAGATTAATTCACCTTCGTTGATAATCTTCTCCTGGGTCTCGATATCCTGATCCTCCTCCATTGGGGCTGGAAAGTGTCAGTAGAACTGTTTTGAAAGGCGAGAAAAGAAGCACCTGAATTGAAATTGAAGTCAATTCAGACACACTCACCGGTGTCAAGGTTGTCCATGTGTGAATCTAAGCTGTCAAGGCCTGAATAAGGACCTCTTCGATAGCTGTTGCCAAGGTACTGCTAGCTCGAGAATGCTGTAAAGTAGCGCGGGTTTTTCGAATATCAGGGCCGGAAAAAGACAGGAATAGTCGAAGGGGGAAAGTCAAGCTGGCAATCTCAGAGCTATTCCAACCAGGGCCACAATGATAACCTTTCCTCTTGCTCTCTTTACCTCAATATCTCTTGCTCTTCTTCTCGTCTCGTCTTGTCTTTGCGCCTGTCGTGTTTGACGCGAGAAACCGCGATGGGGAGAATAAAATGCAGCGAATTGGTGTACGCGCTAGTCCTAATCCGGTTAAATTAGTCATGTGAATTGAAATGATGGTGTGACGTCATTGTGTTTGGCTTATAAAATATTTATGAATAATTATGAAATATGCATAATGCATAAATGTTTCTTGTCTTCGGTCTTCCTCTGAACTTGTCTGAATGCGATTTTGATATCGATTAAAGGGGGATGTTCAGTGTTAAAATAGTTAATGAGAACTCCTGGATGCAGATGAAGAAGTGATATATGGTAGGGCTATAGCTAGTTTATTCACAGTAAATGCTCTATTCACCCTGCCTTAGTGTATACCGTACCTACAGTACATACGACTGACTCGCTGCGGCGGCGGGACCCGGGTAAACCAATCCTGCCAGCTTGTTCCTCCCGCAGATCTCTCTCTCTGTCAACTCTCTCTTTCTCGCCATCTCCTCCTAACAAGAACAACAACAATCATCATCATCATTTTCATCAGGTACAAAATCGACAAACAAACTGAATATAAGGCCTGTTAAACGGGTGTGTGCTTGAGAAGGAGGAGAAAGACAAGAGAGAAAACAACAGACGCAACCTTTAACGAGAGAGTGTCTCCCCAAATTTCATCGCCCCAGCTATATCACTACTACTACTACTACTACACACACACTCGCTATCATGGGTGTCCCCAAGTTCTTCAGATGGCTCTCGGAGCGCTATCCTGCCATCTCCCAGCTCATCGCTGAGAATCGCATTCCAGAGTTCGACTGCCTCTATCTCGACATGAACGGTATCATTCACAACTGTACACATAAAGATTCCGATTCGCCAACATTCCGCATGACGGAAGACATGATGTTTATCGCTATCTTCAACTATATCGAACATCTTTTCGGCAAGATAAAACCAAAGAAGCTGTTTTTCATGGCTATTGACGGCGTCGCACCCCGTGCGAAGATGAACCAGCAACGTGCCCGCAGATTTAGAACTGCCTTGGATGCTGAGGTCGCCAAGGAGAAAGCTATCGCGCAAGGTGTTGAGATGCCCAAGGAAGACCCCTTCGACAGTAACTGCATCACTCCCGGCACGGAATTCATGGCAAAACTTACTCAACAGCTCAAGTACTTCATCAGCAGGAAGGTCTCTGAGGATGTTGACTGGCAAGGTGTTGAAGTCGTGCTCTCAGGCCATGAAGTACCTGGTGAGGGAGAGCATAAGATCATGGAGTACATACGGCAGGCAAAAGCTCAGCCTGACTATGATTCGAATGTTCGCCACTGTCTATACGGCCTCGACGCTGATCTTATCATGCTTGGTCTTCTCAGCCACGACCCTCATTTCTGTTTGCTCCGTGAAGAAGTCACTTTCGGAAGACAAGCTAAGAAATCGAAGGAGCTGGCACACCAGAATTTCCATTTGATGCATCTTTGCATGGTTCGCGAGTATCTGGAGTTGGAGTTCCAGGAGTTGAAGAGTGACGAGACACTAGGTTTTCCTTATGATTTCGAACGCATTATAGACGACTTTATTTTGATGGCATTTTTTGTTGGAAACGATTTCTTACCCAATTTGCCTAATTTGCATATCAACGAGGGTGCACTTGCTTGGATGTTTAAGATATACAAAGAGGCCTTGCCTGGTTTGGGCGGTTATATCAACGAGCGTGGTACTATCAACATGGAAAGACTTGGAAAGCTTCTGGAGCGCTTGTCTGACGTTGAGTACCGCTTCTTCGAGTCCGAGTTTTCTGACGAGAAGTGGATTACTTCTAAGAAGCATGGCGCTTCTGACTTCTCCGTGGCTCCCAAACAGAAGGAGCCGTCTATGAGCTCCTCGCAGAAGAAGATTCTCAACAGCATCAAGAACCATGTCAAGGGTGGCTCTTCTGAGCCTTTGACGTTCCCTCCCACTCTTTCTGCGGAAGACCGCAAGTTTGCTGAGCAGTTGGCAGATGATTTGCATTTGTTATGGTCGACTGTTCCCGACGACGATGGCAACAGATGTGTTAGAATCGAGCTGCCTACAAGGGATGAAGACGGTGAAGATGACGAGGAAGGTCAAATTGCTATCAACAGGGTGCTGAAGCGGTACGAGAAAGCAGTCGTCACCGATGCTAGTGAAGAAGAGATGCGACTAGCTGCTGAGGCGAAGTATGATCAGAAGTTCAAGCAATGGAAAGAGAACTATTATCAGTCCAAATTCGAATGGGGATTGGATAATAAGGAGGAACTGAGAAAGTTAACGGAGAACTACGTTCAGGGTCTCCAGTGGGTGCTTTTCTACTACTATCGTGGAGTTGCATCATGGCCATGGTACTACCAGTATCACTATGCCCCCATGATTTCTGATGTCAAGGAGGGACTGAAGGCAAACACGAACTTCGAGTTAGGACAACCTTTCTTCCCATTCCAGCAGCTTATGGGTGTCTTGCCCGATCGGAGCAAGAAGATTGTCCCGACGGCTTACCACGATCTAATGACATCTCCCGACTCACCCATCATTGATTTCTACCCCGCGAGTTCGAGCTCGATATGAACGGGAAGAAGATGGAATGGGAGGCTGTCGTGAAAATCCCATTCATTGAGGAGGATCGTTTGCTCAGTGCTATGAAGACACGCGACCATCTTCTCACGCCTGATGAGAGGAAACGAAACGATTTCGGTGTTCCACTGAAGTTTACTTTCAACCCGGATGTCGAATACGTTTACCCGTCGTCGCTCGTGGGCGTTTTCCCTGATATTCCTCGATGCCACTGCGTCGAGAATATCTTTGAGCTTCCCGTCATGGATGGTCTAGAGCCCTATGTCGGGTTGATCGATGGTGTCAAACTTGGCATCAACGCCCTTGCAGGATTCCCGAGTTTGAAGACCTTGCCCCATTCTGGCCAGCTTGGTTTCCATGGTGTGAACGTCTTCCAGCAGGATTCCCGCAACGAGAGCATGGTCGTCACTTTGCTTGAGCCCGAGGCTCGTTCCAACATTGAGTTGGCGAAGCAGAAGCTTGGCCAGCGTGTCTATGTCGGCTATCCTTATCTACAGGAAGCCAAGGTCGAACGCGTATCTGACGAGTTGTTCGATTATGTCATTGTTGAGGGTGATAAACACATCACGACTATTCCCCATACGCCTCCACAAATTGATGACTGGCACCGCAGGGCAAGCCGCATCGAGTCATACTATAGCAAGAGGTTGGGAATAATCACTGGAGAAGTGGAAGCCATCGTCCATGTCCAAATGCTGAAAGGCTTGGTCAAGACGAGCCAGGGTGACACAATCAAGGAGTACGGTGATGTGCCGAATGTTGATTCGGATTACGCTTTGCAATTGGTCATTGACAACGTTGTTTCGGAAGATCAGCGGTTCATTGAACGTGCTGCTTTGCCTATTGAGGAAGAGTTCCCTGAAGATTCGAAGGCGTTCTTTTTGGGCGAGTACAATTATGGTTGCCCAGTGCATGTCATTGGGCATGAGAATGGCAAGGTCATTGGTCGTGTCAGTGCCGAGGTTCGAGAGCCTGAGATTGGCAAGCAGGTTGTGCGGGAGGCTGAGATGATTTCTCCCTATACACCGGCGTTTGCGGTTGCTAGGAATCTTCGTCTGAACCCGCTGACGCTTGCAAAACTGACATCTTCGTTTTCCGTCATGTTGGGTGAGAAGAGGATTAATCTTGGTCTGAATTTGAAGTTTGAAGCACGGAAACAGAAGGTTCTGGGATATTCACGACGAAGTGGCAGCGGTTGGGAATTCAGTAAGAAGGCTGTCGAATTGATTCAGGAGTACATGATCAAATTCCCAGACTTCATCGCTGGAATCCAGAGGCGGCCTCAGGGAGATATGTTCAAGGCCACCGACTTCTATCCCGAAGAAATCGCAGCTGCGAAAATCGAAGAGATTCGAGGTTGGCTGAAGAGTATCGAAGCCAAGGCGTTTGAGCGAGTGCCTCTTGAGGCCGAGCAGCTTGACTCGGATCAGGTGAAAAAGATCGAGAAGGACATGGATGTGTTCATGCAGACCAAGCCACCACCCAAGTTCAAGAAACTCCAGGGAGTCCCCCGCAATGCTCTTCTCAAACCAGCCGATGCCGAGCAGCGTTTGAGCAATCAGCAATTTGCGCTTGGTGACAGAGTCATCTACGCGCAGCAGTCTGGCAAGGTCCCTATTGGAACCAGAGGTACCGTCGTTGGGTTGACAAGAACATCGCGTATCCTGCTTTTGGATATTCTTTTTGATGTCTCATTCCTCAGTGGCACCTCGTTGGGCGACAGATGTTCTCCCTTCCGTGGATCTACTGTCCCTGCACCCTCGGTGTTGAATTTGTCTAATCGTCAACTCATCGCCGAGACCCGTGAGTCACAGAGACGTCATCAACAGCAACAGCATCCTAACGGCCAGACGGCATTCGGACAGCCTCCTTTGAGGGATGCTCCCCCGCCAGCTCCTCTTACAGGCTCATGGCGCGGTGCTATCACTGGACAAAATGCCAATACAGTCGGCATGGCCCGTGGTCGTGGCGAGCATACCTTGCCCTTCCGTACCCGGCCTCATGGTCCTCCAGGTCCTCAGGGCCTAAATACCCCTCCTAACGGACGTGGACGCGGCGGCCCTCGTGGCGCTCCTAACGGCACCTTCCGTGGGCGAGGAGGATTCCGGGGTCATGGAGCACCAGGCCCTGCGTCTCAGGGTGGGTATGTCTCTGTTGACAGGGAAGATCCAGATGCTGGTGTTATCGATAAGAACCCGAATTTCAGGCCTAGACCGTACAATACCATGCCTCCCCCTGAGACACTTAACAATAGCCCAAGACGGGGGCGAGGACGTGGTGGTTTCAGTAGGGGGACTGGACGTGGTCGGGGCGCGGTGAGAGCGCAGGCTCAGTGAGCTTTGGATGAATGTTGTGGTCTAGTCAGTTAAATGAATAGTAGGCGATTTAGCTATGTGATTTGCACATGATGAATGATCTAGGTAACGGTCTCCACTGAATTGAATGTTATTATACCAAGTTTTCAGACCTTGGCTATGCTTTACCCCTTTTTTGACACTCTCTTTCTTAGTCAAACTCGTATTGGCGCGACACCGTTAACTTGCTTCAATGAAGCAATGCTGTCATTTTGAGGCAGCTCCTCGAGTATCAATAGAGATACATTGTAGAAATCCTTCTTGGTCTTCGTCAGATATACCTGTATGCCCTGTGTGACATTTATCAAGTGCATGACCGTTATTTGGAACCTTGTGCAAACCATAACCCCTGAAGACCCTTTGTCTGCGGTAGTACCTCAAATCGAAATATACAAAGGGCACGAGGAACAACGATAAGGATATGGAAGAATAATTCCAAGGAAAGTCATCAGTTGTATTGTATAAACACTAGCAAAAGATTATCCTGATGCCTTGGCTAAGTTATAAGATATATAAATATATGATAGAATGAAGAAAAGAAAATAATTTTTTTTTGGAAGAAACGCTTGAGGACTCATTTAGAGACCCAAGTCACCGAGAATCTTGCCAAGGGTGTTGATGATCTGTGAACATGATTAGCTTTAAGCCATTATGAAGACCAAATGTTAGGATGACTTACGCCAGTGACAGTGTTAATCAAGTTGACGGTGTTGGTGATGAACTCCTTGGAGAGGAGAGGCTTAGCGTTGCTGAGGAGAGGCATCAAAGTGTCGTAGGTAGACTGCTTGCCAAGGGTGTCGACGAGCTTGGAGGTCAAGAGCTGGTTGCCGATCTTGGGGGCATCACCAGAGAGGAGCTCTCCACCACCGTTGATGAACTGAATGGCATTCTTCAAGAAGTCACTGTTGAGGAGCTCCTTGAGGTCGTTGAGAAGACCGCCGAGACCTCCAAGGTCGAGGTTGGAGAGGTCAATGTTGCTCTTGGCAAGGAAGTCCTTGACTTTGGGAACAGCAGCTTCAATTTCGTTGACAACGGCGGTGGTCTGGTTGGCCTGTCTCTTGACAGCAAAGTTGACAGCCGGAGCGGGCTGGGCAAGAGGGGCGCCGACAGGGATGGGGTAGCGCTTCTCCATGGGAGCAGCGGCAACAGCGGTGGTGACGGCAGCGGAGAACAAAGTGAAGACCTTGAAGAAACGCATCGTGAAATTGGTTTTTTGGTTTCGTGAAAAGAGATTGAGTCGTGAAGAGAGTTCGTAGAGTTTGGATTCGTTAGAATATCGTTAGAGTCGTGAGAAGTTGAAGGCTTTTGTAGTTCGATTGTGAGTTGCTTGAGGGTTGTGTTTGAGAATCGATTGATTGAGAGGAAAGGATGGGCCTTTTTATGTATAATTTTTTGACAATTGAATTCCCCCCCAGCTCTCAAGAGAAGAGAAGTAGCCTCAAATCGCGCAAGAATTCCTGCAGACCCATCTCGCTCACCGGCTCCGCGTGTTAGGTCAGCTTTCATATGGAGATTTCGGGCCTTCACACGGCTAGATTTGGGGTAATTCCTGGAGATCGCCGCCAGACTGTACCTGTCGAACGAGTATAAGCGTTGGCGGGCCCCACGCACCTTACCAAAACAGCCTTTGGTATTTGGTCAGAAATGACGATCGCTATTCTGCACCAGCTGCTCCGGTGGGAGGGGTTAGTAGGAAAACACCCAAAAAAGAGCATTCTGCATAGAAAACAAGAAGGCTTAACCATAGAAGCATTGGTATCATGGCCGTATGTAAAACTCTGAAGGTGTGAACACAGCCAAAACAGCGCCTCTCTGGCCAATTCTCTAGCAGTCACGGTGCATCAAGCGTAAGTCAGCTTTCCCCTTTTGTTGATGCATACGGGGCTATTTTGGTCATCACCAGGGTTCGAATATGCCTGATGAACGAGAAGGACCTGAAGCTCTACGTAATAGTTCCCCTTGAGAATGCCACTATCAATAGAAGCCATATCCTTGAACACACAGGCCAGCGAGCGAACAACTAAGTTCTGAGGGTGCTGTGGCCAAGAATCGCGAATATTTTCGCACCGTGCGCGATCTCACAAAAAAAAAAGCCGATGGCAGGAGACTGAAAATCGTTATGACCCTTACGCGGCAAGTTTTGCGGTCGCCCTCGCATGGCTTGCGTCTTCACAATCACAAGCACAACGATAGCGTGGGCATGTGGAGCTTTCACACAGCTTGAGGCTGCAACCCCTGAGACGAGCTTCCAGGGTAGACGCCATTGCTTAATTTGAGACCGCTTTCGCAACTCGATCGCTGATTAGCTGCACTGACCGTTACCAGACTCAACGGGGTGGCCGGGGGACGTTCAAGCATTCTGCGGCAGAAATTGGGGGGAAAAGAGAGCAAGACGCCGATGCAAAGTAAGCTTTGCGGGAGCTCCGCATTTTGCATGGGGTTTCAGTGAGGCGAGTGCCAGAGATCAACAGAAATCGTGAAAATCTCAGATTGCGGCAGCCAAGAGCTGGCATCGATAGACGATATTGTGATGATGACGAAGACGACGGCTGTGCCAACAGAGACACTCTGTTTTTTGAGTCTTTCTTTCTGGCCAATTGAAGCCAGCAGTGTCCAGCAGTTCACACCGTCTGTAAAGAAAACTTTCATGCAAAAGAAGCAGTTCGATGTTGTGAAAGTTTGAGATCTGTGTCAAAATGAGCAGCATGTAAGGCGAACGTTACCCCTTAAGAAGCTGAACGTAAAGAAAACAGCAAGCTGCAGAAAGCAGCCCAGTTGGCGATCCTAGAATGGAAGGTAAATAGAGTAGAACAAGCTTTTCTTTCCCTTGTTTGCCTTAGGCGATACGGGAACCCAATATCAACTGGCGTTCGGGCATCAAGGATCGGGCCTTAAGCAGACGTACAGTACAGTGCACGATCGGTGTCAAATGCCACAAGATTTCGCTAGCACCCCTTGAAAGCCACCGCTGACACATATCACAGCGGTGAAATTTGTGATCATAGTAGCACCACTCGTGCATCCATGCCTAACGAAGCTGCAATTAACGAGCAGTCAGCAGTGGCGATGATTTGCAAGATGTCAGGCCCGACCTGCAAGGGAGTATTCAGGTGTCAGAGGGGCCATGCCAGCCTTCAGTGAGCAGCGCACTGAAGCAAAGAGACAAAAGCACTGAGGACAGTCGTCACACATTGAGGGTATACCCTGGGATCATATGCCTTAGAAGTATGTATGACTGTCCCAATTGCGATAAGGTGTGCGATGCAACAGGCCATGAGCCATGAGCCATAAGCCATGGGTCGCACCAATCCATCTGCCATTGATATCGCGGTATCTGTTTGGAGTACGTATCCAGCAGCAGATAGTGGACCGCCACTCTGATACATAGATAGATAGGCACTGATAGATAGGCACTGACAGGCTATGGCCAGAGGAGGAAATGAGTCAATCTCTGCTCCTTCAGGGTATCCGTAACTCAATTTTGATTTGATACTGTATGGAATATTGATATCATTCTTTTCGAGAGTGACGAGCAATGCCAGCATCGATTTCTCGTCCATTTCCCTCATCTTGGTCTCTTTCTCTTGCACCATATCATCCCAGTATCTCGCAAGACATCCTCCAGACGTCATTCTCCATCGAGCTGGCCGAATCTGCTGCAGATTGAGATCGCATGTACTGCGAAGTGTACCTTGATCATTGACAGGTCCCTTGAAAAGCTTGTGCAGGCGAGATCTTCAGGTCTGCTCCACCAACTCCAACGCTTGTTGTACATATCTCCCACGATCAGTCTGCGCTGAACAGACACGAATAAGACAGGAATCAGGCAGTCCGAAGCTGTTTAGCAAACACGATTAGCTGCGCATCTCTTCTCCAAATCCATTGTCACTCTTCAATCTCGTTTGTGTGCGAGGTAGCTGTAGTGGAGAGCTACAGAACACCCTCCTGCAGTGTCGATCCCTCGAGCTCACCATATATCGCAATTGCAAGACACAGAAACAACAGCACCACGGTATTATATCTTTACCCATTTGATGCCTTTGCATCTTCATAGCACTTCCGCGATTCAGAAACCATGGCAGAGTCATCTTCCTTAGGCTCTGCGCAGGTGCAATTCCTGGTAAGCTCATCAGAGCCAGTCTTCTCCGTGGACCTCAATGCGCCGACATGATAAAGCGATCGGTTGTGCTTCGTTTGCACAAATTGATTATCTTCGAAAAATTGGTTGCTAATGCTATATTGAGAGATATTGACAGGATGATCGTCTTGCTTTGATACATTTACCTCTGGATATATATACTGTTTTTCTTGAGCCGATCTTGAAGCTCTTGTTCTACGATGTGCCCTCGCTCGACGAGGATGAAGGAGTTGAGGATGAATCGGATACAGAAAGGCACGACGATACTTCGACATCGAAGAAGCCAGCGTTCATCAATTTCTCTGTAACTCCAATTGAGTGTTCCGTGGCTTGTTCTCGGGATTTGGCAAACAAGTTCTTTGTGCCCCTGGCTGAGAAGCTCAATGCGTGCAGCGCTGCCCCTGACGGTGACAAAGTTCTCATCAGCAAAGAGGACTATACTGTCATGCAGGTCGAGGGTCAGGGGCTTGATGCATGCCGCCGTGTCCTGGAGTTGACGAGTCCGCTTGCAATGGCTGGAATGTGAGTTACTAGCGAATCGCAATTAATATCAGCCTGGGTGTATGGATTACACTAGCTAACATATTCTTATCTTAGTTCCATTTTCTTCATATCGACATACTTTTCTGACTATATATTGTTTCCCATGCGAGCACGCGGACGAGTGATTCAAGCACTCGAAAATCGTGGGTTCACATTCGAGGCCACTGCTGGCGCATTCATCAACAGCAGCAGTGGCCCCTCCCGGCGTAGCTCTCCACTAGGTCTTGAGCCCACACGGATCCCAGGCCCCGATTCCATGCCCTCGACCATTTCTGAGCTGCAGTCTCGTACCTTTGAGTCTCTAAGAAAACACAATGTCCAAGCATATGTGGATGAGTCGCTGCGTATAGTGCAATGCGCCGCACATTACCGAGAGCCATCGAACATGGCATCACCCAGCGGGTTACGACCCGGCGTCATCACGGCCCTTATGCAAGACAATCCCAAATTCCTTTCGCTCACGATGACATCCACAGACCCAGCTGCATCCATTCTACTCGAAACACGCTTACTTCCCAGATTCGCCCAGCGCGATCCAACAGACACCCTAGGCTTGCATAGCAATGAAAACGAGGAGCAGAATAATCTGCTCATAGGTGCCAAGGACGACGTGTTAATGCCAATCATGTTCGATCTTCGTAATCTGCCATTGGAGGCCACCGGTATCATCTGTGGCGTCGCGAGTCGTTTGGCTGCTGCAACGCAAAACAGAGATAATCCCGAGCCCAACGACACGGCCAATGAAGACACCGAAGAGCATGACGGACAGCAATATAGACTTCCGACAACTGGATCTAAGGAGCCCGTCGAGATGAGTTTCTTGAGCACGACGCTTGGAGGTACCTGTATAGTCGGCATACCTGAACTTGAGCGGGCAATGCAATCTTTACGAGCCGAAGCTGAAAGTGCTAGCTTGAATGCATCGAACGATCAAGAGGAAGAGGTGTCACTTGATGGAGCGCTTGATGACTGATTTTTGAAGTTACGAAAATTCGATGCTTCCGGTTCATTGCAACTAGTGATGATTGCGATGCCCGAATTCGGCAGTGTTTGGTCGCAATTGCGTCTAGGGATGTGTGTGGGTTTCCCATATCGTTTGTGTCACATATCATTATGCCATAAAAGTTCTTGATTCTTTGCTTTTCGTCTGCCGATATTGTATGGCCATTGCAAAACTGTTCATGGGACATTGGTGGGTTGGGAAGGCCTGGTGAGAAAAGTAAACCAATGGCAATTCCATCCCTCGGCCAATTTGCAGTCATACAATTCATGGTGACTCTAGCTTTGTTGAGTGACCTTCATCTGCCCACAACTTGCACGGATCCTACAAGAAGAAGATTGTCAGTGAGAAGAAACCCATAAAGTAACGAGGAGCTATGATGAACAAACCATCTGAGCAACCGGCAGCCCAAGATTGGCCGCTTTCATTCCACGCAACGCTGCTTGCAACCTTTATACTAGGCCCCATTGCAATACTAGCAACCATACTTCCAGTCAAAACATCCCAGGCGAAGACTCGGCCTTCTTCGTCTTGCTTCTCCTCCGAGGAGGATTCACCACCACTAATGACGACGCTATCGCCCATTGCAAATGTAGACCGTATCCGCAGAGAATCGTTTCGATAAGCTGCTATTGGACCGGAGGTACGAGGTGCTGTCCCCGAAGCAGGGTTCAGAGACGTCAGTAACGTCGCGGAGGTACTCGTCCCACCAAACCCTCTCAGAACGCTGCCATTGCTCCTATCCATCATTCGAATCTTGCTGTCTAGACAAGATGCCAATATAGCTTGGCCATCATCAGAGCAGCGAACGCTAGTCACTGCTCCCCCACCTGTAACGCATAGAATGTCTGTGGTTGTACGCCCCATACGGAGATCGTAGCTTCGCACTCGACCGTCATAGCTCCCGCTGACGATTGTGGCCGTAGCGGTATGAACGTGAAGTGAAGACACGGTATCGCGGGCCTCTGTGAACGTTTGTATCGGTTTAGTAGATTGGGAACGTGCATCCCATATTTTGACGGTTGAATCAGCACTGCCTACTCGGTAAGACAAGAACAATTAGCATCGAGCACCTTTTCACGGACAAATTGGGAGTACGACTCACCTGAAACAACCACAGAATCATCCACACCACCAAATTCAACGGCCTCAACCCGTCCTTCATGACCAATCCATCTCCTCAATGTAGTACCCCGTTCAACATCCCAAAGAAAGACTTTCTTATCCCCTCCAACACTTGCGAATCGCGCATTGTCGGCGGAAACTGCAAGGTCGAGAACGCTATAAGCATGCTCATTGTACTTCTGAATCGGCGAAGTCGTTGTCTGAACCGTCTGGGACCGCGAGCTGTTCGCAGGTACTGCACGAGTCAGATGGACAGAGCGATCTGAAGATCCTGTGAGGATGTATGTCCCCGTCAAATTGGAGAAGCAGACGACGTTGACAGGCCCTGGGATGTCGCAGAAGTGTTAGTCCATGGCTCAATGTTTATAGTCGCTGAACAGCACAATGAGATGAAGATAGTCTACCATTATGAGTCTTGAGAACGTGTAGTAGTGAGGAAGGAAATTGCTTCTTCGTCGACGACATGAGTCTTCCGTGTGTGCTATAGCTACAGTATGTGCTGTGATTCTGCAATTCCCACCGGGGCATGAACCGTAGATGGCGTTAACGCGCAGTCGTGCTTCAGCGAAAAGCTCTATCGGGAAGGATGATCAATATCGTGAACCTAGCATTAGAGTCTTCATCCCATTCTAGTATCGCATATCACTGTGATTTTTTTCATGAGCATCTCAGCTTGAAATCATGAAGCTCTTGACATGACGTCGGCACTCTGAATGGAAGGGTGAGATAAGTTGAGGTACATACGTATTTGTACGGAGTACGATGCTTCATATTCTGGTTCAATCTGTACCCACAGATGAAGAAGAAAAGCTCATAATTGGTGCTACCAGGCGAGCAATCCAGTTATACTGGAGATCAATTGATAGTCTACAATACAGACGAATCTACGGCTTGGATCTCGGGGATCAAGAACTCAGGGGGGGTCGCCGTGTAAAGGGAGAAACAGCAACATTGTCAGCGAGAATGCGCGTGTAATCGATTTCGTGTCTAGCAATGGACGGGAGGTAAAGAAAAAAAGGGAAAACCAATTAAGCTATTATGATATCGATCGAAACAAGAGAATCAAACAGAGAATCAAACGGTCTCCTGCGAAAGTGGGCGAACAGACAGGAGAGCCGGGTAAGATAGAAAGAATGCTGCATAAAGAAAAAGGTAGGTGCTAATTCAGTCAATGGAGAATGAAAAAATAGGAGCAGTAAGGAAGCGAGGAGGTCGAACGAAAGTGGTCACAAGCGAACGGTCAAGGTGGGTGTGCGGGAGGCCGTAGCAGCTGGCGATGGATGGGACATGCAAGCTGTATACGTTTCTTCTATTTTCGAGAAAAAAAAAAAGACCCTTCGCTTGGTGGGTTGTCTTGCAGTGGTTCACACCACACATAACGGCGTCTCCGTCGGCAGGGGAGGCGCAGAATTGGCCCTCTTATTAGGAAAGAAGAAAGATGAACGAGTGACTTTGTGGTGTGATGTCAATGCGACAACGTCAAATTCCTGACACTTTAACGGCGACCGTGGCTGCGAACAGAAGTGCCCTGCATCTGGTCGAGTTCTTGTTCGAGTTGTTTGATGCTAGAAGTAAATATTAGTATCACTTTCACAAGCACAATATTCTGAGAGTAGAAGAGACATACGCAGCATGAGTACTCTCCAAGTCCTTGTTCAAGCGATCTCTCTCCGCAATCAACTTCTGCTCCCACTGTCTGAACCTCTGCTCCTCGACCTTGACCTGTTCTGTGAAACGTTTTCTGAGCGCCTCTTCCTCTTCCTTGAACTGTGGCTTGTCCAACTTGCGAGGTCTGGCCTCTCCGAGTTTACGTGTCTCCATCTGCTGCGCCCTGTAAGCCTCGTAGTGCTGCTCCTCGGTGGTTGTGATGAGATCAAGCATGTGGTTGCGAATCAAGACGGAGCGGAGCTTCTTGAAATCGCAGTGCTCCTCGTTCTCAACCTCAGCAACACCCCAGGCGTATTGACGGCCCTTGACGATGCGGCCGTCGGCGGTCTTGACGTCCTTCTCGGAACCGATGACGGAGAAAGGCATGGCGGCGATGAGTGCGCGGGCGTGGGCAGCGGCGTGCTCGTCGTCCTCCTCAATTGGTGGCTCATAGATCTTGATACCCTGAGCTTCAATGACATCTCGGATCTAAAATCAGACAAAAAGGAAAAGAAAAA
>AZGZ01000001.1:840765-854254 GCA_001636715.1 Ascosphaera apis ARSEF 7405 | reverse complement strand
AGCACTGCGAAACGGAGGGTCAAACCGCGAGCCGAGGCTCGGAGGAATCCAGGGAGGAATTGACTCAATGTGTATGGAGCTCCATAAGCTTGATAAGTGTATGCGTGTATATTATGTGGTCCATCCTTTCAAAGACTTTGTTGACATTGAATTTCCGGAATCCTCATGGACGACAGCGGGCATATGCGAATCCCGGTCAATTCTGATCTATGATGAAAGTGACCGCACTTTACTTGCGCGCGTGCATTGCACCCTGGTATTCTGTCCTTCTTTTCACATGATGATTGCCAGGCCATACTCGCACCGGTCGTTGCCTTTTCAACTTTTTTTCTTGGTCTCATTCTTCTGCTTCCTTCTTTGCATAGTCGGGATTACGGCCAGTATTATGAAGCCGTACAACCTTTCTGACGATATATCATCGTAGACAAAACGGTCGTACGCAATTATATGAGATCTGCATGTGATGGTAGCAACATAGCTTCCGACGTTCAGACCAGTCACCCTCGAGTCATGAACGAAAGACAATTTTTCTCGAGCACGAGTCTGAGATATCCATTCTTTAGAGTGTGTAATTCCGAAACATGAATCTGCCAACAATTTCGCCATGTCGACTGTAAGTTCGTCTGGAAGCGCAACAGTATTTCTGTCCCCATCCGCCCCTCCCATACCAGACACGGCCCCTCTCGGGGTTGTGGCTTGACCTTGCGCACACCTCCGAGTCAATTCTCATCATTCAACAAATCACGACTTATGCGATTATACATCAGAATTCCGTGTGATTTCTTGGATGTAGCAGTTTTTTCTTTTCTTTCTTTGCTGTTGCAGACCCCGCGACCCTAACCGTTCATGCCCTTGAGGTCTCAGTATAGGTCGTGGTCGTGCGCTAGGGGTCGCTTCTTAAGCTCGGAGATTGTCTGTTCAGACGTCATCCTGTCCCGGATATGAAGGCAATCTCAGCGGAGTCTCACCGGCGTATCAATCCATGGCAGCAATAGTTTGACTCAAGAATACGGGGCAGGCAGTAGAAGGAGAAGAATCAAGCTGTCATCTCAAACACATGCAAGATGAACCTCGATTGTGAAATGACCGAAGCTTTACAAAGACGCTCAATCCGTAGAAAAGAAACTTCCAAGTTCCGTAATGTACATATGCTGTCATTGCTGCAGATGGTGAAGTACGATATACGATGCCGTCAGATGGGGGTTATCTTGGGGTCATATCATCCAGACCGTTATCAAGTCGATGTAGATTTCATGCTTCTGGCCAAGGTCCAGAAGTTCTCTAGCTTGGCCCGAGCCAAGGTGTCTTTTGCTGATTGATCAGATTCACAGACTCGCCCACCTAGCCATTTCCTGAAAGCTCGTGCTTTTACTTCACCCTCCCAAATCAATTGGCATGTATTGGAACTGAGATCCTTCAATTCACCATCCTCATTTTCTGCAGCAAGCCATGCCGCCTGTGCTTCAGCATTTCCTTCTCTCACGGCGTTTGGTCCGGCGTTTTCGGTCCAGTCTATACGATTGAGCATGAGTTTCTTATAGGCGTTGATGGAGTGCGCACCTCCTTCAACAACAACCAGATTGAACCTGGGGTTAAGTATGCAAACACCTGTCAGTGCGTGCTGCTCGGCATTCTTGCTGATCTTGAAGCGATGTCGTCCGTTTGCAAGATTATCAACCTTGAACACGCACATATGGATACCGCGCGCAGCATCCTGTTCTTGCTGATTTGCGAGTTTCTCGTGACGTTGCTCTTTTGTAAGTTTGCGCTCTTCGTTGGTTTTAACATGTTGTTCGTGCCTTGCCGCAATTTCGCGATTGACACGAGCCTCAACAGCAGTCGGATCCTTCACAGCTTCCTCACCCAGAACACGCATGAGGTTGGATTTCTTCACTTTTGGTGGAGGTGCCGGGACGAGACCGAGTCGGATCTTGTCTTGCTGTTCTTTCAAATCCGCCATACGTCGCTGACGACGTACTTTTGCTTGTTCCTTTGGCGTTAAGAACATAGGCTTAGGTGCAACTTGTATCTTCTCCTGTGGGGGTTCGAGTAGTGCCGGATGTTGAACGTATATTGTAACGATGGAATCAGGAGTGTCGAGTTTGAGGTTCGCGGTGTCGCCTGCCTCAGGGTATTCGTCGCCATTGACGAGTCCCTCGTCCCACCACTCTATAGCAGGAGGAGCTGGGACTTGATATGCTTTCTCGAGGTCAAGCTCTTCGTCAATGCCGACATTGCGAGCCCGCTCTGCAATGCGCTTCTTCATATTCTCAAGTTGTGCCTGACGGCGCAATGCGGCCGCTTGCTGTATGTATTTGCCATGTTCATTGAAAATCAATTGGCGAGGGGCACGAGATTTTGGCGCTAGAGAAGCTGCCCCTAGACTCGGATCGTAATATGGATTTGCTTTTGCCTCTTCCAACGAAGGACCCGAGAGGTCTAATGGAGTCTTAGATATGGATGGTCTAGATGATTCGGAACGGCGATTGGGTTTGGCAGAGGTACTGGATGTCTTTGAGCGCATCTCTTGGAAATCAGCCAGCAATGCTGGATGCAGACCAACGTCAAGACCGCCGCGAGCCTTGTTTGAAGTGTCCTCGTGAGGGGGTGGCGGTGGAGGAGGGGATGGAACGACCGGGGGGACATGTGGTTGAGGGCTCTGGACAGCGGACGAACGCTGAGTCGCAGCAGCAACCCTTGCCTTCATCTGCTCAAGCCTCGACATGGCGGGTGAAGCAGCTGCTGGAGCAGTTGCTGCAGCTGTTTGGAGAGTGGAAGGAGGAGCTTGAGCAGCTGCCGCCCCGCCCGCTGCGCGAGCTCTAGCTGCCTGTGCCATTGCCTCTGCCCTCGCCTTAGCTTCAGCGACCATGCGAGCTATCTGAGCCGCGTCAGGCACAGGTTTCTTTCCCTGCGCCGACGAGCCATCGCTGCCATCGGGTCGCGATCGTTTCTGGGATGCATCATCAGAGCCATCTGGGTGTGGTCGCTTGAGCGCGTTGCCCGACTGCTGGTCCATTTTTCAGACTATCCGTCTCCCTTGCTTCTGTTCAATGTCGCGGGTCCTGCTCAAATGATATAGGTGCTATATCTCAGGACAACCTCCTTTTAATCCTGTACCTCGCCTGTACCTCAACTCAAACCTGCCAATCGCAGTGATAATGTAATGTCGATGGTTGATATGTTGATATCAATTTGATACCCGTAGGTTGATTGACATTCCACATAGCTAATGCAAGTACACGGTCAGTCGTGATAACCAAGGCGGTGTGCTTCGGCAAAAAAAAAAAAAAAACTACGAAGAAACAACGACTGCGACAACCACCACCGCACACGACAACGGGCGACAAGAAGGAGGACGACGACGACGGCGACGATAACTACTCTCAGGCACGGGCGAATCGCGATTACCTTGCTGTATTGTGTGGCAAGGGCATTTTTTTCGTGCATTTTGACGCTTAGCCCTCGCGCGCAGTTCGTGGTGGAGGTTTTTTAGCTGGACGGACTCGTCTGATAGTGTCGTGCGCTCCGTCCCACAATCAGTCGCAAATTGATACTCCACGACCACAATCACTATGGCGAGCTTCACCCGCCCCGTGTTCTCCTCTATTGGAGAGGTCGACTTCGGTTTCATGAGCGATGAGGAGATCAAGAGGGTTTCCGTCAAGAGAATCTATAACACTCCGACTCTTGACTCCTTTAACAATCCTGTTCCTGGCGGTCTATATGACCCTGCTATGGGTGCCTGGGGCGATCATATGTACGCCGATGAAAATCCTCTCCATTCCAGACATTTGAAGGAGTGTATCTTGCTAGATCAATTTTTCTAACCTGATTTTTCTCTTTCTTCTTCTGTAGTTGTTCCACCTGTCGTCAAAACTCCTGGTCTTGCAGCGGTCATTGCGGTCATATCGAACTACCAGTTCATGTCTATAATGTCACTTTCTTCGACCAGCTCTATCGCCTGCTGAGGGCGCAGTGTGTCTACTGCCACCGTTTCCGCATGTCCAAGGCTGCTGTGAATGCCTATGTCTGCAAGTTGAGCCTTTTGCAATATGGCCTCGTCAACGACCTTGTCACGATCGACAATCTGGCCGAACACAGGGGCAAGAAAACTGCCGATTCGGAAACGGACAGCAGCGAGGATGAGGATGTTGACGATCTCATTAAGAGAAGAAACAGCTTCGTGAAGAAGTGCATCAAGAAGGCGCTCGCTGAAAACAACGAAGCTTCGCTTCTTGCCAATGCTAAGAACCCTGTTGCTGCTGAGCGCCGAAGAAACATCGTCAGAGAATTCTTCAAGGCTGTTGTTGCTGTCAAGAAGTGCAACCACTGCAGCGGGTACGATTTACATATGCCACCTTCTCAAGTGTTTTAGAGACTATTTTTACTGACCTACTGCATATAGAATTTCACCACAGTACCGAAGAGACAGGTACTCGAAAATTTTCAAGAAGGCGCTTCCAGCCAAAGCTAGAGTAGCCATGAGGGAAGCAGGCTTCCGCGCTCCCAACCCCCTAGTTCTTCTACGTGAAGCAAACGAAGTTCAGAAGAAGCACGATAAGCATAGTGTTCACCAAGTCAATTTCCAGCATGGTGCTGAGGAACAGATTGCTTTTGGCAATGCTGCTCTTGCTGAGACTGACGACATCCAAACCTCCGGTGACGACGGCCAACAACAGTACATCCCTTCGTCGGAAGTCTATGCCTCAATGCGTCTTCTCTTCGAGAAGGAAATTGAAATTCTCGACCTTGTCTACGATTCCAGACCACGCACCAAGGGACACCGTACTAGAGTCTCTGCTGAGATGTTTTTCACTAAGAATATTCTTGTGCCCTCCAACAAGTATCGTCCCGTCGCCATGCAGGGTCCCGGTGAGGTTCTCGAAGCCCAGCAGAACACTTCCTTCAACCGCATTTTGAAGCTCTGCGATCTTGTGAACCAGATCAGCAGCGAACGCCAGAAGGGCGAGGCCACAAACTCGGCTTTCAGACTTCGCGATTATCGAGACCTACTCCAGGCCATCGTGCAGCTTCAGGACGCAGTCAACAGTTTGATTGATCGTGATCGTAACCCGAACCAAGGTGCTGCTGGTGCGCAGAACGAGGACGGTATCAAACAGAAGCTTGAAAAGAAGGAAGGTCTTTTCCGTAAGAACATGATGGGAAAGCGTGTCAACTTTGCAGCCCGTTCCGTTATCTCACCTGATCCAAACATCGAGACCAACGAAATCGGTATTCCTCTCGTTTTTGCGAAGAAGCTCACATATCCGGAGCCTGTCACCGACCATAACTACTATAAGCTCAAGCAAGCTGTCATCAATGGCCCTGATATCTACCCTGGTGCATCTGCCGTTGAGAACGAACTCGGACAGGTCATCAATTTGAAGTTCAAGACTGCTGATGAGCGTGTTGCCATTGCTAATATGCTTTTATCTCCCTCTACTTGGAAGATGAAGCGGTCGCGTAACAAGAAGGTCTACCGTCATCTTGCAACTGGTGATGTTGTCTTGATGAATCGTCAGCCCACACTTCACAAGCCTTCTATCATGGGTCATCGTGCTCGTGTTTTAATGGGAGAGCGTACTATTCGCATGCACTACGCCAACACCAACACTTACAATGCTGATTTCGACGGTGATGAAATGAATATGCATTTCCCACAAAACGAACTTGCTAGATCAGAAGCTATGCAGCTTGCCGATACCGATCACCAGTATCTGTCTGCTACAGCTGGTAAGCCCCTTCGTGGTCTTATCCAGGATCATATTTCTATGGGTGTTTGGATCACCAGCAGAGATACTTTCTTCGATGAGGAGGACTATCAGAACTTGTTGTACAGCTGTTTGAGACCCGAAAACAACCATACGGTCACTGATCGAATCGAGTTGATGCCGCCCACCGTTTGGAAGCCTCAGAAGCTCTGGACCGGCAAGCAAGTCATCAGCACCATTCTGAAGAATGTGAAACCCCCTGGCCGAGCTGGTTTGAACTTGACCGGTAAATCATCAACTCCAGGCAATCGTTGGGGTAAGGGCTCGGAAGAAGGCGCCGTTATTTTCAAGGACGGAGAGCTTCTTTGCGGTATCCTCGACAAGGCCCAGCTTGGTCCTGCTGCTGGCGGTCTTTTCCACTCAGTCCACGAGATTTATGGCCATATCATCACTGGAAAGCTTATTGGTATTATGGGTCGTCTTTTGACCAAGTTCCTCAACATGCGCGCCTTCACTTGCGGTATGGATGATCTACGACTTACTCCTGCTGGCGATGAAGCCCGTAGACAGAGACTCGCCAAGGCCGATGAGATTGGTCAACAGATTGCCCTCAAATACGTTACCCTTGATCAGAACCCAGTTGAGGACCAGGAAGCAGAGCTCAAGAGACGTTTGGAAGATGCTCTTCGTGACGATGAGAAGCAAAGTGGTTTGGATTCTGTCTACAACTCTCGTTCTGCCGAACTTTCTTCGGACATCACTGCCTCTTGTCTTCCTTCCGGTCTAGAAAAGCCATTCCCGCGCAATCAGATGCAGTCTATGACTGTTTCTGGTGCTAAGGGTTCTGCTGTCAACGCCAATCTCATTTCATGCAATCTCGGTCAGCAGGTTTTGGAAGGCCGAAGAGTTCCTATCATGGTTAGTGGCAAGTCATTGCCTTCTTTCAGGCCATTTGACACTAGCTTGTCCGCCGGTGGTTATGTGTGCGGTCGTTTCTTGACCGGTATCAAGCCTCAGGAGTACTTCTTCCATACTATGGCCGGTCGTGAAGGTCTTATCGATACTGCTGTCAAGACATCTAGATCAGGTTACTTGCAGCGCTGCGTTATCAAGGGTATGGAAGGCTTGAAGGCCGAGTACGATTCCTCAGTCAGGGACACCGCCGATGGCTCGGTGATTCAGTTCTTGTACGGTGAGGATGGTCTTGAAATCACCAAGTCAAAGCACTTGAAGGACTTCAAATTCCTTGCCCAGAACTATGAGTCGATTGTCAACCAAGTTGATGGCGCCGGTGAACTTGCAAGAATGCATGTCGGTCCTGCAGATGATTACAACCAGAAGGCGATTAAGAAGGTCAAGAAGGACCCATACGCCACTCTGGATCCTGCTCTTTCACTATATGCTCCTGGCGCTAATCTCGGCTCCACGTCTGAAGCCTTCGCGGCGGCGTTGAAGAAGTACGAGAAGGAGAATCCCGATAAACTTCTGAAAGATAAACAGTTGAACCCGGATTCAATTATTACAAGGAAGAACTTCCATACGGTCCTCAACATGAAATATCTGCAAGCTGTTATTGACCCTGGTGAGGCTGTCGGTATCGTTGCTGGTCAATCTATCGGTGAGCCGTCTACACAGATGACATTGAACACCTTCCACTTGGCTGGTCACTCTGCAAAGAACGTCACCCTTGGTATTCCACGTCTTCGTGAAATCGTTATGACTGCCAGTACTTCGATCTTGACACCCACAATGAGCGTTCAGTTGAACAAACAGCTTGGCCCTGACGGTGGCAAGAGATTCGCCAAGGGTATCAGCAAACTCTCGTTGGCCGAAATCGTTGACCGTCTGGAGGTTCACGAGCGCATTATTGGCGCCGGGCACACCAGATTCAAGGTCTATGACATTGAAATCATATTCTATCCTCCCAATGAGTATACCGAAGAGTATGCCATCACAATTCAGGACGTTGGCAGGACACTCGAGGAGAGCTTTGTCAAGGAGTTGACCAAGCTCACACGAAAGGAGCTTAGCAAGCGTCAGAATGAGAAGAAGGGCGCAGCTCCCTCTGCAGCTCAACCTGAGGTTGGTGTTTCTTCGGGTGTCATTGAGGAGGCACCTCGACAGACTTCAAATAGAGACAACGAGGAGCATGACGATGATGACGAAGACGATGAAGAGGACGCTAAGCGAGCTAGCTCTTCGGCTAATCGCTCTAATCAGGTGTCGTATGCTGCACCCGATGAAGGCGAGGAAGCTATCATGCACGAAAACAGTTCCGACTCTGATGATGATGACGACGAGGAGGAAGAGGAGAGCGAGGACACTGAAATGAAGGATGCAGATGATGTTGCTTCCGATGGAGAGGCCCGTGAGCGCAAGCGCGAGAAGACCGTCACTCGCAAACATCCTGAGGTTGCCAAATTCAAGTTCAGTGTGAAGAAGGGCGACTCTTGCTCCATTCAACTTCAGTACGACATCTCCACACCGAAGCTGCTTCTTCTTCCTATTGTCGAGGATGCTGCCCGGAAGACTCTTATTCAGTTCATTCCTGGCCTTGGTACAGCAACATACATTGATGCCGAGGGTGATGAGCCTGCATCCATCATCACCGATGGTATCAATCTTATGGCTATGCGCGATTACCAGGATTATATCCTACCTCAGACCCTCTACACCAACTCTATCTACCACATGCTTACATGCTATGGTGTCGAAGCCGCTCGTGCTTCTATCGTTCGCGAGATGAGTGCCGTTTTCGAAGGTCACAGTATCTCAGTTGATAACCGTCACTTGAATCTCATTGGCGACGTCATGACGCATTCTGGTGGTTACCAGCCCTTCAACCGTATGGGATTGGTCAAGGAAGGATCTTCTCCATTCATGAAGATGTCTTTCGAGACAACTGTTGGATTCTTGAGAGATGCCGTGTTGGAGAGAGATTGGGATAATCTTAAGAACCCCAGCAGTAGAATCGTCATGGGTCAGACCAATTCTCTCGGCACTGGCTGTTTCGATGTCCTTGCTCCAGTTGCTTAGACTTGGTGGTTATGATAGGGGGGGGTTGCAGTTGTTTCTCTTTTTGTTTATGCATTTGACAGGTTGTCCTTCCATAATTTGTATTTGTATCTGTGACACTATCTTGAATGCTTTGTTCTACACTGTGTACTATCTACTGCCGTTCTGAGCGAGAAAATGTTATAAAAAGTTTCTACATCTGCAAATTGAGACCAGTCTTGGAGAACTTGGTAAATTCAGTACAGAAGCGAACCGGTTGCCAGTGCGAGAACACATACAAAGGCCCTACATAGTTTAAGTGTATCAAATTTACTATAATTCATTAATGTATGATCATTCTGTTCGTAAGTCTAAGCGTTCTTAATCAGCTAGAGCTGCCATATCTTCATCATCCAGATCGCCATATTCCTCATGGGTGATATGACCAGACTGAGGCTCTGGCCATCGTGTATGACTAGCAGCAGCTTGTGCTCTAACCCGCTTCTCTACCTCCTCCTTCTCCTGCGCGATATGGTTCTGTAAATCTTGTAAGCTCCATGTCGAGATACCTTCCTGATCCTTTGCCTTGAAAGGTTGAGCCATCGTCTTGAGGAAGGCCTTGGCTGTTGACACAGCCATATCTGTACTCAAATTAGTCTCGCTATCCAGGAGAGCCTGATTGATCCATTTTGGAAGCTGATTGCGCTTCTTCTGGAAACGACGATCAGCGAGAACCATGACACCATAATCATCTTTGCCTCGAAGAACACGTCCTAAACATTGCGCTGCATGTCGCATAGCATCAAAGGACAGGAAGTCGTTCTCGCGGATATGATAGTTCTCGCGCAAGAACTCAAGCCTGGCCTTCAGAATGCGCGATTCGGTGTATTGGAACGGTACTCCAATGCAAAGCACAGTCCTGCCATAATGATGATCAAAGTCAATTCCCTCTGACACCTTACCACGCGCGACACATAGGAGAACAGCTCCTCTTCCGTTAAAGCAGGCTGTTCTATATGTCTCTAAAGCAAGCGCAGATTCCTGCGAATCAGGGGTCTCGACCAATATTAACTTGTAGTTCCAGACTTGGTCTAGGATGCCCATTCCCTGCCACATGCTTATTATCGACTCCATGTAGAGGTATGAAGGGAAGAAAACGACAATGCCATCGGGCGTGATACGGCAAAACTCGAGAAGAAGGTTGCCGTAATTTCTGACAACGCCAGGATCATTGCGAATCTGGAACGATGAGGAGATCTGAGCCTGGTCGGACCCGCGAGTGACAATCATGGGTAGGAAGGAACGGCGTGCGAGAGTCATGGTATAGGACTCCTGAAGCACTGCAGTAAATCCTAGCATCTTTGGATACATTTCCAGGGGCGACAGAGTTCCGGAAGTAATGATAACAGAACTAAACCTGTCGAAAATGGGTTTGATGGCGATAGCAGCGTCAAGGCAAGTGAAGTGTAGTATAGGATTTGGAACCGTTGCTGTCTCGGATTCGAATGGTTCCAATATGAGGAGAAATCCTTTCTCATAAGTGGCTGTTAGTGTTGCAAAAGCTGCGACTTCTTGCAGGGGTCGATAATCCTCAATATTCATAAGCTCAAGTGTCCTGACCAGGGATGCCAATCTTTCGGCACAGAACCGCAATGGCTTCCTCTCGATGAACGTCAAGTCCTTTAAGTGAGCCAAGAATGATGCTGGGGTTTCCGATATAGTATGTGTGACCTTCATTCGAGTCTTGAGGTATTCGATAAATCTCTTCAAGAAAGCGATGAAATGTTCTGCTCGTCGAATATTACCAGGAACTGTCTCCTTCAACAGATCGTCCGGGAGTGTAGGATTGGCCATCACTTGATCTTCCTGTCGCGCCTCTTCTGCTTCCCTAAGACCTTCCACTAGCTTGGTGTACTCATTCTGGAGTTTTGATGCATCTGTGGCCTTGACCTCCTCGACCATTCGCTCCAAATTGGCGGCACCTCGGCTGGCCTTTCGCAATGAATCTTCGGATAAATCTATGCTTAATGATTCAATGCAGACATTATCGATGTTATGTGCCTCGTCGAAAACAACTATGCAGTCCTTTGACAACTCTTGAGATACCCTCTCTGCAATTTTGGGGTCAAGGAGATAGTGATATGAGTAGATGATGACATTACAGAATGGCATCTGCAGGGAAGGTCAGTATGGAATAAATTGATAAAAGGGTAAAAGGTCATTACCATTCGCCTAGCAGTGAAATAAGGGCATTGAACATGCTCCTCTCCATACGCAAGCATGTCGTCCAAAGTGAAAACACCAGGTGGGATAAGATTGCTTGGCTCGAGAAGGTACAGATTCTGTGAAAGTTCGTAAGCCAAAATTGTCGTCTTCAAAGGGGAATGCTCCAGGAACAAGCCAAACATACTTCATGCCAAACACAAAGATCAACTTTCTCCCCCCTATTCTTCTTCTCCATAACGAATGGAGCAGTGAGTGAACGGCATCGGGCATCAACTAGTGAGCCAGTCTTCGCACTCCTGACAGACGGATTGAGACAAAGGTTCTTGCGACTTGTCAGGCCCAGTCCTCGAAACTCTTCCACATAGCCAAGTTCCTTTGCGCGGTATCTCATGAGAGCTTTTAGTTCATGTAGGGCCTTCTCAATCTCTGACATTGTTCGCGAGCAATAAATAAGCTTCCTGTGCTCTGGATAATGCTGCTGATACGCGACAATCAGGGACAGCAGAGAGACGGTCTTGCCAGTCCCTGAAGGCATCTCCAGGACGCAGTGGCCGCCTGCGTCCAGGGTGCGCTTGAGATCGCACATGTAGGCATATTGCTCAGGGTATATGCGAGGGTATGGAAAGAGAACTGGAAGGTCGCTGTCAGCTAGTCTGTTAGCCGTGAACAGGCGCAGGTATTGATTATGCAGCGAATTGTATAGTATGATGCATACTCGATGAAGAACTTCATGTTGGCGCAATTGAATTCGCAATATATATAGATATATATCTATCAAACGAGATGGTGTCCTTGTCAACGGTGCCAGTCCATCAGAAGTCGTCTGCTCTATAACAATCTCCTTGTATCAAAAGAAACAACCACCACCACCGACAGCCCTAGGTATGTTTTCACAGGCTGTTGTTGCCCTTGCTAAGATGTTGTGTGTACAGTATACGAAGCACGGTACAGTAGACGATCAAGATGCGCCTGTATTGTCCGCCCTGTCCGCCCTGTCCGCTCCTTAATTAGCCCTTTACTTAAAGACCTCCGCGGAGCTCCACCCGGTCGGTGACCTAGACCCATATGCGCCACTATTACTCAGGCTTGGATTACTTAGATTTAGGCTACTTAGGCTAGTAGTACTTCAGTAATGCGACAATGCGACAGGACGACATCATCCATAGCGTCATACTCAGTCATCGTGAGAATCTGAACCTTCGCATCGACGTGGATCGCTGGAGCAGCTTGTCTCTTTCTCTTTTCGCTGCTTTTCTCCTGGTACTGGACTCGATGGGAGGGTGGTTTTCTGTCGTATCTATCATCTATTCTCCCATCCCGGCTATCGATCATCTTCCCTCTGTCTTCATACATCCCAGTGTATACGAGTCGCGGCCATGAGCAAGAAGTTCAAGTCTCAAGCTTCCAGCAGTCGCGCAGCTTCTGGTGCGCTGGGCGGCTTCGGAAGCCCTTTTGGCGCTACTCATTCTTCATTCTCGGCTTTTGGAAGCAGCGCCGGTGCTGTTTCTTCCCTTTCATATATCGCAGAGCCACCAGACCTCTCGAAGATATCGGAATCGAATGTTGTTGTCGGATTCAAGAACCTGTCCAAAAAGGATAGCACTACCAAAGCTAAAGCATTGGAAGATCTTCAAGACCTTGTCGTGCGCAAAGCTGAAGATAATGCGACGCTAGAAGATGGCTTCCTAGAAGCTTGGGTATGTTGGACTACTCAGATCCCCTCCCCACCTATCACCGGAATCTCCAATACTGATTGCGTTTCCACTAGTTCAATGTGTATCCTCGTCTCTCAATTGATACATCTCGACGAGTGCGACAGGTTGCGCATACAGTCCATGGCGTTGTCGTTTCAAGCGCAGGCAAGCGCGTGGCCCGTCTAATGCCCAAAGTCATTGGTGCTTGGTTAGCCGGGCTTTACGATAATGATAGACCTGTCATGCGCGCTGCACAAGAATCTCTCTTGCAGGCCTTCACGACAGATGCAAAGCGACAGGGGGTATGGAAAGCATATCAAGGGGCGATTCTGGAATTTGTCGAGGACGCAATCTTGGTACAGACTCCTCAGACCCTTAGCGACGATCGGAGCACCCGATCAGACGACATGGAAATGAAGCATGCAAGAGTTGTGGCTACCGCTGCCTACGTGTGTAACAACCTTCTGGGTAGGTTGATCAAAATCACCCCTTTTCTAGAGATTGCCAAATCAAACTGACCATGGCAACAGCACGATTGTCTCCGGATGAGTTGGAGAAGAATGCTGAAAAGCTGGAGACAATCCTCTCCAATAAGAAACTATGGACTTTCGCCCATCATGACGATTCCTTTGTCCGTCGTGCCATATATGGCTTACTGCGCACCGTTCTTCCCATAGCAGACTCATATCTCGACTGGAAGGTCATCAGCTCTAGCGTCTTATCCAAGTCTCTTGCGAAGAGCCAGTCAGGTTCATCTCTGGACTTTGCAAATATGCTGGTCACATTGACCGAGAAACATCCTACCATATGGACCAGCGACTATTCAGGCAAGAAATCTGCTTCAAGCAGACTATGTCAATACCT
>AZGZ01000001.1:830661-840665 GCA_001636715.1 Ascosphaera apis ARSEF 7405 | reverse complement strand
CGGCTCTGAAGGCGCGCCAGCAGCTTACTGGGAAATTGTTACAAAACTTCTACAGATTCTTCCCATGGAGGTCCTTGGATCTTCTGATGGCTACGCTCTTACCGACGCAATCAACGTGGCGGATGCTATTCACCATGCAATCTCAAGTAGAGATGAATATCGACCGAATCTCCCTGCGGCGTGGACGTGCTATATCAGAACAGTTTCTCACTTGGCACGACACCTGACGAGCGACAATGATAAGCAGGAGTTTGTTGAGAAGAAAATGTTCCCGATTTTGGAACAATATCACAGTGCAACAAGTAATGACTCGGAATGGACACTGCCTCCCGGATCTGCGATTTCACTCTCCACTGAATGCTTCATCAGCATCATCAACATCGTGGGTAAGGACCGGGCCGTTGCCTTCTGGAAGGAGGTCACAGGTCAGTTGATCCTCGCTGTCAGGATCTCGGAGCCAGAGGAGTCGGCTACCTACAAGTCTTCTCAGGATGCTATTTGTGCCCGCTCAAAACGATACTTCTCGTGGGCGTCGCATGTTCTTGAAAAGACTAGTGGAACAGATGGCTCCTCATTCGTTCCAGAAATGCTCAAAGATGCATCTAGACCTCTACTAGAAAGCTCTATCGCCCTTCTGACATCTCGCAATGGCAAGCCCTACGGTGCTGCCGCTGTTGTGGAGGATGTGATTGCAACCGAATTCCTCAGGGGTTTGAATTCAGACATCACCAACCCGTTCGTTGCAAATCAACTTCCACAACTTGTACAGACGCCGTCAGGCAGTCGACTTATCTCAATTCTTTTCCTTTCTCGTGATACAGAAATTTTCAAGTTAGCTCTACTAAAAGTCCTTGACACTCTGGAAAAGTCGGATCTACAGAAGACACCTTCCGCAGTTCTACGAAATTTGTTCTCATCCGTGTCAACAGAGGATTTCACAGCTTCTCCAACTTTACGTACCCTCATTCAGAGTGTCTGCACCTCACTCATCGAGGGGCAGCGCGAGGATTGGGATGATCTCCTTGGAGTCTTTGAAAACCCAGCAACCCCTGACGATCTCAAACAATCCCTAGCCGAAACCATCATCTCTCATTTATACACCCAAAGAATGCTCATGAGTGTTTGGCATCTTGTCAACAAGTCCGAACCAACCCTTCACTTATTCGCTCATGGGCAGGTTGGGCGGAATCTGATCTTTAGACTTCTGTATCTGTCTGAAAATTCCGAGGAAGATGTTGAAGATACTGTCACTACACTTCTCAGAAAGGTCGATGGCGTCCGTGGCGAGGAGGATCAGGCCAATACAGTCATTGAGATCATGCATCGCAATTTTGTCAGCGCCAATCGAACACTTCTTTCGTATGACGTCCCTTCCAAGATATGCAGGTTAGGTATACTTTGCTAATCGGTTCATTTTAGGGTTGATACTATGATCGAGGTTGCTCAAGATGCAATTGCTGCCTCCTCTGATCCTTCAAAAATACTCAGTCAACTTCTTCCTACATCAGCACATTGGGATAGCGCGCTTAAGCCGTTCCTAGAACTGCCACCTTTCTCGTACGAGGCGGTCGTGAGCCCATTAGAGGGCCTTGTCTTCGTGGTACCACGTGAGGAAACTTTAGATCAAAAGAAACCTGCTATACAGGTAGATCGTGACGCAAATGATCTCACTGCAGCATACCGACTAGCTGCTTTTACGACTAAGATATTGAGCGGCAAATCGCTGGAGTCACTTGATGAAGACATCCGCAATGTCTTATTCACGAATCTACCATTGGTCACCCAGCTCATCAGTCGTGATCTGGATATCAGGGGTTCTCGAGATACTCGGATTTTCCATGAATCTGCGGATGTTGATGAATGTGCGGAAGTTGTCTTGAGCTCGCGGGCATTAATTAAGAGCTGGGCAGATACCTCTGAATCATTGTTTGACCATTGGGATAACCTGGTAGAGAAGTTGCAGGGCGACTCTCCGAAGTCATTCCATTTAGCCGAAACATTTGTTACAGTGCTAACAGGCAAGGAGTCTTGGAAGGCACAACAGGCGGAGGAACGACTACAATGGGCCAGGAGACTAAAGGTGCAAGAGAGTCCTTATGCGCTGGCAGCGATCATTGCGGCATATCACGATGCTGTCGTGACTCATCCTTTGGGAGTAAGGCTATGCAATGAATTAGTTGCAGACCTGACTTCTATGAGATCAGATATTAATGAAGGTAATTTCACCACAATGCATTTTCTATCCCAATGTCACAGAAGCTAACCTCGTTCTCAGCCATTGTGAAACTTGTACAGCTTCGTCTTCTGGGTCCCCAGCCGCTACAGCAAGTGCAGAACCAGAGACTTGTTATTCTTGTGAACAGACTGGTCAGCCGCCTTGAAGATTCTCAAGAAGATCCTGCACTTGCCTCTGCGATTGCATTGGCCTTGTATGAGGTTATACCTTTGATCAAGGAAATGTATGGTTCTCAGTGGTCCGCCATGTTTGACCTTCTGAGGGAGACGTGGAATATGGATGACGACGAAGAAGGGAACAACTTACCTTTGATTAATGCGAATCTACGTCTTTTCAGTCGTCTTAGATCGTTGAGTATTGGAGGAGAAAGCAATGATGATTTAGAGGACGCATGGGCTGAAGCTGAAAAGACGCAATCGGAGAGCATCATTGAGTTCTTAGGAAGATTTGGTATGTTGGCCATCAAACCTCAAAATCCACGTCTACCAGTGAGAGTTGGTACTAACAATTTCATTCAGCTACCGGTTCAGGGCGTGATTTACATCGCAGAATTGTACAGGATTTGCTTGGACGAACGGCAGCTTCCTTGCCCGTAGAGCACTTGAAGGATCCTTCAAATCTCCTTACAGCCCTTCAGAAGGGAAGCAAATCCATTCAATTGGTATCATGCAACCTTTATCGGCGAACAATACCAAAAGCAATGGAAGAGTTGGCTCTTGAAGTTGCGCTTGGTGAGAAAAAAGCTGAATTGCCGCGTACTCTTTTGGACAATTTCTCGCCATGTCCGGACTTGGATCATATAACTTGGTCCTCTGCCGATGACCATGATTGCAGTCGACTCCGGGCTTACTTTTTGGGATGGGCTGTTACATTCGACTTGTTTGCACATGCTGTATGTCAATAAGCCCCAATCCTTGAATTACTTTTTTTACTAATGTTATACAGACGATACCCGTGAAGGAGCAGTTCACTGCTCAGATTAAAGAACGGGGTTTTGTTCCCCTCTTCCTGAACCTCATTTACGAATTCCTTCAACTGCCAAATGGCAAACTTATAGATGCCTCAAAGATGGATATTCGAGGGTTTGAGTTTGACCAGTCGGTATCAGAGGAAGCTGAGGCAAAGTGGTTCGCCGTACATCTCTATTATCTGTGCCTCAAGCACTTGCCAAGTTTGGCTACATCATGGTGGAATGAGAGCAAAAACAAGATCAAGGGGCCCATTGAGGCATGGACAGAGAAATACGTAAGTAAAGTTAATTTGGTGAAGCTAAAGAACCGCTGCTAATTCATTCATAGTTCTCTCCACTGGTAATTGAAGATGCATTGAAGGGAGTACAGGAATGGGCATCTAGTCAAGATTGGGCCAAGGAGGAGCAGCCAATGGAGGTCAAGGTTTCTTTCAACGTGAAGGAGATCGTTGCCAGTATTGAGATTGACGAAGACTCTCCCCCTTCGTCGATATGCATTTCCATGCCCACGGCCTACCCACTCCACCTCCCTGTCGTTATTGGCCGCACGCGCATCGCCGTCAGCGAAAAGAAGTGGCAGAGCTGGTTGCGGAACATTGCCGGAGCAGTGAAATTCCAGGGCAGCCTTATAGATGCGCTCATCATCTTCCGAAGGAATGTCCAGGGTGCACTCAAGGGACAGACGGAGTGTGCTATCTGCTACTCCGTTGTGTCGCCATCGATGAAGTTGCCGAACAAGAGGTGTGCGACGTGTAAGAACACATTCCACTCCGACTGTTTGTTCCGCTGGTTCACGAGCAGCAACGCTAGCAGCTGTCCTCTTTGCCGCAACAACTTCATATACTCGTGAGGAGTGAAGTTTGGGGAGAATAAATGATGGGATCTTTCCCGTTGTAATACTTGTCATATAGATCTGGCCATCGAAATAAAAGCCCGCTGAATTATTGAAAGATCGTAAGCCTTTGGAGTGTGTGTTCAGCAGCCGAACGTGCGGATATTTTCAAGCCCAACATAATAGTCGACGAGAGGTCTTGCAGGTTATGGGTTCATCCCAACTGCGACACCATGCATCCCAGCAATGTGAGAGAGAGGCCGGCATTGCAAAAGTATGTAGATGTCTTCTGAGAAACCGACATCAAAAAATTTGGTACAATCGTTTGCCCTTCAAATGACTGGGCAATCATCGCCATGGGATACCAAGACCCAGTCCCAATCCAGTCACCTCAGTTGACCGTTTCTTCGGTTTTGTGCCTTCTTGCAAGCGCACGCCTCGCACGATTCTGTCCAAATTTGTCTCGACGACGATACCTCCCACGACCATTTCTCCGAGAACTGCATGCATGGTCTCATATCCAAAGATAAGATCTAGCTCGCAGACATCTTCAAACAATCTATCAAGAGCTTCCACAAAGACCTGAATCAAGTCGATGAGGGCTAGCGGAGACTCAGTGCTTGTCGATATCAGGATAAAGCTTAGTGTAGCATAGTTTCGATAAATGATCTGTGTTGGACTATCTGCGGAGTTTGTGCTAGAATTGGCGCCTTGCGCAAGGAGCGGGGGCAACGGTAAAAAATTGCAAGCTGAGGCAGGCCGTTGCGAAACAAGATCATAGATCTGGCTAATCAGAGACTGCTGGGTTTGCGTATCCTGCGAAATATCGACAGATTAGCTAGGGTATCTAGTGATTGCGATTGCATGATGATTGAGCGTCCCGCGCATACCAGTTGATTATAGAACTTGGTCAGTCGGGGTTGACCCGTATTATTGAAGACGAGAACAGCGTTGATCATGATTCAGTCGTCTCTTTCTCACTACTTGCGCAATGTCTCAACCCAACTGAAGACGCCCTTGAATCAAGTGAAGTCATTCAATATCAAGTTGTCGATGCTGATGTCGATGTAGACGGGATAGTGACTCCGCGGAGACGGTTAATTAATTACTGCACATACATACTGTACCCATCTTATCTTATCTTATCAAGAGACACAGCGTGGGGGGATGAATCAACAACATCACCAAAACATGTCTACAGCTTGTCTGTCTGTCTGTCTCACAATGACATATCATCTACTATCCGTGTCTCTTGACTCACCATAATGGCTGCCCCTTCAATCCCGAATTTGAACAGTCTCCGTCGCGGTAACCCTCGAGGCCGTGGTGGTCTCCAGTCCCGGCGCGGCGGTAGAGCTGCCAACGCAGCTTCTTCAAAAGACGAGGTTGTTCAGCGTACCGATACCGATGCCAGCGTATCTAGACTGAGCGCTGTAGAGCTGGGGTATTTTGAGGATCCTTTTTCCAGAGCTCTGTGTCCTAATGCTGTTGGAGTGAGACGACAACCTATCATAAACAGAGGTACTTTCCAATGCTGTTCACGGTATACGTTGACTTGAAAGCTCACCTTTTCCATAGGCACATATGTTCGATCATCAACAATTGATGCTCTTGTCAATCGATTCTTGGACTCATGCCCAAACAAGCGAAAACAAATCATTTCTCTGGGGGCTGGCTCAGATACTCGCCCTTTTCGCATCTTTACGGCTCGTGGAAAGGCGGATATAGTCTATCATGAGCTCGACTTCTCCGCGAACACAAAAAAGAAGATTCAGCACATCTTATCCGTCCCAATTCTGATGCGAGGGCTTAGTATAGAAAAGCCAAGCGATCTCAATATCTCCGAGGATAGGGATGCTCTACAATCGCCACATTATCATATTCACCCCATCGATCTTCGTTCGCTTTCTCTAGATACCCCCACTGACCACCTGGCTGGCGTGGACCCTTCTCTACCTACTCTGATGATTTCTGAGTGCTGCCTGATATATCTCCCTCCCAAAGAGGCCGACAATGTGCTGGAGTACTTCACGCAGAAACTATTTCCATCCACAACACCTTTGTCGTTCGTTCTATATGAACCTATCAACCCTCACGACGCATTTGGAAGAACAATGGTCGCCAATCTCGCTACCCGCGGTATCATCCTTGAGACTCTCGACAAGTACGACTCACTGGATAGAGAACGCAAGCGATTGCTTGATGTCGGCCTGACCAGCGGTCAAAAAGCTGGTGATATCGACTTCCTCTGGGAGAAATGGACCACGCAGGACGAGAAGGACAGAGTCGCGAGAATTGAAATGCTCGACGAAATTGAGGAATGGAAGCTGCTTTCGCAACATTATTGTGTCGCCTGGGGTTGGAGAGAACCTCAGGACTCGCATATTTTTGATTCGTGGGAGACACTTCCATCTCAATGAATGGGTATGCAGTTTAAAGAGACCTCACATTTCAATGCAATATACATAACACGACGACATCACGTCGATATCGAGGTAATCAACAATCTAAGATCGAAAGACGATGACGATGTATTTCACTGCACAGGCCACCGCCGCCGTGTGCTGTCACTAGTTGCATCATTTGTCGCCCAATCTGCACAGTTTGTCTCCTGAAGCACCTCTACAGTTATTGAAGCATAGGTATATACAGAACCCGATGATTGCCTAATACCTTGTTCGATGCATACTGGAACGCTCAAACAAATGGTCATGGACGTGTCAACTTTGCGGGTGGAGCATAGAGCCTAACATGTCGACGGTCAAAAGCAGCTGCGTATACTTCACCCAAATCACAAGCTTGATGATTATTTCGGCGGTTTTGTCGAACAAAGCATCTTGAGGGCGGCAAATCTTCTGTGCGTTCTTTGTTGTTGTGACAGCACGCGAAAACCTGGGGACGACAAGCACCATTGTTTCTTTTCCAGAAGCGGTCAGTCAGTTACTTGATCAATGATGATATAAAGCTGTTGTTCAGTTCAAGACAACCTCAAAAGCACATTCAGAATCACTTTCTTTCAGAGTCATCCCAAGCTGTTTGAGTGAGTTGCACTTTCTACTTTGAGTTTATTCATACTCAACATACGATATATTAGTCGTCTGCAGCGCCTTGCCTTTCGAGTTCAATAAAAACGAGACCATCTACATCATGAAATTCATGTCTCTGCTTTTGGCGGCCAATGTTGCCTATGGTATTTCAAGCCACGGCCACAGATTTTCGACGGTTCGCCAGCCTCTGAAATCGGGTCCAACATATCATACTCCAAGAGGCCCCATACACAAATCAACTCTTAATCTGCATCACCCTTTGGACCATACCTCTGGAGCTACAATTGCTCAGCCGGACTATAGCATGCCACAGACTGTTCTCGGTGGCTTCCTTGCTTTCTGGGTTTTGGCATGAAATCTTGCCTACTGAAAGCCGATGATGACAACGGCAGCCTTCGAGGCCGAACACATCGCCGTCTATGAACGTCTACGATTCTTGCACGATAAACATGTTCTTTTCCACCTGCACTCCATACATATATAGAAAGATAATCAATGAAATCAAAACCTCAAGAGCCTCTTCTCGCAGAAATCCATAATTCCTCACTGCTGTTCTATCGGTCCCCCTGAACCCCTGCTTAACCGTATACGTACAGTACAGTGCATACATTGGGTGTCGTAGGCCTTATTATTATCAGCTGTGGCGCAACTAATTGACCAGGGACGTCGGAACGGAATATCTACACATGGTAATATATCATTGCCCCCGCAGTTACTTCTCCAACTCTCCGCCACCACGACCACGACCACGACTACCTGGGAGGCTAAGGCTAAGCCGGGCGTATACGGTCATATACGTACATTGCATCAAGGCCCAGTATCCGCCTCTTCTCAATGGCAAATCGCGAATGGCGAATGAACTTCTACTGCAAATATCCCTGTAGACGACCGTCCAGCAGCAGATAAACCTCGTGAAACAATATCTTCATCAGTTGCTGTGTGTTTGTACGCGAAAGGACTATTTCGAGAACTGTTTGCAAGCAGATCTTCTCCTTTACCCCAGCCTGAAAGTGACTGCCATACATATCGTACCCTCGACAGACTGCATCTTTATTGGCCTTGCTTCTATCTACTCTATTGCTCTTGACATTGCTATATACCCGGTTCACAAGTCATGGAGACTAGACAAATTCGTCTCTCGCCGGACAAAGTAGACTGCATCTGGTGGAAACGTGGGTTTTGCTTCAGAGGGACAACATGCTACTTCAAGCATAACCCAGCGCTCTTAGGGGTTGATGCTTCCAATCAAGAGGGGCAGAAGAAGGAAGAGGAGAAGCCCAGCCATGAAGATCCCGGGTCTGAGGGGCCCCAGGTGACAGAGAAAGAGTCTGAAGCCGAGAAAACCGATAACGACGAAAACAAGAAACCTGCTCACGGTAGGTACTGTGCACTCTATATGTATTAGCAGAGCTAACGTCTAGAAGCAGATGTCACAGCTACTGGGTCATCAAGCCATCAAAGGAAGTCCCATAGGAGAAAAGGCCGCTCCAAGTATACGGTTCAACGAGAGCCTTGCGGCATATGCTTGGAACTACCACAGATATACGGGCTTTTGACCGATTGTGATCATGCTTTCTGTCTCAGTAAGAGCCCAAATCACCTCTGGGTCATGAGGTCATCTTCTTTCCATGTTAACGCACTAATTCTTCAACAGTCTGTATCCGCGAGTGGCGAGCTTCCGGAAAGGCGAATGCAACATCTATCGATCCACATGCGCAGCCTGACATGGTTGAAACCACAAAGACATGTCCAGTGTGCCGCAAGAAGAGTCAATATGTCATTCCTAGCTCTGTCGTACCAGTCCCACCGCGACGGAAACCAGGAGAGGGAGGTTCAGGGGAAGAGTCTCCTGCCAACCCTGCAAAGGAGCAGATCATTAAAACCTACCTCGAACGGAAGAAACGAATTCCGTGTAAATATTATCAGCGGAGTGTCGACGATTGGAGGCAGCGCCTAGAGAGAGAACAAAGCTCACGGACAATCGACAATACCGATGGCACTGGCGACCCAACGCCAGAGCTGAATGCCGTTAGCTCTGTCAAGTTTAGACCAAGGTGTCGATTCGGCAATGACTGCCACTACGCTCATATACACCCAGAAACCGGCGAGCCGCATGTATTCAACGAGGAAGAGCTGTATGGTATGGATTCGAGATACCGAACCGGACGCAGCACGTTCATCTCTGATCGATTGCTCGAGGATAGCTTCTCTCTATGGCATATGTTCCGCGATGAAGGCGCGCGGTATGTCATTGAAGCGACGAATGAAGAAAGGCGGGAGATGAATCTCAGCCCCTTCTCCCTTGAAGACGACGACGATCTCAGGGAGGTGTATACTCCAGAGGCTCGTCGACGGTCATTTGAAGAAGACTGGGGGGTTGTTTTGCCGAGTAATGATGGCGTTTCGTTTGAAGATATCGACGAACCTTTATGGTAAAGACGTATACATAGATTGTCACCAATGGCCACTCCCACACCTTCATGGGTGCTCAAAACCTCCCCTGTGTCTGCCGTATGCAACCGAGTGAAGTACGTACTGTAATCCTGAACTGTAGATGTACAGTACGTAGCAATAAAGCTTAAGCCACCATACCGTTTCCCGACGTTCAACGTTTCCCCATGTCGTCATGGCTCCACAATATGGTCCGATGGACGTATGGGTTCCATGCGATCGCGCGAGGAGGACAGCTTGAAGCAACCTACTCCATGGACGGTAGAAGTGTCCTTTACTTACTCCAGGTCCTAAGGCCTATGTGATGAATCGCCAAAGACCATTGCAACAGGTTGAATAACATAGTGGTTGAGCCCTGGTCATATAAACTAGCATAGCACTATGCCTCAACCAAAGCAAACAGTAAGTATAGATCCCAAGTGACAGCACTACGATTGTCTAGATGGCACTAACTCGAACTCAAGACAG
>AZGZ01000001.1:811394-830561 GCA_001636715.1 Ascosphaera apis ARSEF 7405 | reverse complement strand
TCTCACTTCGAGCTCTGGTATATCGACTACGCCAGCTCACCAAGGAGCGTCGAGGCTATTCTAAGGCAAAGCATCGGGAGCTCGCAAAGTTGCTACGAGAAGGCCAGGAAGGCCTAGCACGGATCAAAACGGAAGATGCTATCGCAAACGACAATCTCATCATCGCACTGGAGATACTCGAGCTTCATTGCGAGCGGTTACATGTCAGAGCAAATATTCTTGACCACCTTGTCGCTCAGAAAGCTTTGAAGGGGAGAGCATCTCCTAAGCGGAGACCCGCAACGCCTCAAAGGCGGCCACCCCAGAAGGCACAACCTCAGCCGAAGCCCACGAGTCCATCGAGCAGCAGTGGTGGCTGGGGTTTTGGAAAGCTTTTTGGTTTTGGAGGCTCTCCCTCTCCATCTAGTACGCCCAGTCACCCTGATGAACAACCAGACTCAGCTGTCTCCACACAGGACTCGACTGAACAGGGTCATGGAGTGGACAAAGATGCGACACAACAGGAGCCTGAAACACATGAAGAAAAGGAGGAGCGAGAAGTGTATATTGACGCTGAACTCGATCGCGATGCTGCAGCCATATTTTATTCGTATGCAAGGATTCCACGCGATATACCCGGTCTGCTGGAATTAAGGGCGAAGCTAGTTCATCGCTGGGGCAATGATTTCGCACAGAAGGCACAGGACGGCGACCCTTCGATCGTGGAGATACCAAAAGATCTGATTGAGAGATTGCGCATTGAGAAGGTGCCAGAGAGCCTTGTTGAGAACTACTTGAGGGAAATTGCCAGGAGCTACAAAATACCTTATCATGGCGAGACATGGGAATCTGAAGATGAGGAAGACGACCAAGGGCCGGGCAATGTTGAAGAGACCACTTCCACATCACCAAAGGCAGAACAACCCAAAACTGTCCCCCAGGCTGGCCCTAGCAAACACTCGTCATCTAAAGACGGTTTGCCTGAAATTGATGAATTAGCCCGACGTTTTGCAGCACTGAAGAAATAATGTACGCTTCACCTACTACATCACCACAATATACACTGTTTATATATTGGCCGAATTCGATTTCCAGCGCCGTCGGATTAAGCTTAGGCGGTTGGTGCATATAGAGTTTATGCCCATGACACGATATACATTGATGGCATTTCTTTCACAACGAGGCGACGTGGAGTTTTGACTATACTAAAAGACCACTAGAAATATGGCCATGGCTATGAAAAACTGTAGCAATGGTGTCAACACTGCATGGAAAATCAAGTAGTCGAACGTTCCTTGCACCCGTTATGCAGGCACGCATCTGCCCGCCCCTAACTTTCACTGCTCGGGACCAGTTATCAAACCCCTCGGTAAGATAAACCTTATGCGGAGACTGCACCTCTTAGATATCAACAATCGATAAGCACCTCGACTGGTATATGGAGGTGATAAAGATGTCATATACTGCTCAACAAAGATAGCAGAAGCACTGAAATTTGTGCGCATGATGGAAAATACAAGTCATCACCTTTTCCGAGAAGAACTACGTTCAAGCGTTCCATCTTTATGATTTAAAGTGGGCTCCTAGTTCAAACCCCTCATATATTCTGGAGAGGTTACTTGAAAGCAACGCCAGTGCATGTATTTTGCAGGGCGCGAGGTGGAGTCGCTGGCGTTGTCGATATAAAACTTCCATCTCTATGGCTTCCACTCGATTTTGACATCAAAGATCTATCTGTCATAGCAGAATGTCTTCCGGAAGTGTGCATCTCTTGAAGCAGCGCCTAACACCGACGGGATTGCCGAATACACGGTCTATATATGCAGACAGGGCGCTCACCTTTCGACGACTGTCTCAAAGCCAAATAAGATGTTTTGGTGCAGCTCCTATGCTTCGCCGGCAGGCGAATCTCAAGGAAGAGCGTGTGAACCTCCTCAGCCATGATAAAAATATGCCACCTTTATCCTTGATGCCTACGCCACTGCTCATACGCTCGTTCTTGATGACATGTATTATGTCAAATCCGCGAATTTTGGATTTCGCTATGCCAGTAATGGACAAATTGTCAACGACCAAGTCCTGGCCATTAAATCCAGACAAGAATCCGCTATTGAAAGCCGCCGTGAGACTGGGCTTCTATGATTACTTTGCAGGAGGAGAAAATTTGCCTGAAGTACGGCAGAAGATTCAACGATTGAGAGGCATGGGATATCACGGTGCAATTCTTTCGTTTGCGAAAGAGGTCATCAGCGAGCAAGCAATCGCGGATTTGCCGGTTGAAAGTGAACGTGCTATCCAGCAATGGAAATCTGATAATCTGCGGACGATTGATATGTTGGGCTTTGACGATATCCTTGCCGTCAAGTGAGTCTCAGGCCTTCAAACTTTGGTGATCATGAGTAATAAGGGGTCGCATACTGACATAGATCACAGATACACCGGTGCAGGAGGCGTGATTGCCAAGGCACTACAGGTGGGAGAAGATCCTCCGGAGACATTTCAGAAAGCCCTTACAGAAGTACTCGATAGTTGCCTTGAAAAGGGTGTTCGTGTGTTCATTGACGCTGAGCAACAAGTCTTTCAAGACACTGTCGACAAATGGACTGTTGACTTGATGCGGCGGTACAATACACCAGATAAAAGAACACCAAATGGATGTCTGGTGTATACAACCTTGCAAGCATACCTGAAGAAAGCCCCCCGCCGCGTTAATGAATTCCTTCAACTTGCCCAAGCTGAGGGCTGGACCCTTGGCCTCAAACTTGTCCGGGGTGCCTACCTGTCGACAGAGAGAAGAGACGCCATCCACGACACCAAGGAGCAAACTGATAAAACATATGACTCCATTATACGCGATATTCTACTGGAAGACGTCCCGGGCATCTCAAAAGACAACTTCCCATCGGTACAGATATTTGTGGCCACACATAATGAGGACAGTGTTTTGAAGGCACTAGCTCTTGCAAAAGAACTCGAAGCATCGGGGAAGCTGAGATCAAAGTTGGATTATGGTCAACTTATGGGCATGGCAGACGAGTTGGGATGCCGATTGATCCAGGAGACGAGGAGAGTCAATGGAGATGAGCATGCGAAGCGAATTTTGGCGCCAAATCCGCTCAAACTCACTGTATGGGGCAGTCCCCAGGAATGCATGCAGTGGCTATTGAGACGAGCTGTTGAGAACCGTGATGCGATCGAGAGAGCTACGCAGTGGAGGATGGAGTTTAGCAATGAACTCTGGCGGCGGATCAAGAATATTGGCCGTCGAGGGACAGCATGAATTTCAGCATATATCAAACCTTCGTTATATTGTGGTTTTCATACCTTTTTCACTTATATCTGTATAGAGTTCTCATTCTCAATGACTGTACAAATTTCTTTGATTTAATACATACATACGTTAAAATTGCATCAATTTCGTCCACCCTCCTAAAGAGTAATGCAAGACATCCACTGTCAACCACCTGGCTCTGGGGTACTGCGACCTGTCGGTCATAGGTTGACCGCAGATGATATTCTTTTATTCGCCTGCATCAGATTGTTGACAAACATGCTATGACACGAGCAGCAATCTGTGTCTTACCTATGGCCCTGCTGAGCAACATGCATCACTGTAGCACCACAGATCGTTTGGACACATGTCTGTGCTGCAGCGGGTGTAGATCTCCCCTTAATAGACTACACAAGGACGGGATGCCCGTATCAGGAAACCCGACAATTCTTACACCATGTCCCTCGTGCTCCTGAATTGTATGCCTTCGTGATCTGCAAGCATTGCAATTCAGCTATCAGCATTGTTGAGTTGTCAATTGGATGTTTTGGACAGATGGAATGAAATAGCTTGGATTCTGCACACAATTTGGGCACGAGACGATGGCGCCTCTCACTAGGGTCTCCATACATGCAAGCATCAAAATTCGTTCGATAAGTATAACCACAAGTTCTCAAATAGATGTAAAAGAAATGACTCAATTCAAATTATTCAATGTAAGAAGATGAACGCCGAAAACCCTCAATGTAGACCAATGCAAATTTCGTGCAATCCGCTCTATCAATCGATACGTTGCCAAAGGATTGCCTGCAATCACCATGATGAATGACCACCATCCATCCTCAAATCCCCACCTGTCATGAAACTTGATGCATCACTCAAAAGGAACACGGTAGCGCCGCGATACTCCTCAGGACTGCTGAGTCTGCCCAACATATTTTGCTTGGGCCACTCAACCCTACGCTCGGGGAACTCCTCAAACAACTTTTCAACCATAGACGTGACGATATAGCCTGGGGAGATAGTATTGACCCGGATGCCATACTGGCCCCATTCCGAGGCGAGGTTACGGCCAAGTTGGAGAACTCCAGCTTTAGAAGCGTTGTAGACTGGAGAGATGAGCCCCTAGAAACGTCAAAGCTTGTCAGTAGGACGGAATAAAGCGCAGATCCGGGGCAAAAAGAAGCCAAGTGGGTCTCAGACGGTGCTTGTACATAGACGTAAAGAAGCTCTTCCATCGCGAACCTCATGGCAAAGGAGACTTGATTTCCCAGGGCGAGTGATTGAAAGTGATGAGGGGGAAAGAGGATAAGATAATCTCACCTTGTTAGCGACTGTCCCACTCATACTTGCAATCATTGCGATGCTGCCACCATTTCCGAACCGAATCATCTGTTTGGCCACTGCTTGGGCCGCCATCAGAACACCAGTGATATTAATCTCAAGCATCGTGTTGGAGTCCTTTGCAGTGTAGTCCAATGCTGAGGTTTCCTGCTGTACTCCAGCAGCTGCTAGCAAGCCGTCCATACGGCCTTCCTTATCGGCAATGCCACCGACAATCTCGTGTAACTTTTCGGCATCGCGGACATCAATTTGAACGTAATTGATACCTGTGTCAAGCTCCTGAGTGGCTCGTTTCTGCACACGGTAGAAATCTGGGTCCTATTCAAATTGTCAGAATCTGATTATCTCAACTGTCATATACATCCATTGGTTCAAAACCTACAGGCTCGGGAAGACGGTCAAGGGCATAGACTACTGCAGGTGTCAGCTATCGTCTGCATTAAATTGAAAGTCTTATGATCTGTCATGTAAAATTACCCTTTGCTCCCGCTTCAAGAAGTGCCTCTGCTACCGTTAAGCCAAGACCCCTTGCACCCCCTGTGACAAGTATAACTTTTCCAGCAAGTGAAAATTCTGGCATCCTTCGAGGTGGAAGTGTGGCCGGTTTCTCGAGGGTATCAATTGGGCTGTCTTTTGAAGTTGTTTGGATGAGAGGCGATGCTTTTGTTGCCGAAAAGCACCTGCTCTGGTTGAATTGTTTGATGCATGCTGAGGAGTGATGATTCCTTGACGCCGCAACGCTGAATCTGCGAATGTTCAGGGCCTTTCCTGGCGCCTTAGTGACAGCAGAGGTAGCTGATCGGAAGAGCATTCTGGCCGTGCTTGGGAAGAATTGGTCCAATTAAGACAGCTAGGAAGAATGGAAGATTGGTTATAGCTGCCTCGACATTCGATATGAAATTGTGGGCAAGGAGCATAGCTTATATAGCCCCTTTCTTCCTTCATCGTCACCTCGTGAAGACAGGGTATTGGATATGAACTCTTAATCGACAAACGTGCTACGACGAAAGGAAGGGGGCCAAGGATGGCAGGACGAGCTGACAACCGTGAACCTCTAATGTTCGCGAGCTCACACCAGATAGGATTTTCATCGGGCAAAGATCACAGCTGGATAACCAACGGCAGATCTCAGATGGTCATAAGGGCATGTTGTGGGACATGTCCCAGAGATTGAACAGCGGGGACGATCGTCTTTGCGGTGGACCAAAGTGCATATCTCTGGGGTTCAAATCCTGCTCAACCTTAAGCTTATCGTAGAGCGGAAGGGGTCTGGAAGGTTGTCTTCCCTGCGTCGAGTTCACGTTCCTAATGCATCTCAAACCATAGCAGCGGCCAGTGCTCTGCACATACTCAACTTCCTGTTCTATTCTTGAAAGATAGAACCGGTCTTGTGATGTTGCAGTGGTAGATACTCGGGAAAACAATGCCCAAAATGTGCCTTGATCCATGTTCTAAGGTCAAGTGGTTACGTGCATGGCCTGGGATACTCGAGGGGCATTGTACGGCGATGCCAACTCTCACGGACCGCTATCCCGCAGCAGCTGACAGTTATAGGCCAGGGTGTCCAACCAAGCAGGATCATGAGTGAACCACTTGAGCATTTGATATTTCAAGATTCATCTTCAAGTAGCTTATCAGCAGCGTAAAAGTTTCTTCAAAGTGTCTTATAGTTGTCCGCCCGTGCTTTGTCCTCGTGGTGTCCTACCTCATGCATTCCTCCCGTTCTAGAGCCGCAAGCATTGGGATCTGGTCCAATTATGCTATCTTGACAGGTTGCATGCAAGGGATGGTACGACAGAGGTGTGTGAATTGTTTTTCAGGAGAAGTCCCCCTTTTCGATCTTAATTGGACGGCAAAATACCTGCCCGCTCCAACTAATAGTTGAATGGCCACGGCTCAACCAAGTTTGGAGGCCGTGTGGGTATGATCGTCTAGTAGAAATCGTGTGAGGTAATTAGTTAGCAAAGAAAAAAAAAATCATAAAAAGCGGTGCTTTCCCGTATCCTCAACTTAGGCTTCATATATCTTGACTAGTGACAACGTCTTATGCTGCACCAAAAAGGACAGTATACAGCAAATTCACAAAGCGAAGACAAATATTCATGATTAATGATTGGTTTTCATTGCAATTGTTTATCAGACGTGAGGATGAGGTGGTATTCAGAGTGCAAGGAATCGGAACTTCCTGAATTGCCTGATATAAAACCTCACCGCGGGGAATTTCCTCCTGAGCCTCGCCCATCCCTCTTTCAATTTCTCTTCTAACCTCAAATCGCCCCTGGCCCGCATCGCCAGTAGCACCACGATCAAAATCGCCATGTCCCAACAAACATGGCTAAAAACGAACGAAGCTGCATATCGCGCAACACTCCAAACACTTTTCGGCCTCCAACGCCATCGGTTAAGATGTTCACCTCTAGTCTGCGCTTCCATTTGCTCGCGGATCGCAGCCAGTTCTGTTGTGATTTGGTTCAACGCATGTCCAACGTCTCGCCGCCAGCGTCGATCAGGTACACCTGGCCTGGTAAGGCGCCCCTCTTGTTGATGTGGAGGGTTTGCGGGGTCAGGTAGATCATTGCGGTCAGCTCCACTGGGCTTTCGTGGCGGTCCGTAAGTGGGGACGCGCGCCATGCTGTTGCTGTTGTTGCCAATTTTGCCTGGGGCATTCTGGCTTTCTATGGGTAGAGACTGAAATCCTGCTATCGGGTTGTCGTAGTATGAATTGTAATTGCCGTATTCATCGTCCTCGTTATCTTCGTAGAAACTGTCCCTGGCCTCTTCGAATGTATCTTCACCTTCCTCTCCGTCATCTTCATCTTCCCCTTCGGTATATGAATCTGGTCTTTTCTGGCTATGTGGACTGAGCACGCGAAGGTGTGAGTTTTCTTGCTGAATCTGGCTTGCAGCAGCCCCCGTCTCTGGCCTTGCGCCGGCGGTGGCATTCTCATTATTCTTAATATTGCTGCTGGTATTATTGTTGTTGACATTGGCTGCGATCCTGCGAGGTTGGGGATTGTTTGCCTGTTGCCTGCCTCGAGTCCTATGTCCATGCTGTGGAGCCGTGTTGTCCCTGACCTGGTCCCAAACGAATTCGAGTTCTGATATGAGTTCTCCAGCTTCCGGTGTCGACGAAGCGTATTTGCGCATGACGCCTATCAAGACGGTGATATAACGTCGTTTGGCCTCCGTGCGGGAGAGGTTCTTTTGATCGTACCAGGCGTCCCTAGAAACGAAGAGTGTCATTGTTAGACATGGTCCAGTGGGTCCTGTTGGAGATGAAGAGACAAAAGAAGCATGGAAATAGAGTGAAGGTGGCATGCGCGCAGGCAGAGCAGCTGCCTACCATTTCTGTCTTTCAGATTCAAGTCTGTCATCGCCTTCAGGCGGCCTATCCATGACGCCTTCGACATTTCCCTCTAGCAAAACGATAATATCCTGATGAGCCATGGTGTGCACATTGAGTTGGAGATAATCAAAGCAAAAAGCGACGACAAAGCTCAAAAGGAAAAGAAAAGGGGAGTTGCGAATTGGGTGCTTTGAGATAGATATCAGTCCTACCCATGCTCTGTTTATACAAGCCATATAACTTCAATCTGTCCGCCAATGGCGGTCGCGCCGACCCGGTACGGGGGATTTTCTTAATTGTATTGAGCGCATGGGCGAAGACACGGTCTAAGCAATGAAGCCGAGTCGGATAATGTTAGTCCACGAGATCAATGTCCTCAATTGCATGTAGTTCCCAAACAGGGGGGACGGAGAATTGGCTTGAACAGGGCGCCCGCGGGAAAAGAGGAGAGAGAGAGATGAGAGGTAATGAGTTCCAAAGCAAAAGGGCCACGACATGTGAGCGCTTTGCGTATATTGTTTGTTGCTGTTGTAGCAGGAGGTAGTATGAGCGTTACATACCAACGGAGTCCGACATGCTGCTGTACTGGCACGGGGGGGAGGGGAGGTGGCAGTGGAGGATAGAGTGAGGATGAGAAGACGAGAACCGAGGATGGATATCGGGAGGGTGTGCTTTGGCGACAACGGAGGGTATTCTCTTTCTGGCTCAAGATCCTGGGGAAGAAGAAGCAATCTGATATCCTTCCCCTTCTTTTGAATTGAGAAAAAGACGATGAAGACTGGAGACGGGGACAGAGATGAAGATGGATATGGAGACGAAATGACCTAACATCCACATCCACTACCACTACCACCCCAGTCATCCACACCTAGCACCACGTAGAAGCGACAACGTATCCGAATGGGAATGATATGGTCCACTGAGAAGAAACCTGGAGATCCGCATCCAGAGTGGCTTGTAGAAGAGGAAGAAGAATCGAGCGCCTTGTCCGTCTATCGAATTCACCACACGCTCAATAACTCGTGCGAATAGATTTCTCGCTCGCTCGTGCTATATGGAGATGCAGCCACTGATGTAGTATTAGACGCAGACGTAGATGTAGATGTACATGAGCGAACAACCGACCGATGATATCGAGAAGAAATCAGCGCCTCCTAGTATTAGGTGGTGAATTAGTAGCTGTCTGTCTCACCTCTCTCGTTCTCCCCTTCTTCTTACCCTCATGAACGGCAGGGTAATCCCATAATTGCTTCTTTTCTTTTCGAAGCCCGTAAACTGAAACTGAGGGTTTGTTCCTGGAGATCACCAATATAAGACAAGCGCTTGTTTTCTCCCGCAAACTATCCGTATAATAGTACTGTAGCTGCTTGCTTGCTGTTGCCAGTACCGATACACAAGTACGACATTCGGCAAAAAGTGACGGATGATATTAATGAATGGGCCTTTCTTCACGGCATTGACGAGGGCATATTTCCTGAGCCTCGCTTCAATCTCGCCTTGAACTTCACTCACGATAGCGGGTGTGTCTACTGTGTTGAATCATACCTAACAGGAGTCAAACATGGCCCGCGCGGGAATTGACCGTAGACAGATGAATATGTAACGAACTACCGAGGAAAATGCCACTAAATCATACGGAGTACATGAGTGTTATCAGGGTATTTCATGTGTCGAATTGTGCAGGAGAAAACCGTTGAGATCGTACAGACTACAAGGCCCAAAAGATACAATGGAAAAAAAAGACTTATGGTTGAGATGATGTGATCGTGATGTTTGTATTTGTATGAGAAGTTCTAAAAAAGACAAGAGGTACAGACAAGGGAATATGTGCCGACCACTGACTGACTCCAGCAGATCGTAGTATGAGGCAAGTGGATGGAGTAAAAAACAATAAAAAGCAGAAGGTTGCAGTAGACCAGATCGCGTAGAATCTGCGATTGGGCAAATCGGCAAAGCAAGACGCTCATGTAAATAGAACAAGAATCAAAAGGATAAAGGACGCCGTAAACAATGAGTATCAAGTGGTGCCCGTAGAAACCAAAGAGACGAACGAATAGGAACAGGCCGTCAATTAAGACGACACGGATGTTGAACAGCAAATGATGAGACGAGGAAAGGAAGGACAAAAGAGGCAGAAGGCAGAACTAAAAATCAATCATCAACGGGGATGGCCATCATCGATGAAAGTCTTAGGACTGGCCAGCGGGTGCAGTGGGAGCAGCAGTGACATCCTGTCTACCGCCGCGGAACGAACCACCACGACCACCACGGCCACCACCGTAGCCGCGATTATAACCTCTACCACGACCACCGTAGCCACGACCTCTGCCACGGCCGCGGTAGCCGCGATAACCACTATCGACACTACCCTGACCAAAGGTCTCAAAGTTGCGTCGTTGTTCTTCACCACGCCACTCCCGACCATGGCGAGCGCCTGTGCCTTCCTCGCGATCACGCGACTCTGACGAGATGTTATCGAAGAAAGACGACTTGTTATATGGGACGATTGGAGTCGTTCCATCCTGAGCATCAGAACCAGCAGCCTCAGCTTGAGTTGTCTCAACAGCAGGGGATGGCACGTCAATATCATGCTTAGCCTCCTTAGCAAGATCACTCTTGTTGAACTTAGCGTTCGCTGACTCGAAGTCAAAGTCTGTGTTAGGCACTTCAACTCTACGCGTAGGCTGATGGCCAGCGCCGCGAGGACCACCTCTTCCACCACGGTACGACCCACGCTGCGAAGGACGATCATCATGAGTGTGTAGATCAGCAACCTTCTTCGTCACGGCTTCGACTGCGGCATCGGTCTGTGCCTTGGAGCCGGGCTGAGGAGGAAGCTTGGCCATGGCAGCAGCGACAGCAGCAGAAGCAGCACGGCTGGCTTCCTGCATAGCATTGGCTGTCGCGCGAGCATTCTCACTAACCGACTGCGCTGCCGATGTCGCAGGACGTGTCTGGCCAGGGGTAGCTGCAGTAGCAGGCTTGGGGACAGCAGGAGACTGCTGTGCTGGCGTCGACTTCTCTGTCGCCTCGGTCACTGGGACTGTTGGGGGAACAGCGGTAGGTGTGTGGGCGACAGGGATAGGATGAGGTCCAGCAAGAGGTGTGTGGAAAGGTGGCTGGGAGACACCCATGGGCATTGGTGGCGGAGGGAACTGAGGAGGCGCACCACCAAAGGCATCACCGGGAACAGGAGGATACCAGCCCGGAGCACCATAAGGCCCAGGCATACCGGTGGCTGGGAACCCGGGTGGGGGGAATCTATGGTTGAAGGGAGGATAGTATCCTGGGAACCCGGGATGCTGCTGTGGCCATCCTGCAGGAGGCATAGGTGGTCTGCCAGCATTGGGTGGGATAGGCCCGGAGATGGGACCCTCGGGACCAGCAGCAGCAGAAGTAGCAGGAGGAGGCCCTGGCTGAGGTGTGCCAACAGCCGACCTTGGCGCGCCTGTTTGCGCGGCGGGTCGAGCACTCTGTATTTGTATATTAGCGACATTGATCACCAACAAACAAAGAAACAAATTTCCCAGCGAGCATCCAAGCAACAGTCAGGCAAGATGAAAAATTGTGTAAAGATGCGATTGTGATCAGAAGGAAGGCAACGGAAAAGATCCACACGGTTTTGCGCATTCGGATCAGGTCTGTGATTTACATCCGTAAATGATTCATCATACAATCGCATCCCACCATATCTTGGACCTGACGTGTTGAGGTTCGAAAAGAATGAGAGAAAAAAAAGTGGGGTGTTGGTAAATTTGGGTTCACTTACACCTAAGATGGCGGGATCATCTGGAACGCTGTGAGGGGCAGGTTTCTCTTCCTCATCAGCGATAGAGATGTCCTTCACATCACTGCCACGGAACACAATGTACTCGTAGACATTGCTAGATGGATGAATCTCATCGGCAGGGTTTCCTCTCCTACCCTCAGTGCCGTGCGAAACGACATTTTCGAGGGCAATGGTAGAGTCCTCTGGATTTATCTGGTGTAGAGTACCAACATATCTGAGGGGCTGGGTTAGTTAGGGAGGTCTCATGGGCTAGGAGGGGGAAAGAGATGTAGAAAAAAAAGAAGGAATAAGAGAAGTACATACCGGATATCGCTCTTGGATATCAGATTGAAGCGCTTTCTATGTGGCTTGTTAGCACCACGCTGTCCTCGTCAGAACCTGGCAGCTACTAACAGCACATCAGGGATAGGAGGCAACAAACCCTATGAAGCCATTCATATCCATGATGAAAGTGAGAAGAGAAAGAGAGAAGGAGAAGGAGAGAGGAAAGAAAGAAGAGGAGGAGGAGGGAGGAAGAGGAGAAGAAGAAGAAGAAGAAATAGAGGAGAGGAAAGGAGAAGAGAATCTCTGGAAGAGAAGCGAGAAAAATAGGCGATTCCTGTTGTTGTGCGGTGAGAGAATGATGTTGATAATATGTTTCTTGTTGTGTGTGAAGGAAGCAGAGATTTCTTGCGGTTTTTGCGGTTTTGCGATTTATTTTGCGATGTTCAAAAGGGGAAGGACGTGGGCTGGGGGGAGTGAGGGAGACCAGAAGTGCATATACGCTAGACTGGATTAGGTTTAGCGTGGTTTATGCCGTTTCGCTAACTTGAAACAGCTATGAAGGCGGTCATACAAGGGGAGCAGTCGAAAGAAGAAATATAGACGGGCAAATGAACAGACAGGACAGATAGGGGAACTACGTACTACCAACTGCATACTGTATGAACAGACTGAACTACAGATGATGATGATACGAGGAGAGAAAGAAAGGGGCAAGACAAGGCAAGGAAAGAAAGACAGACAGACAGACATATATTAGCCATCTGTTGATTCATCAATCCAATCACTACTATTATATTCCCCCCCTTCCGTACTGTACAGACTCTGCCACCCAACCCCATCTCATCTATTCACTCTGATTGATTTCCCTCCCTTATTGAGCAGCTGGAGGCCCCTCCTTCAATATCTTCTGGCGCAGCACTTTACACATAAAATTGATATGTTAGCAATTGTCAATGTCCCTCTCGACACCTCTTCCTTCTCAACTTCACCACCAACTGCTAGCTGCCAACTGCAATCACTTACCATCTTGGACGACCTTCTCGTTCATTGTCTTCACCTGCAACACCTTGTCCAATTCCTTGATATTGGCTTCTAACTCCTTCACCTTCCTCTCGTAGAACTCCTTTGCCTTTGCTGTTGTCTGCATTGTTCCCAAAACGAATTCGATGTCAGCAATCCTTTGTCCACTTCACTTATAGCCATAAGCACATCCTACCTTCTCAACATAGAACCCTGTGCCCACATCAACAATCACCTTCTCCCGGTCCGCAACTTTTCCCTTCACATATAAAGAGTTCGTCAACGGAATCAATATATGCTCGTCCTGCACTGTTTCCTGCTTGGCTTCCACTCCATCATTTATCGACTGAATACAGCCCTTGAACTTTGTTTGCGCTGCTCGTAGCTTCGTGTGTGATTGCGTAAGGTGCTCGAGCTCTGTGTCTAGTCGTTGCTGCAGCGCGCGCAACTGTGCAACTGGGAGGGTGGAAAGGTCGACTATTTATACTGTATGTCAGCGCTGAACACTTATTCAAAAGACAGCAAGATGAAGCTGCCAGATTGATTGCGCTGGTTGTATGCTTCGTTGCATTGATCGCTTGCTTGCGCTTGCGCTTTTCCCCCGCGCAAATGTTCGCTCACTTACTTGCGCCCGGCGGAGCAGACTCCTGGTTTGACGACATTATGAAATATATGTGATGTGAAAGCTGTGATGCTCTATATTCAAGATCAGACTTGTGCTTGATTGTATATGTTGCCAGGTTCGCTTTATTGATGTTCGCAGTTCAAAGTTCTGCCGCAGTTCAGACCATCAACTCTTGACATCATGGGGGCAGAAATTACATAGGGAGTATTACAAGCAGACCTTGGTCTTCGCCGCGGAGGTACGTATAGGGACAGTGCAAAAAGGGGCTCAACAACAACTTCTACCACCTTCACCACGACATACTCTTTGGTGAATCGACGCTAGTCTCAAAGAGGCAAATAAATCTGATTGTAGCTATCTCTTGCTTAAACGCTTTATTCATACAAAAGCTCTTCTCTTCTCTCTCTCTCTCTCTGAGAGTTCTCTCACTAACACTTCTCCTCTCGGTCTGGGGGAAATCTCCTGTGTGCCCTAATCACATGAACACCACACGACATACTCGATCAACTGGTCGTATGTAGAGTTACAAGTCAAACTGATTATGTTACAATCTATACATGAAGTCTTATATACAGTAAATGGAGGCAAATGCCGTTATAGTCTTCCAAGCAACGACTGAATGAACGCTTGTAGATCCTCAAGCGACACACTCTCACGTAAGTTATCCAGCTGCCGGCACTGCACCTCGACCTTGCCCTCATTCTTCCACGCTTTCCCAAGAACGACTATGACCGGGTATCCTACAAGATCAGCGTCTCGCATACGCCAAACCAGCGATTTGTCTCGATCATCAATGACGCCATCAACAGTACCAGCTCCAGAATTACCCTGAACAATGCAATCGTAAACCTTCTCTGCCATCTCAGACACTGTTTTATCAGCAATGATAACGACTTCGAATGGCGCGATTGCCTTAGGCCAATTGAGCCCCCTCGAGTCAGAGAGGGTATCAGCGACTGCTGAAATCATGCGTGATACTCCAATGCCATGGCAGCCCATCTCAAGGGGCACGGTGGTTGACTTATGTGAACCTGACGCTGCTGTTAAAGCATTATCCATCTTTGCCGAGTCAAGCGTCACGTTTGCGCCTAGCAGCTTGCTATACGTTGTTCCAAGGTGGAAGGTATGTCCAAGCTCGATAGTGGTGTGCGTCTCGATAGCAGTCTCACCGCATTTAGGACAAACATCACCAGGCAAGGCCTTGATACAATCCAGCGGTGCTTGAGTCTCTGGATGCACGTCGACCATGGAGTGCTGAATTGAAATTGCTTGCGATTCAGTATTGGGAGGTAGCAGACCTGCAATAGGCGGTCGATCGTATTTGCGCACGCGATGGTCGTAGATGTCGACAACCCGTCCCTGACCTCCTTCAATGATCTGAGGCTGCCATTTCTGCAAAGGCTGTTTTATGCCTGTGTTCATTCGAATGCCGAGTGATTGACAGAGAGATTTTATAGCGTGAGCGTTCGGTTCTCGTTGAACCGGTTCTTCGCTGGTTTCTGAGATCAGAAATTTAGGATAAAATGCCCGCACGAGGGTGGTGCCGTCTGCGGATAATCCCGTCCAGACGTCAGTAGAGATAGCCTCTGCCTGATTTGTACCAACACTCTCGGGCTCTGCTTCCAGTTTAGGAGTCTCGTGCTTCACTGATCGTTCGTTGGCGCCGTTGAAATACTGCCCGGTCGATAACTCCTCGTTCCAAGTATGATGACAGCTCTTGCACGCAATAACTGTATCCTCGCCCTTAGCGCTGGGGATATGGAACTCATGACTGAAATCGCCTCCAATATTCCCCGAATCCGCTGCTGCTATCTTATATGGAACCTTCAGTTCATCAAAGAGACGCACGTAGGCAGCCTTGACTGAGTTGTATGTTTCCAACGCAGCCTCGACGTTGGTGTCGAAGGTATATAAATCTTTCATGATGAACTCCCTGCCTCGTAGAAGACCTTGTCGAGGTCGAGGTTCATCCCGATATTTTCTGGCTGGAAGTTGTTAGGAACTCAATGGGACAATGTGGGTGCGCTTGCGTGGAACTCACTGATTTGATATAAACGGATGGGAAGATCTCTGTAGGATTTGATGAGGCTTCCTACAAGAGATGTGATTTCCTCTTCGTGAGTTGGTGCGAGGAGGTACTTTGCTCCTCGTCGATCTTCCAATTGGAAAAGCTGTGCAAGGTCAGTAAACGCTGTTACCTTGCGAAGAAGTGGTCTGCACCATGCAATACCTCAGAGTCCTTATTCAGCCGTCCTGACTTGTGCCATAGAGTTTGCGAGGAGAGACTCGACAATGAGACTTTAGAGGCTCCTGTAAAATAGTTCATCAGAGAATGCTCATCTGTTTGAACATCTGCAATTCCCTCCCAGCATACCTAATGACCTCATTTGCTTGTCAATCAACTTCTCCAATTTGTCCTGCACCCTTAAGCCCAGGGGTAGCATATGAAAGATGCCCGAATATGCCTGATGCATTGTCAATCAAGTTTCAATTGCCTATTCAAATTGACAACAAGCACTAACCTGCCTTAGAAAGCCAGCCTTCACCAGCAAGTCTTTCGAGTCTGCAAATTCAATGCATCAGTCAGGGCTCTGATCTCGCAAACCTGACACAATTGTAACAAAGATTAAATGACCTTCAGAAGAGGTGATTCCCCCCGTAGGAGTCCAAACCCCCGACAAACGAGTTCTCCCATCATTCTATACATTGAACGTTAGCAATTGTCTGATAAAGCTAAAATTGTAGAAACTGTCATACATGATATGTTCGGCGACTGAGCTGGACGATGCATGGCCGTGAGCTTGCTGCACGAGGCAGATGGAACGAACTCGGGGTGAACGAACGCAGCATGAAGTAGGTATGCTATACAATTCACTCCTAGTCCAACAAAAAATCGCACCGTGATCTACTTATCAGAGCAAAACTACCACAAGCTCAATCGTCGATGTCACCGGCAGCAGTAAAGCGTTATTTGCTCCATGTCCCATATCCTACGTCCATGGACCCGCAAGCCGTAGCGATAACGCTGATGAACCCACGCCCGCCATATGGTGCCTGAATATTCAGGTGTCTTGTTCTCTGCCGCGGAGAAGAGCCGCGGAACAACATCCCTCCGACCGCATAGATTTAATTTTTTTTATTTTTCTATTTTTTTTTTACTGATATGGGGCTAAGGGGACAGAGACTGATACTCGACGAAGGTGAAAATATCGACATCATACCGCATAGCAGAGGGGAAGTTCGTTCTTTTGTTTTTCACTTGGGGTGTCACTGGTCAAGGGATATTGGATATTTACTACCAGCACGATCATGAGCAACGCTGATGCTGGTGTGGGCGCTGATGCGCAGGCTCTGCCCGATATCTCAGGCTCTGCGCTCGCCAATTTGACTGCGCGCATTGAGAAGGGCTTTCACAAGAAGGACGAGCCAAAGACTGCGCCAAAGGATAAGAAGTCGAAGAAGCAGCAAGCTACGAAGGAGAAGAAGCCAGCCGACGAGAAACAGCAATCACAGCCGAAGTTTGATAAGAAGAAGAACAACAACAACAGCAACGGCAACAATAAACGGGATTATAATGGCGAAAAGGTTGCCGATTCGAGGGGAGCAACAGATGCAGGAAAGAATGATCCTAAGACTAAGAGAGAGCTTTTGGAGCAGGAGATCTTTGCTACGGGAGGTAGTGAGGAGGATTTGCAGTTGCTCGCAAATGTCGACTCAGACTCAGAGGTTGAGGGGGAGGACGAATACCCTTCAAATGTGAACGAAGACTCGCTTCGTCAGGATCTCGCTGGTCTCTTGAAAGGCATCGACCCCTCATATGTCATTCCTAAGCTGCCCGCTAAAAAGCAGGAGCCAAAGCAAAAGAAGGAGAAGGAGGATGTGAAGGCTCAGGAGAAGGCAACAAATGAGAAGGCGAAGAAGGAAGAAAAAGCACAGGCACAGGCAGACAAGAAGGAAAAGAAGAAGAAGGGAAAGGAGGCCAAACAATCGAAGAAAGAGGATGTGAAGGATGTTGTTGTCCAAGAGCTTCCCCCTGTGCCAGAGGTCAAGCAGACTAAGCTAAAGAACTCGAAATTTGTATGTTGCTGGCGACAACTTTTGTGAGAGGGGACATTGCGCTAACGTACATTTGCAGATCATTGAACCACGACCAGATTGGCATGCGACAGAACTTCCTCCAGTTTCATCTTCGAAATCTAATTTGACAGCCTCGCGCTATATCATTGACCGCGTGCACGAATACGCCAATACCCTACTTGATCAGGAAAACCAGACATACGCAGCTAGCCAGGACTCATCAACTCATAAATTCTACTCCACCATCGTTCAAACCGGTACTCTCAGCGATAAGACATCTGCATTGACGTTGGCCATCCAGGAGTCTCCATTGCATAATATGAAGTCTCTCGATGCTCTGCTTGGTCTCGCAAAGAAGAGGAGTCGTGCACAGGCCGTGGATGTGTTGAGGTCGTTGAAGGATCTTTTCGCCCAGGGAGATGTGCTCCCTAGCAATCGCAGATTGAGGGCCTTCTCTCATCAGCCTGCCATTCTGAGCGCGTTTGCTTCTACCCCTATGTGGACCGCCGAGGCACCTCTTCCAGGAGGTCTGCAGAAGAGCCATCTCGTGTACTACGCCTTCGAGGATTACCTCAAGAAAGAGTACTTTGAGATATTGAAGGTTCTGGAAGTCTGGTGCAATGATGAGATTGAGTTCTCGAGGACAAGGGCTATCAGTTACGTCTACGAGCTTCTGAAAGAGAAGCCCGAGCAAGAGGCGAATCTTTTACGTCTTCTGGTTAATAAGCTTGGTGACCCTCACAGGAAGATTGCATCAAGGGCATCTTATCTCCTTCTTCAGCTCGAGCAGGCTCATCCTCTGATGAAATTGACTATCATCTCTGCCATCGAGACCGATATCTTGTTCAGATCGGGTCAGAGCCAGCACGCCAAATACTATGCTGTTATCACCCTCAACCAGACTATCTTGAGCAGAGCCGATGAGAAGGTCGCGGAGAAGCTGCTTGACATCTACTTCAGTCTTTTTGTTTCTCTTCTGAAGACAAAGAAGCCGGAGCCTAAGAAGTCCGGTGAGAAGCCAGTGAAGAAGAACAGAAAGGCGATTCAGAGAGAGAAGGAGGCCGCTAAAGGTCAGGCACAGGAAGATGAGCTTCGCGAGAAGCTTACCGCTGGCGTTCTCACTGGTGTCAATCGTGCTTATCCATTTACTAATGCTGATAGTGAAAGGTACGCTAGTCATATCTTTGAAAATTTCTGTTTGTATGCGTTACATATACTAACTGGCCCTCCTTTTTTTTCCGGTATAGGCTGTCACAACATATCGATACTCTATTCCGCATCACCCACTCTTCTAACATCACAACCAGTATTCAAGCTCTGATGCTCATTCAGCAGCTGACATCGACACATCAAGTTGGTGCTGACCGCTTCTATCGCACACTATATGAGTCTTTGCTTGATCCTCGCCTTGCCGTCTCCTCGAAGCAGTCATTGTACCTCAACCTTCTGTA
>AZGZ01000001.1:791436-810697 GCA_001636715.1 Ascosphaera apis ARSEF 7405 | reverse complement strand
CTCATCCATTTCTTGGACCGCTTCGTTTACCGCAACCCTAAGCAGCAAACCCAACTTCGCGGAGCCTCTATCATGCAGCCCCTCGCCGGCGGTGAAGGCGGCAACCTCCTCGTCACAGGCGCCCACCGTCGTGTCGACGAGCCCGTCAACCGTGAAGCCTTCTGGAGAAAGAAGGGAGAGGAAGTCGCTGCCGAAGACGTCTTCTTCCACGACTACTTCAGCCGTCTTGGCGAAGAGAAGCAGCGCAAGCAGAAGAAGGAGAAGAAGGCAGCTAAGGCCGGTTCGGACGATGAGAGTGATGCTGAGTCTGAGATTTGGCAGGCTCTTGTTGATTCTCGGCCTGAGCTTGAGGGTGCTGAGGGTAGTGAGGATGATATGGATCTTGATGAACTTGAGTCTGCTATGGGTAGTGATGCGGATGAGGAGATGGAGGATGCTGGTGGTGATGAAGATGTCATCTTTAATGATGAGAGTGATGCATCTGAAGAGGAAGAGGCTGAGGCTGAAGGTGAAGGTGAAGAGCAGGCTCCTGCCGAAGAAGAGGAAGACGACGATGAACCCTTTGGCGTCGACGCTTCGGACGATGAAGCGTTCGTGGATAGCGATGCTGAGCTTCCATCTGATATCGAGGCTGCCATGGAGAGAGAAATGGCTGCCGAGATCGCCAAGAACGAAGAGAAGCCCGATCGTTCAAAGAAGAGGCGGAAGCTCAAGCATCTGCCTACATTCGCATCAGTCGAGGACTATGCGAAATTGTTGGAGGACGAAGAGGATGGCATGTAATCCTCAGTGTAATAATATAACTTCCCACTTACATAGTGATGACATTAAAAAAAAGCTCTTTGTTTCTGTTGTTAACGTTCTCGAGATATATTCATATTGAATCGAGGTGGTCCAGGACATAGTCTGCGGTTACTCGACGAGTCCTTCCACGCCGATACACTCTCGCAGGGGCAGATGGCATCGATGGGATATCCATCTCGACACTACCAGCGGATTTGACTGAAGAGGCACTCGAAGTCGATCCGCGCTTTTTCGCCACTCGTGGACGAGAAGTCTCTTCAAGGAGATTCGCAAGGCCAGAGAAGTAGCCTGACGCATTGGAAGTATAAGAAACGAGATGCTTGCGCATATTAGCCGAATACCCATAAGGAGATCTGTAATTCATATGATAATGGAACTTTGAGCCGAGCTCCTCGCCGAATATCTCCTGAAACTCTTTCTCGCTGGCGTTATACAGAAACAGCGCAGAATGATCGAACCGTTTAGCGAATTTCTCGACTTTGGGATCATCGAAGGCTCGTTGTAGCGTCCATGATAGATAGTTCTGAACGAAGCGCTGGGCTTCATCTTTTGATGCTGTGGGCGGTATCCACTCTGCCTCAGGAAAGGGGTAGCCAGCAGATGCCATCTTGATCATTTGATATGAGATTTACAAGGCTTCACAAGAGAAGATGCTCAAATTCCATTCTCAGGCAATTTAAATAAATAGAAATCTTTTGAATTCGCCTCCGAGCTATATTTACAGATCATACTCGATGTACCATACCCTCACTGGAAGCAGGATTGAGCCACCGCCATGGTGTATATTGTACGTAGCTTAACCTTAACGTTAATTCTTGGATATTCAGTACACAGGCATATCTTAATTGGAATTGATCATCTCATTGCTACAAGTGATACTGCGAATCATTATGATTTTAGACAGGAACAGTGAGTCCTGGAAACCCAAGAGTCTCATATATTACGCAGGTAGCAAGCTCTTCATTTCCAGTGCCCCCTTCCGCCCTAGCTTCAATGATATTCAATTTCGTTTTTATGAGGACAGCCAGGTCACTCCAAAGACATACAGTCCCGCTTAATCCCTCGAACAGACTGTACGGGTGATCAGGCATGCGAAAACACATATCACCTTCGAAAGGCTGCTCTGCGAAGGGCGGTGCTAATGCCGAGTATCGCAGCATTCCCAGAGCAAGCGAGAGGAACTTGCTGCCATCTCTTGTGATATCAGGCATCGCCTCGGTACTCCCCGTTCTCTCCACATAACAATTCCATGTTTCTTCCATAAACGATACCCCTTTCTCGAAGCTTTCGTGTAGCAGTACAAGTGCCCAGATGTTCCCTGCTACCCCGTGGCAAATACCGGCCCCCTTGCGGAGGAGCCCCTGAGCTCGTATTTTCTTGCTGCCCAAATATATAGCTTCATCCCATAGGGGACGCCAGCACATTCGAGTAAACCAGGCAAGACTTCTGGCTTTTGCTAGTAGTATAAGTAGACCAGGTACTCCCTCGCATACCTGAGTAAGGTATGGTTGATCTCTAGTGAAGGGCAGGGAGGAAGGAAAATTGCCGGTGAGGTCGCAACAAATGGTACACAAACCGGTTATCGTCTCTCCAATGAATAACGCATGTTCTTCAATTTCACCCCTCGGACAGCAGAGAAGTACTGTTAGAATTCCACCTAGACGTCGTTCTCATGCTCACATTAGAGACTCTTTTAAAAGATGATGTGGCTTGATTTGCTGTACTTACATATTCCATGCAACCTGTATCGCGAATTGTATCAGTATTGAAAATTGAATAACCAGAAACATGCATCATTGGACCAACTCACGCTCCAAGAGAATGTTCCCCGTTCAATTTCCACATCAGGGGCAACGAAGGCACCGTTGTACTCACAGACGACCGTTGCGCAGCATATTCCATTGCAGTCTGTCTACCTGCATCCACGATCAGCCCTACAAGTGATGGACTCAAGACGAATATACCATTGAGCGTCAGCGACTCCGTATCATCAGCGATGAACCGCTTCCTGGAACCCCTGAGATACTGTATAGCCCACAGCAAACCCGCACGACCATACATGACATCGTCCTGTCCCGGCGCTGGCTCCATCTGTATGGCGGTACTCATGGCATCGCGGAGGGCATGCATTCCGGAACTGTGGAAGGGGAAGTCTTCGCCCCAGTCCATGAGCAAGTTGAGGAACGTGCCCGCTGTTTTGGGGGAGCCGATGGGTGAGAGCATTGATTCATTGAATGCGGGGTGAAGACTACTATCCGCGTGAATATTGTTCAATGCAGAGGATGTGAATTTTGCGCGCAGTTCAGCTTCTTCGCGGACATCCTGAGCTAGACATGTTGCTTGCTGCTGGAGGCGCAGATACATCAATGCAATACCTGGTGCAACAAAAGAAGAAAAGCACAAAAAAACAAAATGTGAGATGATGAACCTTTAGGAAATGTTTCACCTTTTGGTTCGGAAGGATGTGTGGCATTACACACCTAGATCTCCGCTATAGATATTATCACGAGGAGAATTGAGGGGCATTCCTTGTGATTCTCGTGTGTCAATTAAATCAACGGCTTGCTTGATCCATTTGCAGAGGTCTCGGTGGGTGCGTTGCAGGGTTTCGGCATCGAGGGGCACCGGGTCGAATACTTTATGGAAATACGATATCGGGTCAGACATGATAGAAGAGAAGATGTATGAAGGAAGTGTAGGATTTGATTAATTGACTGCTACGAGGAAGATATGGTCGATTCAGTGTCACCGTCACTCTCATATATCATTCATTCATCTACCTATCCAGATGCCCATGTATTCTCTCCCTCAACAATAACAAAACCATCGTCACATCATCATCGTCGCAACTTCCTCCCTCACTGCCCTTCGCCTTCTCCCTCTCTAGTAATGAATGACCCTTACCACGGATGACTTGAATTGACCCTCCCTGATCCCGAAGACGGAAGATCTTCAGGGCAGCCAGACCAGCTAGACCAGGCTCAGCAGTCTTGCCTCCTCAAGACGGTAATTTACAGTAGACTTCTCCGGCACCAGCAAACCAATGAACGTTGTGGAGTGTCGAGTGTCGTGTGGTTTTTTGGCGGAGAATCTCGGGGTGGGTGGAAAAGAAGATGGTTTAAGCCGTGGAATATAAAGAAAAAAAAAAGTGATGATGCCACTCTCAACGCTATGATGCGCCATGATCTGATTCAAACATATACTCATTTTCATTTTCTTCTCGGACACCCTCAGCCATAATATCGGAATCTCTCCATTCTGATTCTCTTGTTGGCTGAAATAAAAATAAAGGATCATCGCCGTGTCCTTTTATTTTTCTTTCTTCTATATAAATTTTTCTATATCTTTTTCTTCACGGATTGATACCTTGAAGAAACTCAACCGAACGAGAGATCAGCATCACCATCAACATCAGCAACTATCAAAATGTCAAATAACGATATCTACCAGACGCCTCTAGCGTCCCGCTATGCCAGTTCGTCTTCCTCTACCCTGCTTTCAAACCCCTCCCCATACACCTCCCCCTCGCTTGATTGACCACCAACTAACCACGCACTCCACAGGCATGAAGATGAAAAACATCTTCTCAGCGCGCACCCGTGCCTCGACATGGCGACAGCTCTGGATCTGGCTTGCCGAAGCGCAGAAGGAAGTCGGCCTGCCCATCTCCGACGAAGCCATTGAGCAGATGAAGGCTGCGTCGGTGATGACGGACGAGGACTTTATCGAGGAGGCTGAGGTCGAGAAGAAGACTCGTCATGATGTTATGGCGCATATTGCGGTGTTTGGCAAGAGGGCGCCTGCTGCGGAGGCGATTATTCATTGGGGTGCTACGAGTTGTTATTGTACTGGTATGTGTGTGCTCGTTTGGATTTGGAGGTGGAGGTGGTGGTTGTGGTGGTGGTGATGGAAGTTAACGGGTGAACAAACAGATAATGCCGATTTGATCTTCCAGCGTGATGCTCTTGATGAGATTATTCCCAAGCTCGCTACGGTTATTCATCGTCTTTCGCAGTTTGCTCTTGAGCATAAGGATCTTCCTACACTCGGTTACAGTAAGTGAATCACTCAGGAAACAAAGACACTAGACAGGTGTCATCTCTTTCTTTCTCCCAACTCGCTACTAACATCGCAATTCAAACCAGCCCACTACCAGCCCGCCCAACTAATCACCGTCGGCCGCCGTGCATGCCAATGGATCCAGGATCTCCTCATGGACCTCCGCGACATCGAGCGTGCGCGCGCCGATCTCCGATTCCGCGGCGCGCAGGGCACGACGGGCACACAAGCCTCGTTCATGGAGATCTTCAAGGGCGACGGGTCGAAGATTGACGAGTTGAATGAGATCCTGTGCAAGAAGGCCGGGTTCAAGGATTGCTACCCGATCAGCACGCAGACGTACTCGCGTAAGGTCGATGAGTGCATTGCGAATGCTGTGTGTGCGCTTGGTGATACGGTGCAGAGGATTACGGGTGATATCCGTCATCTTGCGTCTCAGAAGGAGGTGAGTAGGAGATGCCGGCACCCCCCCTTTTTTTTTTTTTTTTTTTTCTTTTCAATCGACATGCGGGAAATTTCACTTGCTAATCTAGCTTTTTTCCTAAACAGATGGAGGAACCTTTTGAGAAATCCCAAGTCGGTTCATCGGCAATGGCATACAAGCGCAACCCGATGCGATGCGAACGTATCGCCGGACTCGGCCGGCACCTATCGAACTTGAGACAGGGAGCAGCAACGACCTACAGCAGCCAATGGTTCGAGCGCACCCTCGACGACTCGGCGATCCGCCGCATCACGATCCCCGAGATCTTCCTCACAGCGGACGCGATCCTCATGACGCTCGACAACGTCGTCAACGGGCTCGTGGTGTACCCCGCGCGCATCCACAACCATATCATGCAGGAACTGCCCTTCATGGCGACGGAGAACATCATTATGAAGCTTGTGTCGATGGGTAAGTCGCGGCAGGAAGCGCACGAGGAGATCCGGGTGTTGTCGCATCAGGCGTCTGCGGTTGTGAAGTTGGAAGGTGGGGAGAATGATTTGATTGCGCGGATTAAGAAGACGGAGTTCTTTGCGCCTGTGTGGGATGAGATTGATGGGATGTTGGATCCCAAGAACTTCATCGGGCGGTGTCCTGAGCAGGTTGAGCGGTTCTGCGGGGAAGGTGGAGAGGTGCAGCAGGCGATTAAGGCTTACGAGGGGTATATTAAGAGTGCGGTTGCCGTTGAGTTGACTGTGTAGAGGGGGTGGGAGAACAAAAGTTAGGAGTAAAAAGTGAATATATCAGTTTTTGAACATGTTTGATTCATAAAATTACACACGCACACGCAAAAAAATATAGAGATCAAGACTATCAGCCAGCCATTTCGTGATCTGTCTGCAGCCGGCAACAGTTAATTACATATCTATCCGTAGTAACAACGGGATGATCCGGGTAGATGAGATGAGATGAGATGAGATGAGATGAGGGAAGAGATGTTCGATATGCATTACTTTTCTCTCTCTCTCCCCCTCTCTGTCTCTGTTTACATCGGAAATGCAATGAACGGTTCGTGGCAGCAGCAGGAGAGAGAGAAAGGAAAAATAATAATAAATAAATATAAATAATAAGAATAATGAGAATAATGATGGCTTAAAGACTGGGATAAGTGGGTTCAATATCCACAATTTACCAGTATACAGGAAGAGGGTGAAGGGATGAGTAGTAAATTGTGTCTAATTAATGTCTAATTAGTGTCTTTGAGTGTGTTTTTTTCTTCGTTGTTTTTACTTGTGTCTGTCTGTCTGTTGTCTCTTGTTTCTCTTATTCCTCTCTCTTTCTCACCGACTCTCACTCTTTGTCTCTTGTCTCTCTTTTGTTTCTTGTCTTCTTCTCTCTCTCTTTACTCTTTACTCTCTCACTCTTCCCCTTTTCTCTCTTCAATCAACCCCCCGTCAACTTCTCCTTCCATCACAACAACAACATCCATCACCACCACCACCATCTAATACTCCCCCGCCACTACTATCTCTCTACTCTACTCGACCCCTTCCTCTCTCCCTCTCTCTAATAGTCCTTTCCTCTTCCCATAGTCCACAATGCGTGAAATCGTACGTCTCTTTACTCTGTCTCTCTCTCTGTCTCTCTTCTCCGTCCCCACACTCTCATACTCCCTCATCATCCTTTTCCTCTCCTTGTCATCTCATCCCATCCCTAAACCTTCACCTCTCTCACTCTTTGTTTTACCCCCTCTCTTGCTATACCCTCTTATTCTGCTACTAATACTCCTTACTTTCTACTCTACAGGTTCATCTCCAGACCGGTCAATGCGTATGTTGCCCGCCCATCTCATCTCATCTCTGCTCATCCCCTACTTGCTCTATCTGCTCTGCCTGCTCTGCCTGCTCTACCTCCTCTACCACCTCCCGCCACTTCTTCTTTTCTCGTCGTCGCAAAGGGGGGTCATCTTTTGCATGTGTACCTGTCTCCTGTCTCTGTGTTGTCGCTGAGCTGGCAGAATCTTGTTACTGCTCGATTGCCTCTCAATGCACCACGAAAAGAGAAGAAAAAAAAAATAAACAAGAAAAAAACGCGGGAGGGGGGAAAAAGAAAAACAAAACAAAACAAAACAACATGAGTGGAAAGAGAAAAAATGAACACAACTCGAAATCACCCCAAAAATTCAATCCCCCATTCGAAAGAAAAAAACAGATAGCGGACAGAAGATCATTAGAAAGAGGAGGGTCGGGACATTCATACACCAAACGCGTGGGGGACTAGCCTTCCCCCTCCCCGCCCAGCACACCACAGCACACCAAGAGACATGAACAAGTGGGAATGGTTACACGGCCAGTAGGGGAAGGCTGCAGCAGGGGAAAAATACTTTCTTTGATCACTGTTTTGCTTCTTCTATGCTATGAGAGATCCTTGTCTAACTGGTTGACTTTCTTTTTTTCTTTCTTTTGAGGGGTAACAGGGTAACCAAATCGGTGCCGCCTTCTGGTATGTTTATTTTTTCCCCCCCTCCAATTTGATTATCCCTGCGATTTTCTCCTCCATCCCATGATCGTGCCAATTTTACTGACTCCCTTTCCCTTCTTTTTTTCGACTACAGGCAAACTATCTCTGGCGAGCATGGTCTCGATGGCTCCGGCCTGTAAGTTTTGTGTTCTGTCAATCCACCAACGACAGCATTCCTAACCCCCATCCACAGCTACAATGGCTCTTCCGATCTCCAGCTCGAGCGCATGAACGTCTACTTCAACGAGGTGAGCAATTGAATTACTTTTATATCTCTTCCCTCAATTCGGTTTGAACATGCAAAAGAGAAAAGGACAGTAGTCCTCTAACACACCCACCCCCTCCCAAACACAGGCATCTGGCAGCAAATATGTTCCCCGTGCTGTTCTCGTCGATCTTGAGCCCGGCACCATGGACGCCGTCCGTGCTGGCCCCTTCGGCCAATTGTTCCGCCCAGACAACTTCGTCTTCGGTCAGTCCGGTGCTGGTAACAACTGGGCTAAGGGTCACTACACTGAGGGTGCCGAGTTGGTCGATCAGGTCATTGATGTCGTCCGCCGCGAGGCCGAGGCCTGCGACTGCCTCCAGGGCTTCCAGATCACCCACTCTCTCGGTGGTGGTACCGGTGCCGGTATGGGTACTTTGTTGATTTCCAAGATTCGCGAGGAGTTCCCCGACCGTATGATGGCTACTTTCTCCGTTGTTCCCTCGCCAAAGGTCTCTGATACCGTTGTCGAGCCTTATAACGCCACTTTGTCCGTTCACCAGCTCGTCGAGCACTCTGATGAGACTTTCTGTATTGATAACGAGGTAAAGTGTTGTTCCTGTCAGAATGGTTGAATTTCTTCGAGGTGTGGAAGTGAAGCAGACTAACGCGATGTTTTATTCTTCCAGGCACTCTACGACATTTGCATTCGCACTCTCAAGTTGTCTCAGCCCTCTTATGGCGATCTTAACCATCTCGTTTCCGCCGTCATGTCCGGCGTCACAACCTGTCTTCGTTTCCCCGGCCAGTTGAACTCCGACCTTCGCAAGATCGCCGTCAACATGGTTCCCTTCCCTCGTCTTCACTTCTTCATGGTTGGCTTTGCGCCATTGACCAGCCGTGGCGCCTACTCCTTCCGCGCTGTTTCCGTTCCTGAGTTGACTCAGCAGATGTTCGATCCCAAGAACATGATGGCTGCTTCTGACTTCCGCAACGGTAGATACTTGACCTGCTCTGCTATCTTGTGAGTTACACAATCTCTGCCCCCTTCTCTCTGATTATGTCATGACATTCCGACTAATTCAATTCCAACTTTTTTTTTTCTTTCTTTTTACAGCCGCGGTAAGGTTTCCATGAAGGAAGTCGACGACCAGATGCGCAACATCCAGAACAAGAACCAGTCCTACTTCGTCGAGTGGATCCCCAACAACGTCCAGACCGCGCTCTGCTCGATCCCCCCGCGAGGCCTTAAGATGTCGTCTACCTTCATCGGTAACTCGACTTCGATCCAGGAGCTCTTCAAGCGTGTCGGCGACCAGTTCGCAGTTATGTTCCGCCGCAAGGCTTTCTTGCATTGGTACACTGGTGAAGGTATGGATGAGATGGAGTTCACTGAGGCTGAGAGCAACATGAACGATTTGGTCAGCGAGTACCAGCAGTACCAGGACGCTGGTATCTCGGATGGTGAGGAGGAGTATATTGAGGAGGAGCTTGTTGAGGGCGAGGAGTAAATGATGTGTGTGTTGATTTATTTGTTTTTTTCTTCCTTTTTTTTCCTCTTTAATTTTTTTTTCCCCCTCTAATATCTCTCTTTTTTTAACTGTTTATTTTTTTTTTATTCTTCTCTTTCTTTTTTCTTTCCTCTTTTATACCTTTGTTGTGGAGGGAAAAGGGACAATCATGAGAATTGAAGAAGAGAGTGGGAGAATTGAGATGTCTTCTGTCTGTCTGTGTTTCTATGCGCGTGAATGGGGAGAGAGGAAGGAAGAAAAAAAAGGGAGGAATGAGAACAGGGGAGAGAAGAAAGAAGGCAATGAAGGAGGGGACAATTGAGGGGAGGGAAATTCGTCTTTCTTTTCATATATATTCTCCTTTCGTCGATTGATTGCCTCAGGTGCTTGCTCCATCTCTCACTCTCTTCCTTATCCATCTGTCGATCTCCCTCCCATCTTTCACCTTCCTTCCCCCCCTTACCATATCTCATCTCATCTCATCCCATCGCCGTCTCGTTCCATTCGAATCCATTCCTCGACCTGAATCACTGCCTGCTGCCATGAACTAGCTGAAACCATTTTCTTTTATCTTTTTATCTTTTTTCATTTCTCTTTCTTTTGCAACGTATAATATGTTTTAATCTGTTCTCTTTGCCCCTTGACATATCCTCTTCTCACCCTCAGGTTTGTTTCTTACTCCGACTACTCTTCCCGGTGCGGCGAAAGCGCATCGCCCTTTTCCGTCAATCTCCTGATTCTGCTTCGTACTGTCTGTTGTTGCTCCCATTACCTCTTTTTCTAGAAAAGAAAACTCTCCACGACAATTATTTCTTCTTGCTCTTTTCGTGTAATTGTCTCTTCATTTCTGTACCGGGGTTTTTCATACTTTCTATCCTTCTTAATCCCCCTTCCTTTCCTTTGACTTTCGTTTTCCCCCGGACTCGTTTGATTGATTGATTATTGTCTTATGTATGTCGGATTGAAGAAAGACCTGACTATGAACGAAAAGAAAATTTGCGGAAGAGAAGAAGTTGTCTATTGTACTTAGATGATTGTATATCTTCCTCAACTCCCCCGTCCCCCGCCATGAGCTGTTTATATCAAGTGCTCACTCAACAATCAACAACCATTTGTAGCCTTTTCCTTATGATGTGCAGTGAGCATGAGAAATGGGAATCATGGGGTAAGACTAGAAATTAAGGCTTTTGTCAATTAAGTGAAGGATAAAGCATCCGAATTATACTGTATGCAGCCTTCAACGAGTCAATTTTCAGAGCTCAGGAACGAAGGATTCAAGATTCAAGATTCAGGGGGTGTAAAGATGGAAGGAGACTCTCTTTCTTTTCAAGACCAGCGGAATCTGGATGTCCCTCTCCCTTCTCTTCTCTCCCTTTTTCCTCCTCCACCTCCGCCTTCTAAGCTGAATTACATGATTGGTGACGGTACATTAACATGTTGTACATGTTACATATGAGATATTCTGCACCGGACAAGGGAGAACGGGGCTTGCTGGGTCTTGTTGGGAACGTTGAGAAAAACATCAAAAAAAGGAAAAGGAAGAAGAAGATGAAGCAGATAATTATTATATTCTAAACTGGCGCTGTTACCGCGAGAAAATAAATCAGAGATTGAATGAATTATTCGAGGATGAGAACAGCACAAACCACGTAACTATAGCTGTTCAAACCATCTTGTTCTTCATCATCTTCTCAACTTACCCTCCCCCACCATCCCCTTCTCTTCTCTTCTCTCTTAATTTCCTCGTCAATGCTCATACTTTTCCTTCTTCCTCCCTGCAGTCAACCCGTCAGATATATTTCTTGTATCGCGGGTGGGGGATTCTGACTAGCTTCGGCACGCACGGCAGTTGTGGGGTTAAACAGGTGGCAGATATACTTATAACGAGGGTGCGATTGTCGGGAAAGCCGTATCAGATAAATTCCTCTGCGGGCGGGCGGGAAGATCGATCATTTGCACAAGGGTCCAATTCAACTGGTGGTGATGGTAAAAGAAGAAGGTGATGAAGGGGGTGATTGAATTGTAGAGTAAAGTGTAGAGAGAGACTCAACTTTGAATCTTTGAAAGCTCTTTCGGCTGTTCATGTCCCGTTGAATTTTAATTATATACATATACCGCTTGCAAGTTGAGAGTCTTTTTTTTATTTTTATTTTTATTTTATTTTTTCTCACTTATCAATATCAATATCATCATCATCACCACCACCATAACCACCACATCATCATCATCATCAACAGCCACCTCCATCACGGCCTCCCTTCATATACTCCCTGATTACTCCTATCTAATGGCCGAGTCGTATCATTAATAGCCCCCCTTCTTCACTCTCGTCTCTCTCCATCGCCATTCTCCTCTTCTATTGCTCTAAAAACCTGTATACATAGAGACGACTGCCCTTACAACTACCACTACTACGATAATCATCACGACGACGACGACGACGACGACGACGGCATCAAGGGTAATCACACCAGGGAATCAGCCATAGACTGTCACCAACTCATTCCATCCACCACCACCATCATGGCTTCCTCACAAGATTCTACTCAATCCTCTCTGCCATCTCAGACGAATGGCTTCCCTTCAGATTACGCCGTGAAGCATCATCTCCCTTCTCACTTCATCGGCGGCAACAGAGTCGATAAGGCTACTCCTTCCAGCGTCAAGGATTTCGTCATAGCTCATGGTGGTCACTCCGTCATCACATCGGTAAGAATGGCCCCCTCGCCCCCTCCCACCCCTTTTTCTTTTTCCTCCCACCTTCCCCAAATCCATAATACCGCAAATCACTGACATCTCTCCGCGCGCGCGTGTGCCCTCGCCCGCGCACTTCGCTACTGCAGGTCCTGATTGCGAACAACGGTATCGCCGCCGTCAAGGAAATCAGATCCGTCAGGAAATGGGCCTACGACACTTTCGGCGATGAGCGCGCCATTCAATTCACCGTCATGGCTACCCCCGAGGATCTCCAGGCCAATGCTGACTACATCCGCATGGCTGATCAATATGTTGAGGTACGTTGCCGATATTTTCTTTTTTTACAAAGAACTCCTCAGAAGACTCATCTGTGTCCCATTTTTAATTTGATTCTGTGTCACCTTGATTAATCTTCATTCCGTATAGGTCCCCGGTGGTACAAATAATAATAACTATGCGAATGTCGAGCTTATCGTCGATGTTGCCGAGAGAATGGGTGTCCATGCTGTCTGGGCTGGATGGTGAGTTGCCCCGTGTCCCGTGTCCCTTTTTCCGCATACTCTTTCCTTTTTTTTTTTTTTTTCCTTCCCCTGCCCCTTTATTCCCCCCTCACGGGGCTAACCTTGCAATTACAGGGGTCACGCCTCCGAAAACCCCAAGCTCCCCGAATCCCTTGCCGCCTCGCCAAACAAGATCATCTTCATCGGCCCGCCAGGCACGGCCATGCGCTCGCTCGGTGACAAGATTTCATCTACTATCGTCGCACAACATGCCGGTGTCCCCTGTATCCCATGGTCAGGTGAAGGTGTCGATCAGGTCGTCGTGGACGAGGATGGTATCGTGACTGTCCCTGATGATGTATATGATAAAGGCTGCACACATTCTCCAGAGGAAGGCCTTGAGAAGGCAAGGAAAGTCGGTTTCCCTGTCATGGTCAAGGCCTCTGAAGGCGGTGGTGGTAAAGGTATTCGAAAAGTCGAGAACGAAGAAGACTTTGTCAGCCTTTACAATGCTGCTGCAAGTGAGATTCCCGGCTCGCCCATCTTCATCATGAAGCTTGCTGGCAATGCGCGACATTTGGAGGTCCAGTTGCTTGCTGATCAGTATGGCAACAATATCTCTCTTTTCGGCCGTGACTGCTCTGTTCAGCGCAGACATCAGAAGATCATTGAAGAGGCGCCCGTCACAATCGCAAAGCCAGAGACCTTCTCCGCTATGGAGCAGGCCGCCGTTAGACTCGGCAAGCTAGTCGGCTACGTCTCAGCCGGTACTGTCGAGTACCTCTACTCCCACGCCGACGACAAATTCTATTTCCTCGAACTCAACCCTCGTCTCCAAGTCGAGCATCCAACAACCGAGATGGTCTCCGGTGTTAACTTGCCTGCTGCCCAATTGCAAATCGCTATGGGTATCCCCCTCCATCGTATCCGCGATATTCGTCTTCTCTACGGCGTTGACCCCAATACCACATCCGAAATCGATTTCTCCTTCACTACCCCCGAGAGTCTACAAACTCAGCGCCGCCCCAAGCCCAAGGGCCACACAACAGCCTGCCGTATCACCTCAGAGGATCCCGGCGAGGGCTTCAAGCCTAGCAGCGGTACCATGCACGAATTGAACTTCCGTTCGAGTTCGAATGTCTGGGGTTACTTCTCCGTCGGTACTTCCGGTGGTATTCATTCCTTCTCTGATTCCCAATTCGGCCATATCTTCGCGTACGGCGAGAACAGAACCGCTTCGCGTAAGCATATGGTCGTTGCATTGAAGGAGTTGAGTATCCGTGGTGATTTTCGTACTACTGTCGAGTACCTCATCAAATTGCTCGAGACGCCCGCGTTCGAGGATAATACTATTACTACTGGCTGGTTGGACGAGCTCATCTCGAATAAATTGACCGCTGAGAGACCTGATTGCATGACTGCTGTTATCTGCGGTGCCGTCACTAGAGCTTTCCTCGCCAGTGAGGCGTGCTGGGCCGAGTACCGCAAGGGTTTGGAAAAGGGTCAAGTTCCATCGAAGGATGTCCTGAAGACTGTTTTCCCTATTGAATTCATCTACGAAGGTGCCAGGTACAAGTTCACCGCTGCTAGATCAAGCGTGGATAGCTACCATTTGTTCCTGAACGGTTCGAAATGTTCTGTCGGTGTCCGTGCTTTGGCTGACGGTGGTTTACTCGTTCTTCTCGATGGTCGGAGTCATAACGTTTACTGGAAGGAGGAACCTGCCGGTACTCGATTGAGTCTCAATGGCAAGACCTGCCTTCTTGAGGCCGAGAACGACCCTACCCAGCTCCGTACACCTAGTCCTGGTAAGCTTGTCCGCTTCACCGTGGATAACGGTGACCATATCAAGGCCGGCCAGCCCTTCGCTGAGGTCGAGGTCATGAAGATGTATATGCCTCTTGTCGCTCAGGAGGACGGTATCGTCCAGTTCATCAAGCAGCCGGGATCTACTCTCCAAGCTGGCGATATCCTCGGTATCCTCACTCTCGATGACCCAAGCAAGGTCAAGCACGCCCAGCCCTTCATGGGTCAGATCCCTGAGATGGGCGCCCCTCAGGTTGTGGGCGAGAAGCCTCTCCAGAGATTCTTGCTCCTTCGCAGTATCTTGCAGGATATCTTGAAAGGATACGATAACCAGGTCATCATGGGTGCTACGCTCAAGGAGTTGGTTGAGGTTTTGAGGAACCCTGAACTTCCCTTCAATTCCTGGAAGGCGCAGACTTCGTCTCTTCACTCCCGCATGCCTGCTAAGCTAGATGCTCAGCTCGAGGCTGTTGTTGAGCGCGCTAGAGCCCGTCGCACTGAATTCCCTTCTTCGGCTTTGATGAGGACGATCACCCGTTTCCTTGATGAGAATGTCCAGTCTTCGGCGTCTGCTAGTCTACAGGAGGTCTTGGAGCCTCTTATCCATATCATTAAGCAGTACGCAGATGGCCTTAGGGCCCACGAGTTCAATGTCTTCATCGATCTCATGGAACAGTACTGGGATGTTGAACGTCACTTCTCCGGCCGTGTCTTGCGCGACGAGGACGTCGTTTTGAGGCTGCGTGAGGAACATAAGGATGATATTGATACCGTCATCCACACTGTCCTCTCTCATGGCAAAGCCGGCGCGAAGAACAATCTGATTCTCGCCATCATGGATATGTACAAGCCAAACCAGCCTAACGTTGGCAACGTGGGTAAGGCTTTCAAGCCAATCTTGCGCAAGCTTACTGAGTTGGAGTCTAGAGTTACTGTTAAGGTTGCTCTGAAGGCTCGTGAGCATTTGATTCTCGCGGCTTTGCCGTCTCTTGAGGAGCGCAGGTTGCAGATGGAGCATATCCTTCGATCATCCGTCGTCCGCTCATCGTACGGTGAGACTGGCTGGGACCATCGTTCACCGGACTTGGATGTTCTCAAGGAGGTTGTTGACTCCAAGTATACCGTCTTTGACGTTTTGCCGATGTTCTTCAACCATAAGGACAAATGGGTTTCTCTCGCTGCTCAGGAGGTGTACGTTCGCCGCGCGTATCGTGCCTATAAGTTGAAGGATATCCATTATCACACCGATGATGATGCGCCTTACTTCATCTCTTGGGACTTCATGATGCGCAAGGTCGGTCAGTCTGATATCGGCCTTCCTATCACTTCTGCTCAGACCACCCCTAGCGTTCCTGGAACGCCCGCCACTGAAGCTCAGAACACACTCAAGAAGATTACTTCTATCAGCGATATGAGCTACCTCCAGAACTCCATCGAGGCATCCAAGCCCGAGGCTATCCGCAAGGGTGTCATCATTCCCGTCCAATACATTGATGAAGTTGAAGACATCTTGGCCAAGGCTTTGGACGTCTTCTCTTCTCGAGTTGGTCCGCCGTTGCCTAAGCTCCCTAAGGACCTCGCTATGAGCCCCATGTTGTCTCGCAAGACTTCTTCGCCTAAGATCGAAAGTGTCGAAGAGTTGACTGGTGTTCTCAACATCGCCATCTCTGAGATGGAGGGCATGGACGATTCCACAATGGCCGCGAAGTTGGGCGATACCATTGCTGAACTTAAGGAGGATATGCTTGCTAAGCGCATCCGTCGTGTCACATTCATCTGCGGCCACGGATCGTACCCCGCCTACTACACATTCCGTGGCCCTCACTATGTTGAGGATAAGAGTATCAGACACAGTGAGCCGGCGTTGTCGTTCCAGCTTGAATTGGGTCGTCTTTCGAACTTCAAGATTAAGCCTGTCTTCACTCAAAACCGCAACTTCCACGTGTACGAGGCAATTGGTAAGGGTCCTGAGAGTGATAAGGCTGTCGATAAGCGTTACTTCACCCGTGCTGTTGTTCGTCCAGGTCGTCTTCGGGATGATATCCCTACTGCCGAGTACTTGATCAGCGAGGCCCATAACCTCATGAACGATATACTTGATTCCATGGAGATCATTGGCAACAATAACTCCGATCTCAATCATATCTTCATCAACTTCACTCCCGTCTTCCCATTGCAACCCACGGATGTTGAGCAGGCTCTCGAAGGCTTCTTGGAGCGTTTCGGTCGCCGTCTCTGGCGTCTCCGTGTTACTGGTGCTGAGATCAGAATTCTCTGTACTGATCCCACCACTGGTGTCGCCTATCCCTTGCGTGTTATGATCACGAACACCTCGGGCTACATCATTGAGGTTGAGATGTACATGGAGCGCAAGTCCGAAAAGGGCGAGTGGATCTTCATCTCCATTGGTGGCACGACCAAGATTGGCTCTATGCACTTGAGACCGGTGTCTACTCCCTATCCTACCAAGGAATGGCTCCAGCCCAAGCGTTACAAGGCACACATCATGGGAACGCAGTACGTTTATGACTTCCCTGAGCTTTTCCGCCAAGCCATCTCCAATTCTTGGACCAAGGCTATTGAGGACAATGCTTCACTTTCCGAGAAGAGACCTCCTCCTGGCGAGTGCATTGATTACTGTGAACTTGTACTAGATGACTCTGATAACCTTGCTGAGGTTCAGAGAGAGCCTGGTACCAATACCCACGGTATGGTCGGTTGGATCGTCACTGCTCGCACCCCTGAGTATCCCCGCGGTAGACGCTTCATCATCGTCGCAAACGATATTACTTTCATGATTGGTTCCTTCGGTCCGCAAGAAGATAAGTTCTTCCACAAGTGTACCGAGCTTGCTCAGAAATTGGGTATCCCTCGCATTTACCTCTCTGCCAACTCCGGTGCTCGCATCGGCATGGCTGCTGATCTCTTGCCTCATTTCAACGCTGCTTGGAACAACCCTGAGAACCCAGCTGCTGGATTCAAGTATCTTTACTTGACTCCTGATGTTCAGAAACGTCTGGATGCGTTGGATAAGAAGATCGTGCTCACTGAGAAGATCAATGATGAGGGTGAAGACCGGTACAAGATTACCACCATCATCGGTGCTGAAGATGGTCTTGGTGTTGAGTGTCTTCGCGGCTCTGGTTTGATTGCCGGTGCTACATCCAAGGCCTACGAGGATATCTTCACCATCACTCTTGTCACCTGCCGGTCCGTCGGTATTGGTGCTTACCTTGTTCGCCTCGGTCAGCGTGCCATCCAAGTTGAGGGCCAGCCCATCATCTTGACTGGTGCTCAGGCCATCAACAAACTGCTCGGTCGTGAAGTCTACACATCTAACCTCCAGCTCGGTGGTACTCAGATCATGTACCGCAACGGTGTCTCCCACCAGACAGCTGCTGACGACTTCGACGGCGTTCAGAAGATCGTTAAGTGGTTGTCCTTCATTCCTGATAAGAAGAACGCTCCCTTGCCTATCAGGCCTGCCAGCGATCCTTGGGACAGAGACGTTGAGTATCATCCTCCTGAGAAGCAGACATATGATGTCCGCTGGATGATTCAGGGTAAGGAGGATGAGGAGCTGGGCTTCTTGCCTGGTCTCTTTGATAAGGACTCCTTTGAGGAGACTCTTGGTGGATGGGCTCGCACTGTTGTTACTGGACGTGCTCGCATTGGTGGCATCCCTCTCGGTGTCATCGCTGTCGAGACACGCTCTGTTGATAACGTCACCCCTGCTGATCCCGCTAACCCCGACTCTATGGAGGTCATCTCTACAGAGGCTGGTGGTGTTTGGTACCCCAACTCTGCTTTCAAGACCGCACAGGCCTTGAATGATTTCAACCACGGCGAGCAGTTGCCCGTCATGATTCTTGCTAACTGGCGTGGTTTCTCTGGCGGTCAACGCGATATGTACAACGAAGTTCTCAAGTTCGGTTCTTATATCGTTGACGCCCTTGTCAAGTACAAGAAACCTATCTTCGTCTATATCCCACCTCTAGGCGAATTGCGTGGTGGTTCGTGGGTCGTTGTTGATCCCACGATCAACCCTCAGTTCATGGAGATGTATGCCGACGAAGAGGCCAGAGGCGGTGTTCTCGAGCCCGAGGGTATCGTCAACATCAAATACCGCCGCGAGAAGCAATTGGAAACCATGGCTCGTCTTGATCCTCAGTACGGTGCTCTCCGCAAACAGCTTGGCGACAAGTCTCTGTCTGCCGAGAAGCTTTCCGAGATTAAGGCTAAGATGACCGAGCGCGAGGAGCTCTTGCTCCCCGTCTATCTCCAGATTGCCCTCCAGTTTGCCGACCTTCACGACCGGGCTGGACGCATGGAGGCCAAGGGTGTCATTCGCCAAGCTCTTGTGTGGAAGAACTCTCGTCGCTTCTTCTACTGGCGTCTTCGCCGCCGTCTTAACGAGGATGTTTTCCTTGAGCAGATGGCTTTGGCTACACCGAAGACCTCTACCTTCACTGATGCTGAAGCCAGGCAGACCAACCTCCGCACACTCAAGTCTTGGTCTCAAATGTTGGATAAGGAGTTCGAGAAGGATGACTGCGCGGTGGCTATGTGGTATGAGGAGAACAGAAAGAAGGTCCTTTCTAAGATTGAGGACATGAAGAAGGAGGCTGTCACTGTCGATATTGCGCAGATGCTGAACTCGTGCCCTCAGATTGGATTGTCTGGTGTCCGCCAGGCATTGAGCATGATGCCTATTGAGGAGCGTGAGGAAGCTTTG
>AZGZ01000001.1:777958-790644 GCA_001636715.1 Ascosphaera apis ARSEF 7405 | reverse complement strand
GAATCATCCTGATGTTGACCTCCAACGGTCTCAGAATGGGCAAACCACATAGCAGCGATGAGTGCTCCAAGGGGTTGGGAGAGACCACCGAGGATACAAGCCCATATCATAGCTCTGAACCTAGACTGGAGTGCAAGATAGAGGGGTAGTGCCATTGCTAGTCCCTCGCAGATGTTGTGAATGAACAAAGACATGAAGACCGAAAGTCCCAGGCTGGGGTTCGCGTGGTTTGCAGCAAACGTGATGAATCCTTCAGGGAGTTTGTGCAGCGAGATGGCGAGAGAAGTTTGTACGCCGAGAGAGAGGAAAGGGTTGTGTGGGACATGGTGATGATGCCGTTTTTGGTCAATATCATCATGATTGGCAGAATGGGCTGCTTCCAGATCATGATCATCGTGGTGATGTACGTGCTCATGATGCGCTGATCCGTGCACCTCGTGAGTACCGTGGGGGTCTTCTTCAGGGATGCCCTTTCTGGTATCGGGCTGCTCCTGTACTATCCTAGAGCACTCTTGGCCGCAAGCCTGTGAAACACCAAGACATCGAGCAGTGTCATCACATTTTCGCTTAGCTAATCCGCAACATGCGTATATCGAATCACGAAAGGAGCGGAAAAATGAGTGTTGTTTTCTCTCAGATGATGAGGAATTCCCTCGTAATAGTGATGTTGTCTCTGATGGTTGGGATGTAGGTTGCGCCGTCTGATGAGAGGTGTGAAGAGGCTGGTGCGTGTGTGAGCAACCGACCATTGTCGAAGGCATATATCGATGAATTAGGGTAGAAAAGAAATTGATACTGATGGCTCCAGCGAGGAAAAGCAGTATGGATGTATATGCGGCGGTAGAATGAGGCAGACCAGCGGCCTTAAGATAGCCTGTGGACTCGGGAAGCATATGATATATAGAAGTAAAAAGCTATCAAGACAACGTTAGTAAACTATTATGATACATGTGAATCGAACCGTTGCAAGCACTAAAATTGTCTCACCATGACACCTGCACTTAAACTCAAGGACGAACAGAGAAAAGCGTTATTTTCGGCGATTTTGAAGTCGATGCCCAAACACCTTTGAGCTATAACGTCGGTGTATATTATCGAGGAGCCCAATACGCAGGCTAGATTATAGAAGCAAGACAATCAGGTTAGTTGAGATATGTCTGATTTCATATGAGGGCCAAAGACAAACAAACGTACCTACGCCACTGGCGCAGCTGAGTATCCATCCTCGTGTATCGTTATGCATTACGGGCAGATTGGAAGAAACAGAGATGGAGAGATTCGAAGAAGACGAGGAAAGATGGAAAGTGAAAGCCAGAAGGGAAGAAAAGGTATGCTCATGCCAGACTAAGCGTCGTATTTAAATCAATAACAACAACAGCAATAGCAACAGCAACAGGAGTAGCGGCAGGATGTGATGAAATGGTATGGATCAGCAAGGTTGATTGTGTGATTGATTCCCCTCGGGTCCCCTCTTTAGCCGTCAATCAGGGACTCACTCTCGCGATCAAGGGCAGAACCAGATTTGATCACCAGACGAGTTTTCGGGCGTGCACCAACCGTAGAAATGGAAATAGAGGCAGATATCTTAGCCGGTAAAGATATAGCAGGATTCCATAACGTTGGGGCATTTGACATTCTTTATATCTCCCCTTCGTCTTCTCTTATCAGTTCATCCATTTTTTTATTTTTTTTTCTCTTCCCTCCGGTGGTCGTCTCACGATCCTTCGTCTTCTTGCGTTCCCAGACCCACATTTCTCACCCCAAGGGTTCTCACTTCTCGACCATGCTGCAAATGTATGTAACTTTGTGTGGGTGGATATCGACGGTACCACGCCCTATGTACTCCTCAACCGGCCAATAACACGACACGGACTGGACGTCAAGGGCCATGCCGTCTACTCTAAACTCATCGAAATCGCGAACGGGCATCCTCCAGTATGCTGCTTCGCCAGCCGTGCTTTTGTTTCTTTCATGTACTCTTCTCCCTTGCCGCTCAGTGCTTTGGGGCCGACATCAGGTATAAGATATCCATCTGCGCTGTGTGCTTCTCTATCGTCTCCCGGTAAGGGGTGTCCCAGCATCCATGTCATCCAAGCCTCCGGGGACCACCGTCTCCAGAATGTCGGCTTGACGTAGTACGGAGCACCTTGCCAGGCAAACAGTGCGTGACGCACCTCAGGGCTGGGGTTGGTGTCCAGTCGCTTGTACTCAAAACACTGAGGTCGTGGCAGGACGAGGTGCCGCAGTGTCCATTTGCGGAAATTCAGCACCGCTGATATAACTCTGGCACTGACAGGGCCAGGGCGAGGATACATCATCGCGTTGCGGAGACGGTCATCCATCATGTAGTGGACGACCTGTCTCGCCATTGGATGTAGGATGATGGTATGGTATACAACAGGACATCGACTGTCAAGTCCGCGGTCATTTTGTTGTTGACGTCGGGAACCATTTTTGCCTCCTCGTATCCCTTGGACCAAGCCTTGATCTCCATGAGCCACTGGTAGCCGTCTCTGAACCCGTGCCCAGGCTCATCTTTGTATGACGGTAGTTTCTCATAGCTGATCTGCATGGCATCCCCGATGGATTTCCAAAATGTTCCATAGGCACAGAGCTCCAGGTCAGAAAGCTTACGCCACTCATAAGTATCGATCCATCTCCCCGGTTCACAAGCGAACAGTGCAAGTGTATATAACATATCATCGTCTAAGATCTTTCCTGAAGCCCTATACCCTTTGTGAATATAATTCATGCGGGCAATTGCTTCGTGAGCCCGCGCAGATGAGGGGGCCTGCGCAATGAATTCGGCTATCAAGACGCTGGTATCGGCGTACCGCTTCAAGGAGTTCTCCGGGGTTGACAATTGGCCTGTTTTCACAAGCAATTTAGAAATGGTAGGAATGCCATAGGTCTAATGGAGATATGTTGGTCAGTGTATTCCATCTTCCCAAATGGTTATACGCTGTATCATACACGAAAGAGGGCAAATTGCAGTGACACCAGACTGGCATTTGGAAATTCGAGACAGGCAATGCTGTTCAAAATCTCCCAAGCATCTCGAACGGTCATGCGTGACATATATTGCTTGTCAGCACAGTGTTGGTATTTGTAAAGCATAGCACGGAGCCTGCGATAACGTAGAGCTCGAACAACTATGGGATATGCTGCACCCGCCGAGAGGAATAACCACGCCCACGAGCCAGGCAAAGCAGACCTCAGATTCAAGATTGAGGCCATGATTGCCTTGGTTCCGCGATGATCGAGAATGCTAGTCTGCGATACCATGCTGACGATGTGCTCATCAACTCTCTTCAATATGCTTCCGGCAAAGCTTTTAAAGAACAGCAGTATGGCAGCCTTTTCTCATTTCTTGAACCCTAGGGGTTTTGCCGATCAATATATGATATGTAACCAACGGCGGGTATCAATTGTGGGATATATAGCTGACTCTGCCATATGTCAATGGCATGTTGAGGGCGCAGGGAGGGGTTGACATCCTCACCAACTTGTCCGAGTCGTCTTTTGAAACTCATACTGATCTCATCGTACTGTGCCATTTCCTGGATTGACCATCAGACCATGTGATGCCGAACAAGGATGCACCAATGGCCTAATCAATAGATCCCTGTTGGTTTGACAGCGACGGCAATGATCATCATGACAGCGGATTTACCCAGTGTGTATGGATAATTGAGCTTGCAGAGGACCATTGAGCGCTGAAATGGAAATGGAGCCCCCCGGCTCTCGTGCAACGGCGCAACCCGCTTGAGCGCCCCTTGACTGTCAAATGCAGTCTGTGTTTCGCTTTTATGAAGACTTCAGATTCGTCCTATTTGTTTGCTTTGTCAATTTTCCAGAGAGCAATTGGTGTTGCTAAAGGTTTTAGGTTGTTTGTACGGAGTATGCAATGTGGTTGAAAATATCGTAGCTTCAAATGTACGTTCAATCGAAAAGCATTCATCCCCCCCTGTAACTTCATATATTTCATAGTCCCGGAGATATTACCTTCAAGATGCCTATGGTTTGGAATGCTGAAAATAATTCCAAGGTGTGTCTGGGATATTTGTCTGATTTAGTTTGATGGAATTGATCATGGTCATCCTAAACTGATAAATCTGTCTTCAGTTGCTTGGAATCGTCCTACGTGACACCAAATTAAAGCTGACGAAAGATGATATGGCAAGATACGCTGAACAGATGGGAGACGGTGAGCCCTCCCCTGAAAGCACTTCTTCCCCCTTTTTGTATTCAAACTAAGATGTGTATGTTTTGCGTGTATTTAGGGTGCACGGAACAAGCAGTATACTTCCAGATCTACAAATTGAAGAAGGCCGGGGACACCAGCCAAGGAGGCAGCTCTCCAAAGAAACGAGGGCGTAAAGGTCAATATGAGCTAAAGGGAACGACGAAGAAGGTCAAGCAGGAGGTTGATGTGAAGCCCGTGGCCGCCCCTGTCAAAAATGAGGAAGGTGATGATGGTGAGACGAGGGCTGATTAGAGAAGTACCAGCAATGAATGTGATGCCATTCTTCTAGATTGACGAGACCAACATTCAGATTGAACAGTTTTTATGAAAGATGACGATCATCAATCAAGAGCCGGTTGGAAGAAGAAAAGAAAAAGGATTCCATGGTTGGCAAATGTATATCTGTACAGCTAAGATGTATACAATTCAGAAAGTACAAAAGTCGGCAAAGAAGTCATAGCGATTATTGTAAACGCATCCTTCGCAAAACGATCAGTAGATAGACAGAATGTCGAATGTAAATATGTCTTGCTCTCCCAAACTATGACAAGGATTTCAGCCCCTGTTTTGCTGGGAATTGCCCCTTTGAGCACCAAGGTTGAAGGATTTCCCTCGTGAGCCCGGCGCATATAAGAGATGGGGCGCCAGCTGTGGGTTTTGGCTGGGTGGCTGACTGGCCGAAGACTCGTTGATATATTGTACAGTGCTGATGATCGGGTCGTCGGCCTTCGTATCGGGATGCAACTCAATGCCTGCCTCCTTTGCCAAACTAGCATGGCCTTCTGTACCCGTAGTCGAGTTGGTATCGAATCCATTGTCGCGACGTTGAGCCTTACTTGTTGGCTGACGTTCAATTGGTGACCAGCCGGCAACGCTACCCGCAACTACTCCGGCCATTGCTGTTGCTGGTCCAAATGGTGAACGGGATCGGTCACGGTGGTTCGACTTGGATAAGAGACTTTGTCGCTCATCCGAAGTAGAGGGAGGACTGCCAGACGATGATGGGCGACTTGACTCCGAATCCTGCTGTGTAGAGCCATAATTTCCCTGATTGTCCTGTTCCCCTTCATCCTCATCACGATACGACTCGTCGGACTCAGATGACCATGACCGCTTGAAGAAGTCTTGAGGGTGTCGGATATCGTGCTTCAGATGCTTAAGTCGACCGCCGCGGATTTTCTTCAAGAAGATGAGTTCGTCACGGATCTCCTCCAAGGCTGGGTTCCACTTATAGCGGCGGTTATCTTCCTCGTCTGTAACAAAGAGGTCCGGCTTGGAAGGTCTCTTCTTGAGGATGTGCCCAATTTTCTCAACAAAGCTGTCGGGAATGAAGCGGATGAGTGTCCCAATAGGGATGCTCATGAGGCCAAGGAGTATCGAGAGACCCCAAGCGGAGACACTGATTGGGGCCACAGAGAACGCACGTCCACCGAAGAAGACGATCAGAACTTGGCCGCCAACAATTAAGAATTGAATACCAAGGAACCAGACATTCTTCCAGAAACCCTCGAAGATATTGAGCTTGTTATCAATTCGGCGACAGCTATGGAAATGTTAACGAGACGTTTCACGAACAGCGGGGGAATCAAAACTTACTTATACTGATTAAAGATCTGCATGAAGACAAAGGTGTTGAAGACCACAGTCTTGAATTCAAATTCCTGATCATCACTGTAACCGAGGAGCTTTTTGCCGGCAAAGGTCAAAACCAAAGTGATGGTTAACTGATACGCGGATTCACCAAAGACCATCTTCCACATCGTGGGAGAGATCAGGGCTGCAGATTTCGGATCAGGCTTGCGTTGCAACATAGTTGAATTTGGTGGGTCAGTGGCCAGAGCAAGGGCAGCAAATGTGTCCATGATGAGGTTAATCCAGAGTAGCTGCACTGCTGTAAGAACAGACGATTCATCTCCACTTGCGACAGCCGAGACAAACGTGAGTGCAGTGGCGGTAACGTTGACGGTAATCTGGAATTGGAGGAACTTGCGGACAGCATCGTTGACAGTCCGACCCCAGGCCATGGCCTTAACGATCGAGGTGAAGTTGTCGTCCATGAGAATAATTGCTGACGCTTCTTTGGCAACCTCAGTACCAGCGATACCCATGGAGAATCCAACATCTGCCATTTTCAATGCAGGAGCATCGTTGGTACCATCGCCGGTGACAGCAACGGTTTCACCCAATCGTTTCAAAGTTGAGACCAAAATCTTCTTATCATCAGGGCTGGATCGTGCGAGAACCTGAAGCCTAGGAACGATTTGCGTCATCTGGTTCTTGCTCAATTTTCTGAACTGAGGTCCCTCCATCGCAATGCCTCCGGCACTGAATATGTTACATTCGGCTGCTATAGCTTTGGCGGTCAAAATGTTATCACCAGTCACCATACGCACAAAGACACCAGCTTTCTGACATGTTTCAACAGCCTCGGCGACACCAGGTCTCAAGGGATCTTGAATGCCAACAACACTAACGAAAGTGAGGTCCTTGAAGACAGCAGAAAAGTCAGCGTCGTCCTTGTTCTCTTTATCGCGAGGAGCATCATGCGGAGGCCACTCTTCAAAATCGCGAAAAGCCAGAGAGATAGCACGGAGTGACCCTGCTGCATAACTTCGTTGGATTTTTGACAATCGGTCACGCTTCTCATCTGTCATGGACTCAGAAGAGACTTCCTTGGTTGGATCGGCGAGAATTGTAGAGCAATGATCTGCAACAATCTCAGAAGCTCCCTTCACCAACAGACGATACTTGGAGTCACTAAGCTTGATAGTAGCAGCCATACACTTGCGTTTCGAGTCGAAAGGTACCAGTTGGACGACATTTCCATTCGACCGTGCTTCGGATAAGGTGCCAACAGATAAACCGAGACGCTCACGAGCGAATTTCAAGAGAGCACATTCTGTCTTGGAGCCTGTAAACACGTACTGGCCGTGGTCGTCTTTGTTCTCGAATGCAGTCGAATTGAATATGATGGATTGAAATAGTAACTCCTTCACGGACTTAGAGAGTTTAGCAATGCACTTATTTGCAGGCTCCTTTTCGCCGCTCCCATTCTCAGATTCATCTTCGTCATCACGATAGCGTTCTGTGTCCTTGGGTTTGCTAAATCTAGCACTGCTACCGATAGTACCCCTGACAATGGTCATCTCGTTTTGAGTGAGCGTACCGGTCTTATCAGAACAAATTGTAGTCGCATTGCCCATGGTTTCGCAAGCTCTTAGCAGACGAACAAGATTGTTATCCTTGAGCATTCTGGTAGTTGCAAAGGCAAGGGCTAAAGTCACCGCTAAAGGCAACCCCTCAGGAACCGCGACGACGATTATGGTGATCGAAACGATGAAGATCTGCAAGAAGTTCTGTCCCTTCTCTGCAGAGCTGCCCATTGTATGCAGGGTAAAGAGGAACTTGATGAAAAGAACAGTGAACAGCACTAAGCCAGAAGTAAGACCAATTTTGGCGATCTGGTCAGCCAGCACATTGAGCTTCGACTGGAGTGGTGTGGTCTGGCCTTCGCCTTGAAGAGACATGAGCATCCTTCCGTATGTTGATTTCGTTCCAGTCGCAGTGACGAGAAACTTGCCAACACCTTCCGAGACCTTGCCGCCCGAGAGGATGAACGGATCAAGCTTGCTCACATCCTCCTTCTTCTCAATTGCCTTGAAGACTTCCTCCGCCGGTGTCTTGTAAATAAGATCAGACTCCCCAGTGGCAGAGGATTCGTCACACTTGACGTTGTGGCCAGAGATATAGATTCCGTCAACAGGAATGATATCTCCTGGGTTCAAGTGAACAACATCGCCAACAAGGAGATCATGGATCGAGATCTCGCTGGCATTTCCTGACCTGGTAACTGTCACTTGTCGGTCCTCCTTTTTACTGTTCAACTTCGCGAATTGACGTTCCTTTTGGTAATCGTTGGCTGCACCAACCACAACAACAATGACAATCGCTACAACAATTGCAAAGCCTTCCACCCATTGGACCCGGGGCTCATCACCCTTGGCCGTGACTGCCTGATAGATACCAAGCGATAAAGAGATAGCAGCAGCCACAGTAAGTAGGATCAACACTTTGTCGTTATAGGCAATCCAAGCCAGCTCCCAGAAGGACTTCATCTTCTTCTCCGGAAGACGGTTGTCACTAAAGACGCGTTTTCTGTCCGCAAATGGACCTGGTGAGTCTTCTGGAGACGAGGATGCAGGTTGAGAGTTATGGTTGCTACCTGATCCATTTGAACTTTTGTTGTTCACCGCGTCCTCGAATGTGACACGGCCGTCTAAAGTAGTCTCTTCGGAGCTCAAGCCAGCCTCCTTGTCCGTCCTCAATCCTTTTTCAAGGCCGGCAAGACCACCAAGGTGGTAAAATGCAGCAAGATTCTTAGGATTGAGTAATTTACTTAACTGTCCAGGCGAAAATGCAAATTTGTTGTCTTCCACATTGAAGTCGTCTTCGGTACCAGGGTCTGGTTTGAGTGCTTCCTTATTGTTAATGATATCCTGCGCGCTGTCGCCACTTTTGCCTTTTCCTTTGCTGTCTCTTCTCTTGCTTGCGGTATCAGATTTAGTAGACCCTATAGCAGTGTCCCCGTCGTACGTCGTAGAGGCATTGTCGTCATGATTGTCGTCATGATTTCCTCGGTCATCATTGTTATGGCCAGGAACAGATAGATAATTGTTATCGCCATCGTTGTGTGTTGGCGATGTTTGGCCATGAGGGGATGTTGGCGTCGGCTGTCCAGAGCCCGCTAGGGTTCCTTGCTCAGACTCCGAATGTGTATCCCGATGGCCTTCTGATTGACCTCCAGACTTATCCTCTCCATGATTGGACTTGGATGAATCTGGATGGTCTTGTTGATCGTTTTGCGGTGAGGAAGTGACGGCAGAAGTATCTACCGCAATAGAAGGGGTGTTGCGCCGGCGTTTGCCGGACTTATCATTGCTCTTCCCCTTGCGGGCCATGATGAAAAGCTCACAATTCAATCTTCCGACAGGCTTGAATTCTGATTCAAGTTTTAGGATCCCGTTTCAACAAGCTCGAGCAGTTTGATATCTCAATAACTGAAGTAGATGTAAATGGCATACACTGAACCAAAGTTCATATATGTCATACCAGAATAAACCAATATGAAAGGTCCCTTCCTTTATCAACCTAATTGTCGTCAGTCTCTCTTTGAGAAATATTTGGATTGCTCCAAAGCGATCATATATAGCGGTTTGAAAGCAGGTATCTGTTCATATAAAGACGAACATCCGGCGTATCAGGGGAGAGAGGGGTGTCGTATATAGCATAGCCGACACCGAACCCATGAACAATGACGTACCTGAAGAAACTCCTGACGAAGAATGGCAGCAGTTTCCAAAGCCGGGCGAGCTCCGATATGCCACGAGCAATAAAGAAGGCAAATTTGGAGAATCCCAAATGCAAATGCGTGGCAGACTCCTCAGCGGTCTCCTGTATACTCCTTCACAACACAGAGCGTGGAACAGGTTCGTGTCGTAAGTTGCCAAAAGCACCCGCCTTGTACCAGAAATTGGACATATATAGCCAGCAGGTTTTTGTATCTTCTCTGCTCTGCTTCAATCTTCCTTCGCAGAAAGCGTAGTGTTGGAGATCTGCATCAGGGAATGAGCAAATGATGCTCATGAAGTCACGGCAGGCGTGTCGATTATCAGACGCAGTAGCAGTACCTATGCTGTCAAACGTGCAGAAGCTTGCGCAGACTTGGCTATGTCTTCAATAATCCAGTAACCTCGACGAGAAGCAGCGAAGAAGGTGGTCCCAGTAGGGCATCTGAATGCTTGCTTTGCATATGCGTTTGTTAGCTCATAGACTGTCCAGACACGGTGGACCGTCGTTGCACAGCCCCCTTCAAAGTAAGGTAAACTCTCCGCAAACCGCCGTATATCTGAGCACCGCTTGGAATTCCAGGCTACGGCTCGTTTGTTTTCCCCTGACTTTTGACGTCAACTTGCCACCAGCAAATTCTGGCTGCATCCTGGAGCCGCGAGTGTAGCGAAAGGCTGTTTCGACCACCAGCCGGCCGTGAGCTTCGCATGGCCTGCTGAACCACCGTCCGTACTAGAGGACTTGCGCGCAAGAAAAAATTCAATTGCACACCGTCAACTTAATGGGCAAATATCGCCTGTGCGCGGCGATCACGGAGAGGCTGAGCACAAGTCTAAACAACCACCCAAAATGTCAAAGCTCCGTGATATAGTTCCACGATGGATATTGCTTCATTGCCCTTCAATATCACCTTCCGCGGAAATTAGGACAGCGAATCGCGATTGCGGGAAACATCCCAATCACTGGCCAGGTGTCGAGGGGCGTCATGGGCGCCAGACTGGCGCTGCCCATATCCGTTCTAGAACTTGAGTGAAAATCGGCAATGGATGCGAGATGGCTATCGCGAGTGCCGCACGAGTCGCATCCAACTTATCAGAGACGAACAGGCATTCTCTGAGGTTTATGCATCGCACGTGGAAATCCTGCGTCATAGGGGTCTTATAGGATGATCAGAGCACGTTACAAAAAGAAATGTACCGTCCAGTTTACATACGGCCCACGCGGAAGACCGACAAGCGAAATAGGGGGTCCACTATCAAATTCGAGCTGCTGGGTCCAAGGGGTTGTGCAATTGTTGGAATATCACCATTTTTCAATCAAGGCACTGTGATGATCATTCTATGCAGGTCACCTTATGGAAGTTGTATGGATATCGAGAAAGTCGACTCCTATCCCACATGGGCCTACATCAGCCCGAAATATTGATACTACCTCATTATCGTAAGGTTGATGGACAAGACAAGGCATATATGGTCAGGCATAAATTAAGGTCATAGGGTAATTGAACATGGCATTAACAGTCTTGCATCACGCCTCAGCTGCTGTCTTTGGCTTCTTCGTCACCCTCCAAATGTCCATCGTAGCACCATGGGCCAACCTCTTCCTCTGTCCGCCTTCCTTGGAGCTATGTTCTAGAAGCGCAAGAGAACTGACGGCCAAAGCGTCCGCAAGCTCTCTCATTCTCCCCGCAGATATGAAAGCTTTCAGGACATTCGGAGTGCCGGAGATAGATGCAGATACATTCATACACTCGATCAATGCGTCGGGGTAGAAAGCTTGACCCGCGGTATACAACGCATGATGATATTGCAACACAACCTCAGGAAGGTATGTGGTACGAATGAAATCGAGCTCGGTTTTTTCGTGTTCTAGTTGAGGTTAGTCACGACATAAGTAGAGAATGTGAATCTTGAGCAAGATAACTTACCATCTTCTGGATTATCGAGCCAGTCATCAGCAACGACAAGATGTATCTTCGTTGTGATGTTGTCAAGAGAAGGTCGGACCGAGCGTACAAGCTCCGCCATATTGGTATTGCTATCGGCTCTGTGACGTGCAAGATTAGAAGGAATTCTGAGGAGTTGAATATGGATAAAGATGTTGCACATACTTTTCAAGTTTCTCGACTAAAGCATTCCACTCGTCCAACGCTTCGAAGACCTCAATCAACATTTCCAGGTCGCGCATTGTTTGCGACTGTAGATATTCCAACTGGCGCTGGGTGAGGTGCGTCTCGGGGCGCTCTTGTGTTGGCGTCGCGTCACCCTCTTCGTTTGTGAATTCGAGATATTCGAGGGAAGAGGTAATGTCACGGCCCAATATATCAAGAGAAAGCCTCGTGAGGGGCACACGCTCGTGGAGCAACCGTGCTTCGGTCAAACGACCAGCAGCTTGAGTAGAGTCAGTATACTGCGATTGGGCACAAACCACGTACTTCAAATATGCTGAGCAGAGGATAAACGAAACCAACTTACTGAAGAATCTCTTATACAAGAACTTTCCAAAAACGCACACCTTGTTCCAAGTCCCCTTGACGTAACTATGCCACTCCAAGCTCTTAATTAAGGCTTCACTATCTTTTCTCACGTGCTTATTGATGAAGTTGTTTTTCGAAGAGATGATCTTCGGTGGAAGATCATCCTTTGGCCTGACGACGGTGCGCTTGATCTGGATCGGTTTCAAGAAGCCGTCCTGCTCTAGCGTTTCGGAGACGAGATACTGCCATTGGCTATCGAGGACTTTCGCCATATCAAGTCCTTGCTTCTCCACAGCCCTGATAAGAGAAAGTCGTTGTTTCTCGTCGGTTACATAAACAAGCACCCTGCCAAGAACGTTATAGCAAGTCGCCTCATGCAATAATGAGGCGTATAATGGGATGTGCTCCAGTTTTTTCATTCTCTGAAGGAGATTGATGTAGCCTATGATGTTAACAGACGCATGCTCCGTGACCTGTTCGGAGTTTGTGACTTGATTCAACCCCTTGGTGATGATATAGAAGTGGCATATCATTCTAATTCCACTTTCATCTTGAGCTGTGACGAAAGCGCCATCGTCCACATCACTATCGTAGAATCTAGGGACAAGCGTGCGCCCC
>AZGZ01000001.1:699311-714877 GCA_001636715.1 Ascosphaera apis ARSEF 7405 | reverse complement strand
TCTTGCCCTAAAACCAAAAATTAAGCAGCTAACAAACCTCATACTATAGACTAGAAATATATTAACAGCATTATCATTTCTCACCATCACATCTCTACTACTTACGGGGTAAGAGCCTGCCCATCATTACTTATGGGAGGTATGAGAGGCAACATGGATGGTGGGTGTGCGAATATATAAAGCAAAGTCAGTCAATTATATTGGTATCAGTTTGGAAAGATGAGACATGGACATGGAAGAAGAAAAGAAAGGAATACAAAAAGCCCGAGGACATCAATTCATCAAACAACATCGTCGGCACGCAGACTCCTGTACACCATCATTGAGTCCCCACTTCTCCCATGATACGGGACATCAAACATCTGGTGGTAGTTCACGTCTCGACCAGCTAGCCTAGCACTTCCGGTGGTCTTATATTTAAACAGAGGCGTCCCATCGAACCAGAAGTCCTTGCAGTTGGTAAGACACCCCTGACTGAACGGGTTCTTGTTTACACTTTGATCCTGTGCACCTTTCGCTGTCACCATAAAGGTGTCGATGCCGAGCAAGAGTCTCAATGAGCTGCAGCATCCCTTGTGCGAGTGGCCGTGTCTGTGCACGTGCATGTCGTCGGTGGTAGCTGTGCTGGGGGGCATTGGTCCGCCTTGTCCAGTTGTAGCGTCTGCAGAGGTAGTGCCTGCAGCGATGGCGCTTGCAATCGCTTGTGATGGGGTGTTGGGGTGGTAGTGCCGGCTCCTCATGATCTCATAGGTGGTCTGGTTGCGTGAGATCTGTACTAGCTGGACACCACAAAGAAGGGTCACCCAGACAAGTTGCAGGGCAGCCCAGAAACTGAGCACGATCGTGAATGAATCGCGGGAGAAGACCGTGCAGAATGATGAAGATAGGAGAGTGCAAGTTGCATCAGTTGCTGGTGGAAGAAGCCCGATATCTGGTGATCAAGTTAGCTTGCAATTCCATATCCAGAGATAGAAAAGCGACGCCCAACTCACATGAAGCCACAAGGTGTAAGAATATTAGAATCGCAATCTCGAGAGAAAGAATATATATCACAAAATGACGAAGGTTGTTCACGCCCACGCAATTATCGATCCAGGGGCAGTGACTGTAGGTTGTACATTAGCACTGTGACTTTCAAAAATACAAGAAGGTCGAGGGCAACTCACTGGTCATGTTTCGAGACACACCGCCTACACCTTTTGCAATGCTTGCTTCTCAAAGGCTTCCGGTTCAAGCACATCACGCAGAAGTGCTGTTCATCAAACTTCCAGTTGTCAAGAAGACTCTCCATGATCTCTCGCTGCTGGTTTCGGCTTGACAATTTGGGAACAAAGCCGGGGTCTGCGAGCATTGAAGTAATGAAGAAATATGTAGTTGTACTGACGAATATAAAGAAGACCAGATTGGTGAGCGGGTACACTTGATAACTCCCTGTAATAATTGTTAGTACAGCAATCCAAGGAAAAGGGGATGAGCTGCTGGGATCAAAGGCCTACCTGGGAGAACGTGGGTGATCCATCTGAAAATCACCCAGAAAAGAGAGGCCGCAAAGACGCCGGCGAGGAAAGGCTGGAGCGGTAATGTTAGCACAGTAGTTCTACCCTTCGATCTTCGTCAAGTACGTACCGTTCTCTGTATATCCCTGAATTCAGGAGGCGCCGCATTTCCAACTTTTTGAGCAGTGAGCTGCATGACAAACGCCCACATGAATGTAGCTGGTATACCAAGGTAAACCGGCAAACTGCTTGTAAAATATAATCCACCAAAAATCATGAGGAATGGCCAGAAGAAAAACCATTTCCGCACATATGTCTTATTTCGAACAAAACTTTCCAATCCAAATGGCAGACGAGCCAGCTCGCCTTGTGGTGTATATCCGTGATCCTTCAATGCACGATGCCAGAGGTTTCGTGTGCCAATCTCCGACGCCACAGTTGATGGCGATTTGCCGTCCTTCGTTTTCGCGAAACGGTCCGCATCGTAGTCGAGCATCTTTGATATGCATGGAAGAGAGCCACGAACCAGTGACCAATGCAGAGGCGTCAAACCACCGTCATCAAGAGCATTGACATTTGCACCCCATCTTAAAAACAGATCGACGCATAATGGGAAACCCTTGTATGCTGCCCACATCAACGGTGTGTGGCCTTGAGGATCTGGCACATCGATGGGAATCTCCTGGTGAAGTAGGAGAAGGAGAAGGAAAGCGTTGCCGCTGAATGTTGCAAGATGTAGGATATTGTAACCCTGAATATCGCAAATTGACGGATCAGCTCCGCGTTGGAGGAGTAGGTGTACGACGTAGTAGTGATTTTGCTGAGCTGCCCACATTGCAGGCGTTGCCATCGATTGGCCTCCTTTCGCATTGACATCGGCGCCTGCATCGAGTAGGAATCGACATGTCGCATATTGGTTGTTGATTGCAGCCCACTGCGATACAATGAAGAATCTATATTAGCCACAAAGCTCCCATTTATAATCATCTGCGCATTGTCTGCAGTCCAGCCATCCAAACACCCAAAAGGAGGATGAAATGAAACATACATGTAATGGGGTGATATCCTCCTCGTCCTTATATTTGGCATCAAACTTGCCACTATCAAATAATTTCTGTATCATCACAGTCTCCCCCAATCTCGACAACTGCATGATATCCTCTTCTAAAGGCGGTGCCGGCGCCTCAAATCCGCTGACACCGGGTAGACTATCGAGCTCGACGCTGGTTCCATTGACCGATAGCTTGGGAGGAGCAGCAGACGCCTTCGTATTCCCCGTCCCCGTCAGCGCAACGGTCGCGGCTGTTGACGACGTTGCGCCTGATCCAGTGCTGCTGAGATCTGTCGACGAAGAGCTCTTCCCACCACGGCTCTGGCCTGTAGACCCCTTGGGCTTGCCGTGCGCCGTTGGGGGGCTCATTATTGGAGAGATGCCACGATATCCCTTACCGAGCGCTGTAGGCGAGTTCGTCGTCTGTTTTGCGCCACAGTTCGGTACGCAGCGAGTGTGTCTTTGAAGGTGCTGGGTGTCTGCTTTGGTTTCTTTTGACAGGTAAAACGCTGTTTCTGCAGATGACGAGACAGGAGATACGACGGGGCCCAAGAGCAAGACAGGCCACGGTACAGAGGGAGAGGAGAGATTGGATGGAGGCCTGACGATCGGGAAAATTTGGTGAACAAAGTTGCGGCTTGTGGATTGCGGGCGGCTATCTGAACCTACCTACGGTCTTACAGCAGCGTGAAGTATTACCGGCCCATGCAAGAGCTTCCCGCTCGGCTCAGGGGCTGATGATGTTGTACGAATTCTACTGTACTCTACGTACGGCGGTTAGGTGGGACACTGAAAGGGTGCTTATCTCCACAGGAGGTTTGTTTACGAGGCTGATCCGATGTTTGAATAAAGAGTTATCATATGCAGATTGCGGTTATTCTGAACATCTGGTGACTTGTAGAGGGCTTCATTGTGTATCACTGCCCCATCGGCGCAGGAATTCCTCTCGTGCTGGGTCTTTTCCGTTCAAAGCTTTCATATCGACGTTCGCCAGCTTCTCTCGTAGCTTTTCCGTCCTTTCTGAGAAAGCTTCGAACTCATGTTCTTGATCCTCATCTGTTAGGGATGCCTGGAACTTTGCATCGGCCATCAATGCATCGGATATTAGTTGAGATGCTGTGTCTGCCGATCGAAGGTATGATAACAACGGTGCCTCAGGAGGCAGTTCAGGTGTCTCCATTGACTTGAGTAATGACTCCTTTCTACTGCGGAGTGAGGCGATAGCATCATCCAACAGTTCTTGCGAAGATTCTTCGCTGCTGTAAACAGGCATAGCAATGCCTTGCTGTCTTAACAATGCGATAACGGCCGCTGGCAGTCCTGCAACATCATTCTCCTGCTGCTCTGTTGAAGTTGCGGGTGCAGGTAATATGCCCAATCCAGCAGCCCTTCTTGCTTGCAAATTCTGCCTTTTGAGTGCCAGGGCTTGGTTGCCCTGGTGCTCAATAGCCTGATGAATATATGCGAGATCCTCCCTGTAGCGGTCAGATAGCTGTGTCAATGCGATCCGATAAGACTGCCGCGTCTTCAGCCTTTGTGTGATGTTTATCATGGACTGAGTAATTTGGTCCATTGAATCGCAGACAAGGTCCAGCTCCCGAGACGACTCTGACAGTCGATGCTCATGCAGAGCACCTATTGCGCGCAATATTGGCCCTTCATGCTGCTGCTGGATGACCATCTGAATCAAATCATCAATGTCGGCGTAAAGCGTAGAGATCTCTTGTTCAACATCATCTGCTTCCACTGGGGATGCCTCTTCTTGAATGCCGCCCTTCTGAGAGTCACCTAGAGCCTCTAGATAGACTCTATCTAGTCTCGTTCTTACTGTGTCCGCCGTGTATTTGGCCAGTAAAGTAGTGAGAGCCTCCATGCGCTTCATATAGTCTTGCTCATCATCACCTGCCCCAGAAGCCTTGGAGCTAAACACAGATGATTTCTCCAAATACTCCAAAACCCTGTCATGTTCTTTGAGGATGCCAGATACTTGTGGCAGTACTGCATTCCTCTCTGCTGCGATTGACGCCTCTGCTGGTGGTAAACTGAGCTCAATATCGTTGATTCGAGCTTCAATCTGAGCGACGTCAGTAATGGTCAAATCATACTGAGCACGGCGATTGATTAGCTGTGCATACTCACCTCACGGTCACTTCGTTGTTTCTCCTTCTCATATCTCTCATTCAACCGTTTCATCATCATCTGCTCTGTAGACCTCTGATACGCATCCTCGCGCATCCGCTCCTTCAACTTCCGGCATTGTAGGCGCAAAGTCTCTGTCTGTTGTTCTGTCGCAGCAGTTGCCTCTCGCAGCGTCTTGATTGCCTCGCGGATTTCAGGGTCCAGCAGAGGTCGAACTGGTGGTTGTCCTTGTTGTCGAGCTTGAACCACTTTCAGTTGACCCGTTGATTTGAGATTCGAGTATCTGTCAAGATACAATTCAGCAAAAACCATTCGACATGATGACGGATCAGAGACTCAAACCCACAGCTTTAGCTCGTCCTTGGTGAGCAGATTTTCCACGCTCAAGTGTGTGTTCGCCCACGATCGAAATCCATCATCCCCGAGGGCGTGCGCCAGGTCGTTCCTTGTGACGGGAATATCTCGTTCACGGAACGCCGCAAGAATCTCGTCTTCAGTGGGTTTGTCTATGGATTGGGAAGACATGACTGTTTCCAACACGTTGCAGTCTCTCCTGGTGTCTGTCAGGTATGAGAGTTCATCCAAGATACCAGGGATTTGGAATGAACGCATGAGCTAGCATAGCGCGATAAGAGCTTTGACAGGCTTTGACAGGCTTTAACAGGCATGGTTGTATGCTCTACGCTACCAAGCCTTGACCTCTCACCTATCGACGTCACGCAAAAGGGATGATACGCAACAAGGTACAACGATGATGCCAACTAAGATGGATTGCAAAACTGCCAGGGAGCTCTCCCCCAAATACTGTGATCGGTTGATGCCTTGATAAGGCTGCTCGTGGAGTTCTGGAGTACTGGATTACAGGGTGATGACGACCAATTGAGGCGAAGACGCACAGCCGCCGAGATGCCCCTCATGAAACTGAACGTTTCAAGGAATCTCACCATAAGCAGGAAGACCCTGAATAGGACATCTGTTTCCAGGAAAACCTTCATATCTTAAGTCGAGAACCTCCACTACTGAGTCTGGGGCTGAGCTCTTCTCCTTCTTTTAAAATGGAGTTCGGGGGATAGGGTTATCCAAGCAACCTGTACCCTGTGGGATGTTACACACAACATGCGTCATGAATTAGGCGATTGACCGGACGCTTGATGTTTTGATATAAGACCGCATTTGCTCCCTGACCGTTGCAATGACCCGAGTCATCATTCAACTTCTGTTCCCAGTTGCCGTCGTTCAATTGAGTGGCCAGTATCGATTTTCCATTTCGCCATGATGCGTGCCTCTGAGCAGAGGATGCTCGTCGAGACCAGTGAAGGGGTGCACTACGCCACATCGATAAATGGAGAACGCACGTCATCTAACGGTCGACAGCAGCCTGTTATTCAACTTCCTTCCCAGCGAAGTCCATATGACATGGAGTCAAGTCGGGTCACCAGCAGTCCCCAGTAAGCTCACAATTCCCATCTTTGTTGCATTTCCACTACCAGAGTACTCGGCTTCTCTGGGAGAATCCTTTTCAGCTCAGAAACGTTAATTGATCTTCTTATCAGCCAAAGCAGTCTTTTAACCCCTGATCGCGCCAATCCTCGTGCCTCACTCTCAAATCTTCTGCACAGACGAAATGCTTCTTCGGCTGAACTTTCATCTCGCGCGAATCTCGAGCCGGTTCATCGTCGGCATTTGAGTGCATGGGCATCTTCAGACACTACATCTCTACGACAACGCTTCAACTTGGGGGCACACGAGCCTCGCTCATCATCCCAGGTCAATTTAACTCCAGCAAAAGAGACGCAGGTGAGCCCGATATCAGCTCGCTCGGGGTCTTTAGCATCATCGCATGCGCGAACATCGTTTGAAACAGGTCACTCTTCCTTGAGTGATTTCAATGAGTCCATCGACAAACCTGTGTCGCCCCGTGGACTTGTGTCTGAGACCGGCTGTGCGTACCCAACCTACTCGAAACTGAGTGTACGACAGTTTCAGGCGTCTCTATCGTCTGCGGGAGAACTTGCTCGCAGTCTCAACCCTCCTGCGTTGAGACCAGCGGTGCGATGGATGTACGAATTGTATCGGGGCTTAGGCCTTGAACAACAAACTGTGATTGCTGCTATCAGAGACCTATTGCATCATACGGTACAACCTTTGAATATTGCCAATGCAGAACTGCTGGCCTTTCACATTGTCAGCACTCTTGTTATTGAACGAAAATTGGTGGAAGAAGAGGGTGCCCTGAGATTTGTCTGTCCTCGGCCACCACAATTTACGTGGATTTTTAAACAGCGATTTTGTTACTCTCAAGAAGCCTCCGGGTCAGAATCAGAGGACACAGATTGGAGTCATGATTTCATGCGCCCCTATATAGGGGGATTGTTTTCATCGAATAAAATGACCCAAGACTGGCCTGAGTTCTGGAATTACACCCCAAAAGACCCATCAATCTTGAGAAGCAGCCCTCTACAATATCAATTCACCATACGCGAGCTCACTGGCTTAGCCTATTCTACATGTGTCAAATACGAGCGCGCAGTCTGTGATTTGGCCCTCCCATTGACACGTCATGACTGCAACGTCCCTTTTGGCGGTGCACTTGAGAATTCGGACTGGCTTGAATTTGTTTTCGGTCATTTTCTTGATTTAGCACAAGTTACCATCGATCACTTTCTTCTACCCCTACTGGCCCGAGAAACAAAACAAGGTCCATTCGTTAGAGGCATTAGCGATGTTATATTGGACTTCTTGAAAGTAGCGATGCCCGCGTATTCAGCCGCGGTGGCTGCCACGAGAATCTCGAAATTCCTTTTCCAGCGCGAGGAGAGCCATAATCCATTCTTCAAAGCATACGTGGGCGATATATTTACCAGACTCGGTGAGAAGTTGGACTTCTCTTCATACAGTATTGCATGGTTTACCTTCCTGTCGAAGACCAAAGAGAACCTGAAAAAGTTAGTGGAGATATGCCCTGATGAACGTGAAAAGGCATCTTTGGGAGTTGCATACCACGAATGGATGGCATTTACCGAAGAAATCAACGCCCAAGATGCTAGATACGAAACACTCTCTGAATTGCAGATCCTGAGTCATAGGATTCTTCTAAACCCCAAATTTGACCCGTCAATGCTAGCTCTTGATGATGGAGGTCGCAAAATACTTTGCGAGAACAACCTGTTTTGGCCTTCTGGAAATAATGGCGGTTTGATGGTTGTACGAGGCATCCTATTGAATAACTACCTGGTTCTTGCGGATACTCAGGTTAGTTTAAGTGAGATGTTCGACCGGTACCACATCGCAACTGTCAACCATGACCCTATACATATATCCCTCCTCTCTGTAGTGAGCGAGGCTGACGAAGCTGTGTACAAATTCACCACTCGCAACCAAACGTCTTACGGTCGACGAAACCAGCCCTTGGGAGGGATCTTTGACACTAAAGTGCTTATCTCTGGGTCGATGCGGTTTACAGATGACAGTGAGGCAGAGGAGAAATTGCTCGATCAACTCCTGTTTCCCTTCAAAGTAAGGCATCTTGGTGAAACGACCTTCACGCTTTTTGCAACAAGGCCGAGCATTCGAAAAGAATTTTGTGAAAAGATTAAAGCTGCTCGCCGCGAATATCAAGTCGCAAATGATGATCCCTTCAAGCTGCGTATCATTGCTGAAAGTGCTGTTGAAGAACCGAAACGCAAATCCCAATCAAAACTGCGAGATATCCATTCCCCAGCTTTGGATACAGCTATCAAGGAGGAAAAAAGACGGCGTTCAAAGGCTAAAAATCAACAGCAGACCTTCTGTCAGGCAAAAGTCAAGTGCGCAACAGTCTTCAAGAGTATCAACGGGATTGTGACCTGCGCAATTGGCACATCTGATGGCCTTTATCTATCTGATTATACTAACCCTGGCGGTTGGTGCAAGGTAAGAATTCAATCTGGCCGCGTGTGTGTTCGTCATACTTACTCCGGACTCTAGCTCGGCGATTTTGATGATCAAAAAGTCACACAGATAGCTGTCATGTACAATCTTGTTTTCATAATCACCAACGGTGTTTTCAGGGTTCTTGATTTCTCGGCCCTTGAAAATCGAACACCGACGCCTCAACATCCGGCACCTATATACAAAAAGCGTGACGTCAGCTGTTTCTCAATTGGCTATATGAACATAGGGGACAACATAGGACTTGGTGAGAAGCCAGCAGGAAAATCTAAAAGACTGATACTAGCCCTGAAAACTAAGTCATGGTCTACAAACGTTGTAGAGGTAAGGACCTGAACCCTTTTTCTTCATCAGCCTGTTGCGATGACTGACAAACAATAGTTATATGAGCCGGTTGCTTCTGAAGCAAGCTCAAAATCACGTCGGTCAATATTTTCCATTCACAATGAACGATACCGTCTTGACGAAGTCGACAAATTCACTTTACCATCTGAGACCTTTGGCTTGAATCTACTTTGTAAGACAGTAGCTGTGGCCGGGTCTAATGGGTTCCATATATACCGTCCTGGGTGGAAGGAACCAACACTGGTATCTCGACCAGATGAAAACCATACCCCTGAACGAACTCGCTCAACTGATAAAAACTGCAATACTGCAAACCCAAAACCATTAGGCTGTTTTGGTCTTAGCGGCGAGAATTACTTGCTTGCCTATGAAGGCGTGGGCTACAAAGTGAAAGGTTCGAGCTCAACAGAAACGAGCCTTACTTACAACTATGCCTCCAAAGCAAAGTCAACATGTCTCTATGGCAGATATCTTATCGTTGTGTGTCCAGACAATGTTCAGATATACGATATCGTGGACGGTTCGCGGCGACAAGTCATCGCAGGCACGAATATTAAACTTATCGACGATGCAACATCCAACTATGTCGACAAGGACACCGACCTTCTCAATGACTCCAGAGCAACAAGCGGGACTATCTTTTTGGCCGAAATGGGGCTTTCCCGAGGACTCTGAAGATACGTATGCAACATCCTGACGATGAGCGCAAACAGATTGTGCTTGAATTGCTGGAAAGATGATTTCTCGGTATTGGATTTTCGAGATTACACCCATTGCTCTCAATATATGGGCTCATGTCGCACAAACAATTCTCACGGATGATCGTTGCAGGGTCTGATATCAAGCGCTGATATCATATCTTGGATCTAATGCTCAGCTCCGCATGTGAAATGAAACTCTAAAGTATAGAATCTACTTCACGCGGATCTGGTTGTTTGATGGTATTTAAAATGATGCCAATGTTACATCCTTGCCAGACTGAGATATCAGTGTCATGTAGCTCCTGTTCCTATAACCAGTGGCCTAGTTTCTGGATGCGTATATATCATACGTGTAGCGCAATCGCGTTTCCCTCTTTGCAACGGAAGATGTTTTGTTTATAGAGTGGAATCGGCCGAACTTTATTTACCAAGATTCTCGAGTATTCGCAATAACGGTAGAAATTCCCAATTGGATCTTATCCTTGCTTATTCTGGCTACTTGGTGACGATATAGACGCTGTGCAGATTGGTTAAGTAGGGGAAGGAGACAAATATAAATTGGATTGATTAGACGAGAAGTAAGCGGCAAGTTGGAGACAGAAGAAGGAAGTGAACTCTCGTTATATGAAATGACTGCTGGAGAGGAAACAGAAGTGAAAGGCGGGTAAACCGAGATGGGTCGATAAAGATAGTCGGGTAAAGATCAGGATGCGATGGTCAAGAGATGTATGGCTTGTAGCAGCGTGTTAGCGGATGATTGCTGAGTTATCTCGATATATGAGACGAGATTTGAGCTGTGAATGATGTCAGGGATGGCGAGTGAATGAATGCATTTATTGCGTCTTGAAGAGAAGTATAGCGCAGTGGCCGAGGTAGAAATATATGAAGTGTTTCGTCTCTAGGAATCGTAGTTAGGAATCAATGTGCACGGGATACTGGAAAGTGAATTGATTGAAAGTGAACGGGTGTGACAAGGACAACGAACCGTGAGTGACGAAGCTACCAAAGTTTCTACCAACGATGCAATGCCATGTTGGGCCCTTGCGAGCGTCGAACTGGTTGCGAGAAACGAAACGGATCAGTCAACGTTCATCGTGCAGCGCTGGATAGATATAGCGGTGTATGCTTTTTCAGGAGATGTAAAGTACCTCTTTCTTGATGTATTGCGCAATATCCTGCAATAATGTCAGTAGACGGACGCAGACGAGTAAGAGCATATCTCTTCCAACAAGACAAACCTTCTCAATAGGGAACTTCTCCATAGCTTCTGTTGCTGTAAGGGAAGTCAGCCTGATCATCCTCGCCGTTGTAGACATGTATGAGATTCTCAATAAACCGTACCAACGTCGATAGCTTCTTGTTGCATCTCCTCGCTCTATATTTGAAGAATTAGCCGCATGTTCGCATTGAGACGGCCATGGAAGACAAGAATATAGGTCCATACCATATCAGCAGACTTGATTTGAGCTGCAATTCAAGAAGAGCAATATATGAATCTTCGTCAGTAATGGGATAGATTGATGATAGGCAGATCTGGGGAGTTCGAGCTGCTCACCCTCCAACTTCTCCTTCCTCTCAGTTGCGACTTCAGCCATATTGGAATAGTTCTGGATGCGATGTGTCTGTCTGCAGTAGATTCCGTCTTCTTCAGCTATATCTCGTCTGATCTGATGTGATTTGACTCCTGGTGATTGTCGATTTGGTTGTCAAAGCAGTCAGTCAGTGGTAGATTAGATGTGCTTGTCCTTCCCTTTCCCTTTCCCTTTCCCTTGCCTGCCCCCGTCCCACTCTACTCTATACGTATATGTTGTTCGGGCTCCGCTCCGTCTCGGCAGAATCCACACTTTGAACTTGGGAACGTCGCATATATAAAAATTTTTATTTTTTTTTATTTTTTTTATTTTTTCGTTGCGCGCAAAAGAAATGCATCGAAGAAGGATTTTGCTGATATAAAAACCTCGACCATCACTCCTTTTTTCCCTTTTTTTGTTTTCTCTTCTCCTCCTCTTTCAGTCTTGCTCATCATGGCTGATGTCGAGAACACAAGAATCTTCGTCACCGGTCTGCCTCCTACCTTCACAGACGATGACTTGAGGAAACATTTCTCGTCGAGGCATGAAGTCACAGACGCTCATGTCCTCCCTAAACGGAGGATAGGCTTCGTTGGGTTTAAGGACCATGACAAGGCACAGGATGCCGTCAAGTTCTTCAATAGGACATACATCAGGATGTCCAAGATCGCCGTCCAGATGGCCAGACCTGTATGTTCTTCCTTGTCCTTTTTCTTTTCTACGCTTGCTTAGCCTCTCACAATCCCATTCCTCGAGGCTGACTTTTTTATTTTGTTCTTTGTCTTGTCATGAAAAGATCTTGCAAAGGCTAACAGGATGTGAAGGTTGGTGCTGAACCACCGAAACATGCTTCCAAAGAAAAGAAGTATAGAAAGGATTCTGTCGACCAACAGCAGCAGAAGTCTCCCCAGAAGCGAAAGCGGGAAGACGAAGCTGAGAATGATCCTAAGCTCAAGGAGTATCTTGCTGCTATGCAGCCTGCCAAGAATCAAAAGACTTGGGCGGATGATGCCTGGCAATCTACTGCTCCTGTTCCTCAGCAGGAACAGCCTGCTGCTGACAAGGAGAAAGATACCTCTGGTCAGAGTGAAGAGGATACTCTCACATATAACCAGAAAAAGAGACTAAAACAAGGAGGTGACGATGCTGCTTACCCTCATAAAATTGAGGAGCAGCACAAAGAGCAAGCATTCACGTCTGAGCAAAAACCAGATGAGATGGATGTCGATGCTCCCGCCCCTGTGGTCGCAGAAGAAAAGCCTAAAGATGATATGGACTGGCTACGGTCTAGGACAAGTCGTCTTCTAGGTCTTATGGACGAGGAGGAAGAGAATGAGGCGATCGCGAAAGCGCAGCCTTCTAAGGTGCAGACATACGATAGTGATGAAGAGGAAGAGCCTGCTAAGGGTGGTAAAGCACAACAAAACTCTACTGCCGAGGGCACCGGTTCAAAACCAGCAGAGGAAGAAGAGAAGACAACCGAAGAGAAGCAGGTTGAGCATGATGCAAACATTGATCAGATTCAAAAAACTGGTCGTTTGTTTGTGAGGAACCTCTCTTATAAGATTAAGGAGGAGGAGTTGCATCCTCTGTTCTCTCCTTTCGGAAAAATCGACGAGGTAAGACAGTTCCCACACTCCCAGCACCCTCATATCTATTTGATATATTTCACCACCTCCTCCTTCTTCAACACATACAGCTGGCCGCTCTCATATGATGATCCAACCTGATAGGGACATCCGATGCTATAAAGCAATTGATGTGAAAATCAGAACGGTATTTTAGTAGATGCCTAATATCTGACATTGAGCCTGGCCACGCTGTCATTCACACTACGCAATCAGGAAATATTCATTGTTCATGAATTATTATATCAGCTGCTGACACTTCAAACCATCAGATTCACATCGCGTTCGACACTCGATATGAAAAATCCAAAGGCTTTGCGTACGTCCAGTACTTTGAGGCCGAGCATGCTATCGCTGCATACAAGGCTCTCGACGGGAAAGACTACCAAGGTCGTTTGCTTCATATATTGCCTGCAACATCGAAAAAGACATATAAGCTAGACGACTACGAGCTCTCAAAACTGCCTCTCAAGAAGCAACAGCAGATCAAGAGGAAGCAAGAAGCGCAGTCACAGACCTTCAGCTGGAACTCCTTGTACATGAATGCCGATGCTGTCATGGCTTCCGTGGCTGACCGCCTTGGCGTCTCCAAATCGGCCTTGCTTGATCCCACTTCCTCTGATGCTGCTGTCAAGCAGGCACATGCGGAAACGCATGTTATTCAAGAGACGAAGGCATACTTCGTGCAGAATGGTGTCAACATTGACTCGTTCAAGCAGCGTGAACGCGGCAATACGGCCATTCTGGTCAAGAACTTCTCCTTCGGCGTGAAGGCTGAAGACTTGAAGAATTTGTTCGAGCCATTTGGACAGATCAAGAGGCTGTTGATGCCGCCGAGCGGTACTATCGCCATTGTGGAGTTCACTTTGCCGGATGAAGCACAGCGGGCTTTCAAGGGTCTGGCGTATCGGAAAATCGGTGATTCGATCTTATTCCTAGAAAAAGCGCCGAAGGATCTCTTTGATAGTAAGGTCACTGTTGACCCCTCTCTTCCCTTACCTGGCGCATCTGCAGTTGGGCAAGGCTTCTCTACCGCCGATACCTTCGCTGCCGGACAAGAGGATGAGGCACCTACCGATACTTCCACATTATTCATTCGCAATCTCAACTTCACAACCACATCTGCTGGTCTTGCAGATGTGTTCCGTCCCTTCGAGGGCTTCTTGTCTGCAACCGTCAAGACGAAGCAGGATCCCAAGAAACCCGGTCAGCTTCTCAGCATGGGCTTTGGTTTCGTCGAGTTCCGTACTAGTGCCCAGGCACAGAGTGCTATGGCGTCTATGAACGGATACAAGCTCGACAATCATGAACTGGTCATCAAAGCTTCCCACAGGGGTATGGACGCCGCAGAGGCACGCAGGAAGGAAGACGCATCGAAGAAGAAGGCCGCGCGGGCTACAAAGATTATCATCAAGAATTTGCCCTTCCAGGCCACCAAGAAGGACATCTATACTTTGTTCGGAGCGTATGGCAAGTTGCGTTCTGTGCGTCTACCGAAAAAGTTCGATCGTACGGCTCGTGGTTTCGCGTTTGCCGACTTCGTTAGTGCGAGGGAAGCGGAGACTGCTATGGATGCTCTGAAAAACACCCACTTGTTGGGTAGAAGGCTTGTTCTTGACTTTGCGGCTGCGGAGGCTATGGATGCTGAGGAGGAGATTGCGAAGATGGAGAAGAAGGTTTCTGCGCAGGTTGATCGGGTGCAGATGAACCAGCTTGTTGGTGGAGGGAGGAAGAAGTTCCAGATGGGAGGTGCCAACGAAGATGATGGATTGGAGTAAGAAGCATACTTTTTCTGCTCTTTGCCTGTTGCCTGTATCATTGTATGATTTTTGCCCTTTTCCTTTTAGACTTGCCTGTTGGCTTTATTTCATGAGATCAATATACCCATTGTTTACAATTCAATTACCAATTGCCAATACATATACGGATATATCTTGAAATTCTTGTTCATCTTTTCCATCCTCGATGTTGCCTGTTGATTAATCGGCATGTTTTCAGGCTGCGTATATTTGCCGAAAGCTGTTCCCCTCATTGACAAACCTTGATGGTGATTATCTCCAGGGCCAGGAGATCCGCAGGCCAGCCTAGACGCCGGGGGCCCTGAGATGTCTCACTAATGATTTCTTCATCTCACGATCATCTTCCCCCCTCAAAATGTATCACATCACCCCGCGCATGTACCAGGAATACCGATGGGAGGAAGTTAAGCTTCACAACCATCTTTGCCTGCGTATTCCCGCCTGCGCTTTTGCAAAATTGGTTTTACGATGATTGCAGCAAAAATAGATTTTCTATAGCATGGGAATGCTTCTTCGGCTTTTATCACCGCAGTATCTTGTTGCTCGTCCTCGTCTACATGACAACCAACGAAAAGGACTGAGCATACACACATACATACGAACACCAAGCCAATCCGTCCCTTCATCAGCAATATGGGGTAAACCGCAGGCAAACCGCGGTTCTTGCAACCCCATTTGATAGGCCTCATTAGACTGTGCGGAGGACCTCTTTAAAATGATTCACGCCAATGCCTACGAACTCTGGTCAACGGTTATCATCGCGATATGACATTTAGCCGCTGAAGGCTAGTCAACATTTTTGTTGGCAGTTTATCCACGTTTGGCGGCCTGAAGGTGGTGCTTAATGAGAGGGAAAAATAACAGAAAAAGGACAACAGCCAATATCGCTTGATTAACTATGTTAAT
>AZGZ01000001.1:644440-654937 GCA_001636715.1 Ascosphaera apis ARSEF 7405 | reverse complement strand
TTCAAAACCGGATCCATCGCATTAAAGTCGAAAGAAGACCAATTGATATGAAAAAGAAAAGAACAAACAAGATTTTGCTGGTATCAAACTGAATATGGGAGAAAAATAAAACATTGTTTTATGCCGCAGTAGGAGCGGGACGAGGACGGAAAGTGAGGAAGCAGTCGTCCTGTGAAGAAAGTGATGTTAGTTTGGGCTGTAGAAAATCTCATATACGATAAGTTGGGTGAACATACCTGGGGGAAGATAGTGGCGAACACCTTGACCTCTTCGGACAATGGCGTAGGGGTGTGCTCCCAATCCATCCACATGCTAGCCTTACCGACCATATGCATCAATACCAATTGTGCATATGTCTGGCCCAAGCAATAGTGTGGCCCGGTACCGAAGATAAGCCAGTTCTTGTGTTGCTTCTCGGCATCACCGTGAATCCATCTATCAGGGTTGAAAGACTCGGGATCTTCATATGCATCCGCTTCATGAGCGGCGGGCCAAACTGATGGGATAATCATGCAGCCCTTGGGCAAAGTATACTCTGGTGTAACAGGGAAATCCTTCTTCACTTCGTAGGGCACCATGATGACCGGCGGTCTATAGCGGAGCGTCTCCTTGACAACTGCGCGAGTGTAGGTCATTTGATCAAGTAGATCCATTGTAACAGAGACGTTGCGATCGCCATTGCGAACCCTGAACTGCTCCTCACGGACCTTGTCAAGGATCTCTGGGCGGTCAGCCATGAGCTGGAAGAGCCATGTCGCAGCGCTGGAGGTAGCGTCCTGAGAGGCGAAGAGGAATGTGAAGATGGTTTGGGCGATTTCAAAGTCTGTAAAGTCACGGAGAACATGGTTTGGCTTTTCCTCCTGGGGGACCACAATGCCCTTTGCGATCTTGGCGCGGTAGTCAGCAGACTTGAGAATCTCCTTAATCCATGCGTCCATGATGCAGGTAACCTCGCCACCAGCAGCCATGCGGACCTTGCACTTCGCAGCACATTTGCTGAACTCCACGAGAACCATATCAGCGGCCTTCTTGCCGTACCAGGTCTTGGTGTATGGAAGGATAATTGGGAAGTTGACAAGCTCCAATGCAGCTGTGATCAAGTAATAGTCATCGGAAATCTTCTTCACTGCAGCCTCGGAGATATAGTCGCCCACGAAAGTTCTGCAGGAAACAGCGCACATCAACTCACGGAATTGATGCATCCAGGGCTCGGGCTGATCGTTCAATTCCTTGGAGCGCGCAAGGAATGAGTTGAAGTACTTGTCAAAGACGGGTTCCGTCTCGGGCATGTAGATCGACAGCGCATTGCGAGTGAATAGACCATTCAAGCCCTTGCGATACTCGACGTGAGCCTTGCCATCGAGGAAGACCCAATTGGTCTTGCCGAGAAGCTTATGCGCCGAGTCAACGACACATGGCTTGACGTAGTTGGGGGAGTTGAAGACCTTGCGGGCCATATCGCGCGTGGATGCAATGACGACGAACCTATCGACAAGCCATTGACATTAGCTAGGGTCACAATTGTCAAAGGGTAATTGAGAAACACGTACTTATGGAAAACGGAGACACAGCTAAGCTCTCCGCTAGCCCATTTCGCCTTGTAGTCGTTGAATTTTGGGTTGACGGATTCCAAGAACGGGCCCATGAATGGGATCTTCATTGCTGGACCGACAATGCTGCCTTTAAGCCAGACATATTTTGCTGTAGATAAGAATGTATGCAGTCAGTATTTGTTCGCAATCTTGAACAAGTCGCCATAAGCAATTGCATCACTCACCCTGATCGTAAATGACAGCAGCAACGAAAAGACCTAACAATACTGTCCAAAGCGACAGGTTTCCTGTGACATTACGGAGGAAACCTTGTTTCTGTATCTCCATAATGATCTTCGTCGAATCGCTCGGTGGCGAGACGAAGGAGCTGTTGACGCTGGCCATTGTGTATTGACTCCCTTGCCAGAGAGAGGGAAAAAAAAAAAAAAAGAAAAAGAGAAGAAGGCGAGAAAGTTCACAAGATATCGGTGTATCTCCTGAGTAGATATGGAAAAATGTAGAGCTTAATAAGTGTCGGGCTGGGATTTAGAAAAGCTCTCGAATTCTCCTATTGTTGAGCTAGTGCGCAATTGTCCTTGCTTAGATATGCTACCTGAGGCCTGTTCTCAATTTGCACCTGGATCCTAGCTGCCTGATGTAGTATGTAACAGCTTGCTTCTGCCTTTTTGTTCCTTCGTTGCCTTATACTTTCTTCGACGGAACCCCGCGGTCCTGAGAAAGTCAAGTTCACAGCCGAAGCGGTAAGGTCTTAGAGGGCTGGCGAGAAACTGGATTGACCCCGTATGATTAAGGCAATTAGGGGGTTGAGGTCAAAAAGAAAGTTTCCTCGAACTATCACCGGGGGAAAAGAAGATAATCAAGAAAGAGAGGAATATCAGGAAAAGCAAGATTGAGAAGAAAAGAAAGGATGGCCAGAAGGAAAAGAAATGTCCACGGAATGGCGGCACACGCACACACACACTTCCTTCACGACGTACGGCGAGTGCAACAACGACGGCAATGTTGTTGAAAAGGAAAAGACAAGATTTCTGTAAGGAGAAGGGAAAGTGGACGGGCTTATCTGATATTTCCAAAGCCTCTTCTTCCTTTTCTTTTCCTTTTTTTTTTTTTTTTTGTTCTTTTCCTTTATCGATTTTTATTTTTTTCTCGCTCTCCAACGGTTCGTCCTTGCTCCGAAAGGGGATGATGAACGGGACGAAGTACGAGATGTACACTAGTACACTGGTACCGGATGTGACGATAGACAAGAACCACCCAGCGAAGATTTGCCGAAGTGGCCGGGATTGATGCAATCTGGGGTGAGGAGGGACGAGTCTGATCCGTACCCTCTTCTTAGTGCCCTCGATTCTTCCGTTCTCGTGCGCTACCCTTGTCGCTGGGCGTTGGCGATTCCCGGTCAAACGGTGCAGTGATGCAGCGATGCAGATATATAGTGTGCCTTCAAAACATTAAAATATAAAAAAGTAGCGCAACCGGGTGACTTTTGCCGCAAGCTTGGTCGTGGTTGTGACCGTGATGGAAGTGGGGTAATTATGGGAGATGTATAAGCAGCTTCTCGACCTGGATTGTCTGATCCAATCAAGACCCGCTGACCAGATGAAGAGAGATGATCTGGGTAATTTGAGATGAGGGAGAGGAAATGAAAAGAAAAAAAAAAGCTTTGTTAAGGGACGAAAGACCACTTGTGCCACTGTTGATGGGATATCGAATACGGTATTAAACGGCGTCGTTGATATTGCTGTTGCTGATGATGGTGATGATGATGATGATGATGATGATGATTTAGATCTGAAAAGTGACAGGTTTGGATTCCTTTTATCTCTCCCCCTTATATCTTCCTCACCTTCACCCTGCTTTGACCGGCTGCTCGCCCTTCCTTTGCCTATAACTCCTGAATGATGCCTGCGTTGCCTATGTCTATCGGCAATGTTCCTCTATCGGCAATGGCGGAGGTGATGAAGCATGTTGGATCGCACCTTCTATTCTAGGTTCAGGTGTAGCCACTTCCTAACTTAAGTTAACATGTAGTAGATCAACATGTACTTATTTGTTTACATCTCATGTTGTGACATGAGGGAGTTATTAGCAATACAACTTACTCATCATATACTGCTAATAAAGCATATAGATCTTCCTTATCCACGGCTCACTGTCATCGGGAGGCAAATGTTCAAGTTAACTTCGGTGATCGGGAGGAGACAGGGGAGTGTCTGGTGTTAAAGGTAGGTTATCTTATGGTTCTGGTTCATCCAAGGAGGCTGGATTTGCTTTTTGATTGCCGTCTTGATGATGTTAATGATTATAGCCGTGATTATGGATCATGAGATTGACATATCTCAAGAGGAGGTGAAATGGAATGTGGTGCACAAATCTTGGTTATCATGATGGAATCTGAACTACATTGAGCTAGAACCTAGAACTCTTGAAAATCCTACGACAGATCATAGGACTGTACAACCCATCTATCATGCTCAATGGCTGTTTTGCAATGACGATTGGGGGCTTGGGACACAGGGGATATGAAGTAGCAAGGAAGTCCTGCCCATTCGTAGACTGCATGCTGTATCACTGTACAACTTCTCCTCGAATTAACCTTCCTCCTGATACGCTCCAGACCAGCGCCCCCCCAAAGAGCTGAAGAACCGATGGAAGGGTAGACAGAACAATACTCAGAACGCTAGCGGGCAGAAAAAAAAAGTATAGGGGAAAACGTTCAATGTACCGAAGAGAAGGTAAAGGGAAGGGAAAAGAAGCCACAGAAAAAAAAGAATGCGGATGCCTAACGTCGGCCAAACCCAAACCAACCACGTTTGGTTTCCCGCCGAGTCTCTCCATCGCCCTCACCACCACTTGCCTTACCACTTCCGGTTCCGACAGCGGCTCCATCAGCGACTCCGGCTGCCGTACCTCTGCCTGAGGCATGTGCTCCACCAACGGCCTGGCCCGTCTTGCCAGCAGCAGAGCTGCCGGGGTACTCAAGGTAGTTGTACGCAATGTCGAGGAACAACGGCTTCACCGGGATTGGCTGCATCTTTGGCGGGAAGTTTACCAAATGCCTCAATTCGACGTCTGCAAGGGGATATGTGTCCAATCTCTCGACAAGAGGGGGGAGATTCCTCTGGTCAATCTTGTTGGCGGCTTCCTTGAGACGCGATATCTCGCACAGCGCTTGGTGGTGCAAGACCAATCCCTGAAGACGGGTGGCGAGGGTCTGTAGTTGAGATGGAGTAATGGTTAAGCGAAGAGGAGCATTTGCCTGATCCTCATCTTGATTCGAGAGATGTGCAAGTGGTGAAGCTTGTTCAGTAAGTTTAGAAGCACGGACCATCAACGCGAGAGCGTTCTGTGGTTTCGAAACGATAGCGTGAGATCGGGCGATTGCGACGCATCTGTAAAATTTGTGAGGTTAGAGTACCATTCCAAAGTTTCAGCAATACGTGTGACGTGTGTGTGGGTATATGTGCGTATTTACCTTAGAGCTTGGAAGTAGCACTTCTTGCCTTCCAATTCGGCGACCAGCTCTTCATCACCCATCACACCAGGCAACTCCTTAACAGCATCCAAATCCTGCAACGTTGCACCGTACAGTGCAACCTGTCTCCGTAGCACATCAAGTCGCTTGGGCGCACTCATTTGCTTCGCAATCTTCTTAGCAGCTGCGGCTCTGGCACGCGCACTAGCGCCATCTGTCTTCTTCAACGAAGCCGGCGAACAGTTCAACTCCTCGTTTGAGAGACCGTCATCCAGACCTGTCGCAACTCTGTTTCTGCCGATTCTCCAAGCCACGAGCCGGTAGTTCACAGCTGTTCTAGTCACTTGTAGCGCCTGCATGCGCTTGTCGCTCTGATTGACACCTTCGGCAGTCAATTCCTCGATCGCAGTCTTCGTGGCATCGACAGCATCCTGGCTCGAGATGATGACGCGATCGTACCAGGCTGCTTTACGGGCGCTGCTGACCTTCTGGGTGGATGCTGATTGAAGGGTAGATGTGAGTTCCGCTTCGGCTGCGGCAGCAGCACCTAGTGATAGAGATATGGACGAGTCTTCTATTTTGACTGTGCGATTGCGCCAGGTGATTTCACGAGGATACTCAATTCCAGAAGACGAGAGCTGCGTCGTGGCTGTCGCTGCTGCCGTAGCCGATGTAGAAGGCTCAGAAAGACAAGTCGGGTCAATAGCCTCGATCTCTGCTTTTCTTTCTTGCGGGAAGTTCTGTACGGCAAGGGTGTCGAGAGAAGTTGTGCGAGGAATTTGAAGTTGATATGCCGCATATCTCAGACCGGGAACGATAGTGCCCTCCACGATATCACGAACAGCAGTCCGCTGCGGGTTTTTGTTCCCTAGAACCGTATAGATGACTTGCGCAAGACTGTATTGTTGCAGACACTGGTCCCATCGCTGTTTCTCCATCCAGTATGCGCCGAGCAAGGACGCCACGTATCCTCTCACTTCAAGGAGATCGAGCGCAGAACCGGCCTCAAAGAGCGGAATGAGTTGCTGCGCATATGTCACAGCCTTGTGCAGGCGGGAAATAATGTGTTTGCGTGTTGATCCCACGATTCCCTTGCTGGAGGGATCGGCTGAGTGCACTGATTTCATTTGCATTGCAGTCGCCCAGGCACGCTCAGCGGCGAGGAGGGGCAGGTAAGCGTAACTACAAAGGGTGTCAGTCCAGTCGCAACGCAACAGAAGAGCGGAATCCAAAGAAAACATACGCGGTATCCTTTGCGACATCTTCAGCAGTGACAGCAGCCTTCGAATGATAGTTTTTACCATTATGATTAGTCTGACCGAGCTTCTTGCGCAAAGAGTGCAGTTTTCGAGATAGCTGTGTCTGGTATGTATGGTAGTCGCCGACGAGGAGGGCGTCCTCGCGATGCTTGACGACAACGTTGGTGATTTCCATGATTATAATGCTGCTGCCACGACTTGCTTCCTCTCCTTATATGTATTCCAAGCTGCTCCAATCTGCTTCTTGTGGATGAATCAATAGATATTCTCCCTTGTTGTCGTCCTTGATATCGTCGTCGTGGTCGTCGTCGTCGTCGGTATGGCGGGGGAAGGGATGATCCGTTCCCCACCAAAAAACTTCCCATTTGGCGCTTGATTGTCTCTTCCGCGGGAATTTTTGATCCATACGACGAAGAGGAGAGGAGGACGACGAACAACGACGAAGAAGAAGAAGAAGAAGGACAAGAACGACGGCTTCGACAGAGATTGAGGCCGAGAGGAACGCCAATTGAGTAAAGGCAGACTCTGGAGGAAGGCGATATTCTCTGGCTTGCTTGGCTAAGTTGCTACGGGACGGCAAACAGCTGGTATCACGCGCCGGAAGACGAGCTCTATACATATATTGACCCCAGGTCGGGCACGACAGAATAGATAAGGGTATGGATTTGAACCTCAATTGCTGTTGGATCATGAAGCTAACTGGGGATTCAAGTGTTAAGGCACGGTCTGAGTCGAAATGAGAAGCCCCTTGCTATCTTGAGAATCTTTTCCTCTTCCCCTTCCTTTTCTGTCAGATCAATGCTAGTTCGAGCGCTGCAGCGTCTCGAGAATGCGGCCTCGCGCGTTCCTTTCTCTACCTCTGGTTCTGCTCCTTTCTTTCTTTGCGCAACTAGTTTGAGAATAGAGAGACGTGCGAGTGCGAGAGCGGGTGCAGGTGCAGGTGCAGGTGCCAGTTGCTGCAATTTCTCGACAGCCGCCGGAAGAGCACAATTCCATCGAGCGAGAACACGACATCCAGTGCGCAGTCTTCGACTTCAACCGAGACCCGCAAAATCTTCGCCAGGCGACTTCTTATATCCACCGGTGCTTGTGGGTGGTCAATCGTCGGAGGGGTGTTATTCTAGGTCTTCAGAGGGTTCTCCGGGTCTGTCGACTCGAGGCTACGCTACTGCAGCTGGTACAAGCGATGGTTCCGGCAATGGCAAGAAGAGAGGACGGCCAAAGAAGAAACCTGCTGCTACAGATGATCTGGACTCCGGAAGTGCATCGACAGATAAGAAGTCCACCTCTAAAAAGCGAAAGCAGAAGTCGAATAAGGCAAAAGAGGTGGAGTCTCAAGACGCATCACATCTGTCAGATCTACGAAGGAATGACGCTTTAACAGCTACAATCGCGGAGATTATAGCTCATGGCTCTTCGCAAACGGCATCTACTGCGCACCAGAACCTTTCAGAGGCAAGACAGAGAAGGAGGAAATCAAGGAAATCTGAAAAAGTTGAACAAGGTCATGGTGGCGACACAAACAGCAATTCGAAGTCGCATAGCCAATTGGTCTCTGACGATGATTTGAGACGGACACATGCACTTATTGAGGCATTGTATGAGGTGCTCTCGTTTAAAGCTTCGGGACGAACAAAATCCAGCGGCTACGATTCGGCAGATGCGGTCAAGACATCACCACCAATAGAAAAGCAGGCCGTTAACGAAAACACCGAAGATAAGAGAGATCTACGGCAAACAAGCGCGCTTGTCGACACGTTGTATGATGTTGTTTCCCAACGTCCTCTATCATCGACAACTGAATATATCGAACCAGCTCACATTATCAATGGAAATCCCAATCCCAAACAACATAGTACACAGTCGAGGTCCACGGAACCATCACTAGATACCCCTTTCCAGGACCGGCCTTTGTCCGAAAGTCATGATCAATTTCCAGATTTACGTCGAAACACAGACCTGATATCCGATATACAATCGACTCTATCATCGCAACAAGCAGTGTCACTTACCTCTGCCGCGCCAGTGAGAAACTTCCCTTCGACCAGCTCCTTGTCAGGCGTCGAGCACAATGCAGCATTCTTATCAGACCTCCAATCCTCCATATCACATCCACCACCATCATCATCAGGCGACCCGTTACCTTCTAGTTCGCATGTTATTTCCCCAACAGACACACGGCAAAACGACTCCTTTATTCGCACCGTCCGATCCGTCATATCAAGCAACTCACCCGACTCTCAGACACCAACACGTTTGCAATCTTTAGATTCAGCAGATACACCGGAGTTTGATAGGCGACGTCATCTAGATTTTGTGCAGAATAGAGCTTTGGTCAATACTCTTCAAGCTACTATATCAAATACCCCGTCTAGCCCTTCCAACTCCAACGAAAGTGGTTGGCCCCTGAATTCACACAGTGGCCGGGAGATAGGCACGCGAGACCCTATAACAGATAGTCAAAAACTGGCACAAGATAGAAGCGACGATATCCAACATAATATCTCAGCAGATATCCGACGACAGACGGCGTTTCTTGATGATACCGCTGATGTGATTAGCAGTGGTCATGCGTCAAAAATTCCGCCAAACAATTCATCTCAGCAATCTTCAACTTCCTCCTCACCGAGCGACAAAGATAATCAATCTCCTAATTCTGACTCTCAGAATGATACACCACCCAATGATATTGAATTGATCCTGAGTCAAAAACGATCTCGCGAACATTCACGCTTGTGGGAGCTCTACGAATTGGCTGGCTCGCCTCCAGACCTTGCCTCAAAAGTTCTAGATTATCAATGCCGCTCTCATATGATTGATGATATACTGAGATGCATGTACCTGTTTGAGACAATACAGGACCCATCAGAACAAGATTACCTGAATATCATCAGATCATTACTGCATGATGAAAAGGGTTCAATCGCAGGTGGCAGCTCGAAAATCGTTGACATTTGCCGTGAGGCATTTCAACGTGGGAAAGCTGAAAAGTGTTTTCATTCCGCTTTCTTCATGCATATAGCAAAGGCAGACTGGAGGACCGCTTCTCGATTGTGGGACTTCAAACCATCACGCATTGGCACTAAGGATCAATTGGCTTTGCTATGGCAATACCACCAAAGGGACATGCTCAGAATCCCTCAACGCATATTGGATATCATTCAGGGAATTAAGAGCAAAGATCTTCAATTGATCAATCACTTGGAGCCCTTGACTAATTTTTTGGTTTTCTCTGTCGTGTCTTCTAAGCGGCATATGGGTGCCGTGCCCATGGACATGATCATGTCAATATTTGATGGTCTTTGGGATTTGAATATCCTCGACATTCGACATCTCTATTGGGCCTTCGCGACGTTGCAGCAAATTGATAGATTGGAGGGAAGTGTGCGATCAATGCTCTTGTATCGATTCTATCGTGAACGATTTCCTGGTGTAAAGGTGCCAGAAACGACAATGATCGGATTTTTTGTCACGTTATCCAAGTTAAATGTTTGCCAAGGTCTTTATACATTACTGAGTGACTCGCGGCGTTATTATGGCAGGCCACCATATTATGCCTACCTTCATGCTATGAAGATTTTTTCACGGCAAGGAAAGATCGGGGATGTTGAGCAACTGCTTGAAATGTATATCAAAGATCATGGACGGCCGAAGGACCTGGCTATCATCACACCACTCCTGAACGCCTATGGTATTTTGGGTAAGGTTGATGATGTCAAAAAGCGAATCGACATGATCAGGGATGAATATCGGTTGACCCCTGATGCGGCTACATGGAACATCCTCCTAAAAGCGTACGCTGTCAATGATGATATCTTAGGTGCCTTCTGGGTTGTTGACGGCATGCATCGAAACGGTGTTCAGCCCAATGCTCGAACCTTCACAATGTTGCTGAACATACTCGCTCGTCGAAGAGATATCAGCACTCTGCTCGACGTCTTTGAGAAAATCAAGGAGATGAGTATCGACATTGACCGTCCACTCATGAAGCCTGTGGTCGCTGCATTGTGCGAGGATGAGCGCTACGCCGCCGCTGAAGCACTTGCTGAGCGAATCACTAAACTCGATTTGGAGGGATCAGCGACGCCTGTGTGGAATGTGTTATTGAGCAAATACGCATCTAATGTGGATACACACTCAGTGGAACGGGTTCACAAGAAAATGCTATCGCTGGGCGTTGTTCCTGATAGCATGACTTATGTGTGCCTTGCAT
>AZGZ01000001.1:629662-641740 GCA_001636715.1 Ascosphaera apis ARSEF 7405 | reverse complement strand
TACACAACCTTTTGAACGCTACTTTGCAGACTGCGCTTGGACAGATCGAGCGGAATACATTGATAATATGTTTTCTTAAGCCGGTTTGAACAACAAAAAGGTGACGATCCCTGACATAGCTGATGTGAGGTCTAACTATATGGAGACTACAAATTCTCGAGATGCCTTTAGACAGAGGGGCAAAGGGGCCAAATTTTCTATGAACCACGGAAGCTGGCTGCCCCTAAACATGGAGATCGGAAGAGCAGTGAAGCCGGTATTACTGGTGCGATGGATGACCACTGGTACTATAGACCCCATAAACTCTCATATAAAAAAAAAGTGGGCTTGTAGCTCAGTGGTAGAGCGCTTCATTTGCATTGAAGAGGTCGAGGGTTCGATTCCCTTCAAGTCCAATATTACTGAATCATCATTCTTTTTTTGGTTTTTATTTAACATCATCTTGCTGAGATGATCCGGCAATCGATATGATTGATAGACGGTACGGCAGGAGATGGATGATGATCATCCTGACAATTCAGGGGGCGAGGGCAGCTTTAGCCATTATATTATTATGATATGATATAAAACAAGAAGAGACAGACCGCTATGCTATTCGCGACACAAAAGTTCAAAAAATGCAAGCAAGAAAGAAAATTCAATAACAAGTTGACTATTTAGCTTGCGACCTGATTTTCCGGAAACAAGCAAACTCGCCCTTCGTGTTTTCCCGGAGCTTCTTGAGAATGCTCCTCATCTCCCCCAGCTCCGTCTGTAGACGATCTCGCACTTCGTCATCTGTTCTTCGGTCGAGTTCGAGGTATATCTGGCTTTGCTTCTTAGAAGCTTCCTCGCTTGAGTACTGCGATAGTGTCTGTGCAATGAATTCTATGTCCAGAGTGGCCTGCATCAGCGCTGAAATGGTGTATTTCGACCTAGTCGTGAATGCCATGAGGAGAGAACTCGAGATCTGCACGAGAAGGTGTGAAAGTACTGAATAGGTAAGCGACCCCTGACCAGCAGAGGAGGCTTCGGATGGAGGGAGTGGAAGCGTCGTTGAGACTTCCGTGTGCACCATGACGAGTTGCAACATGACTGTATACACGTAAGGTCGGACCTCAGTTGGACGGCTGACGGTGGGTAGCCATTCGTCTGAAGTGATGCCGCGCCTAATTTCGGCATCGAGTTTAGCGGTCATTGGTCGGGTGTAGGACTGGAAGAGTTTGTTGTCTATTTGCATCAATACGTCGAACACGGTATTGGATTCTTCGGTCAATTTGACGGTGAAGTATGATTCAAAATTGGCGATGAGTTTTGGCACGAAATCCGAACGGAGTGAGCGGAGGTTAGACAGGGTGAGAAGCATGCGAACGGACTTGAGATTCAGTTAGTAAATGTATCTGAAAGACCAAGGAAGCAATTGGGGTACATACTCTGTTCTTTGAATCGATTCCGCCAGCATGAATTAACATGGATGGTATATGGTCTCGACTGACTGTCGATGACGGACCGATGACTACCCATTCGTTTTCTCCTTCTGGTTGAATTGGGTGTTCTGCATTCTCCACCATACCACTCAAAGTTTTGTAAACGCTCGTGACGAACTGGGTGCGCACCGCCTGCAGGAGCTTCGCCGGTGGAACATCGATAACCTCTAAGCCTCTCGATTTACCCTTTGCCTCAGAAACGAAGATGATCTTCTGCAGTGCAGATAATATAGCGATCTCGAATGATGTGAAGAGAGTAGGCATTTTCGTGATATTTTTGCGCTCAGGGTCTCTGATCCATTCCTCGAGGTACTTGCAGTACTCGACATCTTTGTTCCACGCAGCACATAGTGCTCGGCAGCAGTGTTCTCGTGTCGCAGAGACCAAAATCTTCAGCTTATCAAAGAAATCACCGCGACCCACCAGGTTTGAAGCAGACATCTCGACAGCAGCAGTGCCAATGAGACCCATGAACTGACTAAGGTAATGGGCACCACTGAGTGATGTGGCCCATGGTGGCCAGAAAGCGAACTCCTCCCAAAATTGGCCCTGCTTTTGAGCATTCGGTGGCAGATCTTTGATGTCGTTTCTGAACCTTGATTCGGTAGATAGGAGATGTTGTAAAGGTGTATTCGGTGTGGTAGGTGTGAGCAACGACGAGACATCATCTATAGGCGCCTCGACGAAGAGGGCGTATGTATTTGCTCGAATAAGGTCGAGAAGTTCGATGACACCAGTCTTCAGGTCCTTGATCTGATCGTCCTGGAGTTGGTGATGCTTATTACTTTCACCGTCATATCCAGAGGGTAGCATCTTGCGTCTCTCGCCGCTGATGAATGATTGGATTGTAGCCCAGAATTCCATGGCTTCAGATAACAAGCCATTTTCCAATGAGAGTAGTTTCTTTAGATAACCGTGCACATGCTCCCACATCTGAACCACAGGATCTCTGTCTAGCCTCTCGGTTGGGTTTCTCGTGCCATCTCTGTTTTGCAGTTTCAAGAAAGGTGCGACCTTATGGGGACTTGGTTGTTCGCCGTTTGCAAGTTGCCTCCTGAGAAGTTCGATTTCCACTTTCGAACGGTCACAGAATACAGTGATCTTTGATTTGAGGAAGTCGTAACGGCCCATTAACCAGATCCATACTGGATTGTCGCTGACGCCGAGTTCCAGTAGGGCGATGATGATTTCCATGTACTCCTCCACGGGGCCCTCTGTGTCGTAATCCCCTGAATTTGCCTGAATATTGCTGAGTCGCTTCCACAAGTCTCGTTTGAAGGCTTGGATTTGATCCTCGACGTCCATCCACATCTTGCCGGTGATGATGATGGTATGTACTTGCTCGTCTGTGAGAGTACCCTGATCCTCGACGGTGCGCTCAGCGAGAAGGCGTGCGTCGGTTGCGAATCGGCGAGCCCGAGTGTACTCAGCCACAATGGCATCGTAGTCGCGCTGTCTGATGAATTTCCTGACGTTGCCTCCCACTTCATATATAGCCCTGTGTCTCTCCATCGCATTGATTACCGACTTTAGGTCCTCCTCACGCTGTCGACCGATGAGTGCAGGGCCCCAAACCTCCTCAGCGCGTGCTGAGGCTTCCAGGAGGGGCACTCGTATTGATTTGACACCGTATTCGTTGTCTCTTGTCAGAGCGTATTTTGAGGCGGTGTCCGAGCCCTCAGGATCCTTGGTCTTGCCACCTGGGTCTCGCATCTCGTTGTATACATTGTCGATGGTTGCCTTTGCGCGCACGAAACGTTCGAAGTTCGACTCGACGAGGACTTTGAGGGAGGCGGATTTCTGGTCGATGGATTTTGAGAGGCACTCTAGTCCCTGCAACAACGACTGTGTCGACGCCATGGAGTGCACCTGCGAGAGAAATAGGCCTGGCGAGAAGGTGGTTGAAGATAGCAAGAAGCGGTTCCGTAGACGGGAATCATGAGCGACGGGCAGACCCCGTCTTTTTAAAATGCTGACGACACTGTTTGAGGTGCCGAGGGGATCAGGCTCATCCTTAGGGGCGAGACTGTCGTCGTCTGACAAGTCAGAGCCGGGCAAGGCGCTCTTCCTTCGGTCCCCCTGGAGGGCGAAGTACCTCGACTTGCGCCTATCGAGTTTGAGACGGTTGCCACCGACAGCGGGCTGGGTGCCCTCTTCATCGTCTGAAGAGTCATCGCTAGCGTCGAGAGCAGCGGGCCACTCGTCAGGGAAGACGGAGGGCAGATGGTAGTAGTCTCTTATCGCACGCTCTGACGGCACGGTCATGTTGTAGAAAGCAGAATTCAGGATCCAAGGGGGGGACGATTTACCGGGGGAGCAGTCCGTCTTGAACTGAATTAATCAATTGGAAGGCCAGTCCGGGCAGTACATATCCATACGTCTGTGTCCTCTCCCTCTTGCTAGTAGTATGTAGCTGACCTGAAGTGAAGCTGTTGCCTGTTGTCTGTCGTCGTTGTCGATGTCGATGTCATGGTCCCGCCCACTGTTACATAAGCGCATATATATATATAAATACATACGGCGGATTAACGCGGCAGAAATTCAGTGCACGGAGTACCGGAGGGCGTAAAGATTGACTGATTGAGGGATTGTTCTGTTCGTCTTGCATTATTCTGTATATCAGCTTCCAATTCTCTTCTTATTAAAGGTTTAGATAGCCTGCCAGTCTTGTCAATCTTGCTGTCTTGCCGCCGGTTCATCATCATCTCATCGCGCATTGCACATCGCATCTCCTCACACCATGTTGTCTTCCCGTGTCTTCGCTAGCCCCGTGCGGCAATCCTTCAGAAATTCTTTCCGTGGCACCGTGAGTTCTTCAATTGCGCTATCAAAGCCATCAATTTGCTTCATAAAGCTGTATAATCTAGTCAATTGAGTGTGGAATTCGACTGACACTACCCTACAGATCAGATGTTATGCTTCGCAGTCCGACAGAGTGGCCCAGTTCCCCGGTCAGAAGGGCCCTGATGTATGTCTTTTAACCGTGAACCTTCTCTTCGGTAGAGTGTGCGCTGTGCTATGTTGTGCGCGCAATGGCTTTATTCAGTCAATTGGAACTTGTTGGACTCTTCTAATGAAGATACTGTTCATCGCAAATCACAGGGAAACTACACTGTCACTTTGATCGAGGGTGATGGTATCGGCCCTGAAATCTCGCAATCAGTCAAGGACATCTTCGCCGCTGCTAAGGTAAATCCAGATCATCCAACCGGGCTGCTAGAATGAGAGCAAAAAGGAAGACCTGAACTGCAGATCTAACAGAAGTCAGGTGCCGATCAAATGGGAGCCCGTCGATGTCACCCCAATCTTGAAAGACGGCAAGACCGCCATCCCTGATGCGGCTATCGACAGCGTTAAGAAGAACTTTGTCGCTCTTAAGGGTCCCCTTGCGGTGTGTTTCCTGTCCCTCCCCCCCTTCTCCCCCTGAGACAAACATTGTCATATCATCTAATGGCATTTGCGCTTGCTAACTTACTGCTTTTTCTTCCTCTTCTTCTTCTTTAGACACCCGTCGGTAAAGGTCATGTTTCCCTCAACTTGACTCTCCGTCGCACATTCAACCTTTTCGCCAACGTCCGTCCCTGCAGATCAATTGCCGGCTACAAGACCCCTTACGACAACGTCGACACTGTCCTCATCAGAGAGAACACCGAGGGCGAGTACTCCGGCATCGAGCACGTCGTCGTCGACGGTGTCGTCCAGAGCATCAAGCTCATCACCCGCGAAGCCTCCGAGCGTGTCCTCCGCTTCGCCTTCCAATACGCCCAGAGCGTCGGCAAGAAGAAGGTCCGCGTCGTGCACAAGGCCACCATCATGAAGATGTCCGATGGTCTCTTCCTGCGCACCGCCAGAGAGATCGCCAAGGAGTACCCGGACATCGAATTCGACGAGGAACTCCTCGACAACAGCTGCTTGAAGATCACCACCGACCCGGCCCCTTACGCCGATAAGGTCCTCGTCATGCCTAACTTGTACGGTGATATCTTGTCTGATATGTGCGCTGGGTTGATCGGTGGTCTTGGTCTTACGCCCTCCGGCAACATTGGTCACAAGTGCTCTATCTTCGAGGCCGTTCACGGTTCTGCGCCTGATATCGCTGGCAAGGGGTTGGCTAATCCCACTGCTTTGTTGCTTTCGAGTATCATGATGCTTCAGCACATGGGTCTCCATGGCGAGGCTGGTGCTATCCAGAAGGCTATCTTCGACACCCTGGCCGAGGGAAAGGTACGTTCTCTTTTTCTCCCGCAACACCTTCATTTAACGATCCAAGATGATTGTTCTTCCATTGGCCCACATTACTGACCATTTCTTTTTTTTTGTAGACCCTCACTGGCGACTTGGGCGGCAAGGCCAAGACTCACGAGTACGCCGAGGCCATCATGAAGAAGTTGTAAATACCTGCACAATTCCTCCCGTTAGCCTGTGAGATATAAAATTTGAATCATTTTCTTCTTCTGTGAAGTGACATTGAGTGCATGCTCAACGGAAAAGTGAGTGTGCTCATCAAATTATATTTGCATTGGGTATCTTGCGTTTGGAAAAAATGAGAATATGCGGAAAGCTTCAGAAAGGAAACATAATCATGTCGAAAAACGCAGCAATGAAATACCACAGAAAAGAAAAATCATCGTCGTCTTCCTCGTTTCGGGGCAGCTCTCGTCTTTTTCCCTTTTCCCCTAGTTGCCTGTCCCTTTTTAGTTTTACTCGGTGGCGGCGGTGATGCAGCAGGCGTCTCGTTCTCATCTTCCTCATCCATCTCCGTCTTCTCCTCTTCAGACTCTTCTTCGGCATTGTCGCTTGATTCTTCATCTCTGACTGATGTTTTGTCTCGGCTCTGACTTCTCCCTGAAGCTTCTGCTTGTAATCTTGTTGCTCTTGTGCTGCGTGCGGATTGTCTAGTGCCACGAGTAGGTCGTCCGCGAGCGCGTGGGGGCACAGGCGACGAACGTGGTTCTGCAGTAGATGTGTTAGTTAGGTAGGCAAGCATCCCATGAGAACATGCAGTATATAGCATACCATCCGTCTCTGCAGCTGTGCTCCCTCGTACAGAGCCCCCAGCTAGACTCATTGGCGGCGATGACATGCTGTCTGGCGCAAGTCTTCGGTCGAACATCATCTCGCCGTATTCTTCTACAGGCAGCTCGAATGGACAATACAGCCCGTTATCTTCCTCGAACTCTTCCGACCCATCGAAAACCATTGGATCTTCCTGCGTGGTCGTAGTCGTAGATGTTAGCGCGCAATCTCTTGATCTCTTCCTTTTCTTCTTTTGTTAACAATCGAAATGCACAAACGAACCCGCTCGTCTAGCCCGGCAAGATTGTACATCGTGCCTAGTTTCTTCCATATATTCGGTATAGTCGTATGCTTCTCCCTCACTGGCGAATACCCTTGACTCTGCAGGTAATCTGATATAGCTAGCATACGAAAGTGCTTGTGTAGTCCTGAAGGATATGATTTCCCAATGCGAGATTGATTAGCTCTGGATTCAATAAGTCGACGGAGTACGTAGTATGTGTATTGGAAGTTGGAAGTTGGAAGGGCGAGGGATAATACAAACCGACGGGTTTCCATTTGATTACACCTTTCAACAGCGCAGTCTCTTGCTCAGCACTCCATGGATCAGCGACCAGAGACTCAGGATCGCAGCCTGGTTTGGGAGGTGCTTCTGATTGCTGAGCTGGAGCTGTAGCTGTAGCTGTATTTGTAGCCGGGGTGGCAGCAGCTGGTGTATCTGGGAGCGAGACTCGAGCCTTCTTCCTGGGTGGCATTGTCGCGAATAGTTATGCGATCGAGAGAACAGTGCTTCAAGCTGTTTCTAGTATGGTTATGATGATTCAATGAGTAGACACAATCAGTAAAATGTCCAATATCTTTAGACTTGACGTTTCTATCTTCATATCCCCTCACATGGATGATGTGCGTCACTTCAAGTCAACTCATAAATTCTCCGCATCCTAACCGCTTCCGCACTAGCGTGTATCATTTTATCTTATCTCTCTGTTCCTCTCTTCCTCCACGTTCCTGTCGCATGTTATGATGACAACTTCGACATCAACTGGCAATGATGACCGATCGTCATTGACATAAGGGTTATTTTTTTGTGTGTGTGCGCGTGGTAACTCTGCTAAAGTGCTGCCATGATGCGTCGCTATGCGTTCAGACATTGAAGAGGAATCCGTGAACCCGTACTCACTTCGACAGTCATGGGAACCAACCTTCTTTCACCTTCAGGATGTTGAAATTCCGTCTTCTCTTGCTTGGAATGACCAGCTGCCAGGTATGTTAATACGAAAAGAACATCTCGTGGAGGCATCGGATTGATTGCTGACAGCTATGGTGTTGTGGAGTAGACGTTCCCGGCGCTGGATCTATCAAGGAATCACTATGCGATATCGATTCCAATAGACCTAATGTCTTCCAGCTAGATATCTTTGATGAACAGACACTTGAGCCAATTGATTCTGAAGAATCATCTCTACCGAGCTCAGAGCCTGCATCTGAACTCAGCAGCGGATCAGAAAGTCCGCGTCAAGACATACATGAAGATCTGTGGCTACTCTCCAAAATATCAGATCCTATATATGAACAGAAACCCCTGAAAACCTGGGATGATTTCGCCAAACGCCCCCAGATTGACGAGAGCAAGAAACCGCTGTACCTCAGTGAAGCGGGAAACGACGGATTCGATGCCTTTCTAGCATACCGGGACGAAAATAGCGAGTCAGGACGAGTGGCGCCATCTGCGCTGTTCATATCATGTCTCTGCCTCGCCCAAATCGGTTGTAATTCGATATTCTTCCGTTACGACCCGACATCGAAGAAGTTCGAGAAGAATGTCAATGATGCTAGGATCAGCGGCGTCAGTTTGCCTATCATCAATGCTCTAGTCGACGATGTCTTGCTCTGCGGCTCTCAGATGCGCCTGATTGAACGCTTCGTCGAGTCCATTCCAACGAACGTCGATCGACCGACTCCGCTCTTTGGCCTGGCTCATGCTTGTTTTCTTCTGCATGGGACCCTGCAGGTTCAAATTTCAAACACATACTCGCAGAGGCCTTCCCTTTTGAAATTAACGACCCTTTCAAGACGATTGATATGTCTGCTAGAATCAATCACTAGCATCATCAATGATTGCCGCGACTGCGCATCTGACGGCGAAATGATCACGGCAATATTCAAAAGCTGCGCATTCCATGCGAATCAACATACCTGGTTGAGCAACATTTTCCATGAAATCATGACGCTGGTTACACATAACTGGCTCTCTCTTGTCGAAAGCTGGATCGGCCTTCGTCCTGACCCTTACGCTTCCATCGAACTCAATCGCAACGGTAAAGGGTTCGTACGCGCCGCCTATACATCCACCCAGGATGCCAAAGGATCACAGCAGGGACTTGTCGAATTTGACTATCATCCAGAAGCAATGCCGGAGTTTCTTCCAGTGGAGTATAGAGACCAGATTTTCGAAAGCGGCAAGAACTTGCGCATGCTCAAATCCTACCACCCGCATCATCCACTGGTCTTGCAAACTGGGCCTGCGTCGCAGACGAAGCTTAGCCTCAAATTGGCAGTAGATTGGGAGGATATAGAAAGGATCCAGAACAAAGCTGCAATATACGAAAAGGAGCTTCGGTCTGAGATATTGAAGTACTATCAGGAAACCGGTTTCGCAATTTCGGAAAGCAGCAACACCTCTGACGAAGAAGACATGAATGACGTTGAAGGATCTAGCATTCCTGAAGACACATTTGAACTGTTCAATGTCGACTGCACAGACGTTGCTGCAAATGGACTGCAAATTTACCAAACATTGCTATCTTCAAGAATATACGCCTGCGTTGAAGAGAGCAATTTGTTCATCCTTGAAGCACCTCTCGAGGCCGGTGACATCTTCGGGCCACCTCTTTCGTCTTCGGTGTATTACTCCTTTGCTCCAGTGATATCTGCTCAGACAAGGTTAATCACATACTCCTGTCTACAATTGTTATTCCAAGGTCATCATCTTCGAAAACACCTCGATGCACAGTGGCGATTTCAGTTGTTGTGTGACGGTGTCTTTTCATCACGATTATCATTGGTTTTATTTGACTCGGACATGCACAGCGGCGAGCGCAAACGAGGTGTTGCTACTGCTGGTGTGTCTACTGGACTACGTCTTGGAAGTCGTGATACCTGGCCTCCTGCAACTTCAGAAATCCGGCTAGTTTTAATGGGTCTGCTATCAGAGTGCTATCATGGCAATGGTAAACAGCTTGGCTTGCGCAATGGCACGCAGAATACCGACGAAGATTTACCAGGCAAACTGAGCTTTGCCATTCGGCAACTGAGTGATGACGATTTAAGGAAATTCAAAGACCCAAATTCTGTGGAAGCCCTGGATTTTTTGAGATTGCTATATACGCCACCACCAGCTTTGGAAACGATTATCACGCCAAAGACTCTTGATGCTTACGATATGATTTTCAAGCACATGCTGCGATTGACGAGGTTGCTTGCTGTTGTTCGCAACCTTGCACGACACTCTACAGCCCGCCATAGCAGCTGCAATGAATGGACCACAAGACTTCACCTGTTTCGCATGGAAGCGTTGCATTTCATAGAATCATTAGCGGAGTATACGTTCCAGATCGGCATAGGAACAGCCTGGCAGCGCTTTGATAGTGTTCTGAGCAAAATTGAAGTTGGTACTGCGAAGGGAGACGTCGACCAGACTTTGGGATATGCTCGGAGCCTGAAGCATTTGAGGGAACACCATGAGGGTGTTCTTCATCAGATACGATTTGCATTGTTTCTTACCAAGAAACACGCTCAGGCTCTTCATCTGCTTGAAGAGATATTTGGGACAATTCTGCTCTTTGCGCCAGTATCGAAGACCCTGGCTAATGCAATGGATGATGACGATCTTGACTTTTCGGCATTGGGCAAAAGAGTTTCTCAGTTGCATGCCACTTTCAAGAAACAGACTCATGGATTTGTGCAATTTCTAAGAGAGTTGTCTGGCAACAGGATGAGCACAACAGCTAGCAGGCAAAGCGAGTTTACGCCGTGGGGTGGTGGCCAGAAGGATGTAGACACAGCCACTGTTTTTGATCGTCTCCTTTTAAGACTTGACTTCAAAAGATATTATTGAAGACACTGATGGCTAGTCAAATATAACAGACTTCAAAAAGCAATGATGTAAATTACAAGAGTTGCAAATCAAGAAAATCATAAACTCATGAAACTTTTGATTCGCTGTATTATGAATTGATCGAGGGACGAGAAAAAAAAATGATAACGCCTGTATATGCAAGATATTCAATGCCCGATGCACCGTAAAGTCAGAATTCCAACAAACTTCGGTCAGAAGTATGCGATAGCAAGCTGTGATAGCAATTATGCCTCTCCAACCATACGCTTGACCTTCTCCAGGAGAACGGTGCTCTCCCTACCAAGTCTTCGCTTTCCAAACTGATCTGGCTTCTTCGCCTTCGCCATGGCCTCCCGATGGCGTTGGTTCTCCTCTCTCAACTTTCTCCTTCTCTCCTCCTCTGCTTCTCTCTTCTTTGCAAGCGCGAGTTCCTTTTCAAACGACGATGGTTTCGGTCGTCGCTCTCGCCTGCCCCGGGTACCAGCTGGTCGATCTGCAGCTTCTTGCTTTGCTTTCTCTTCTCGCTCCTCGGCTTTATTCATCACTGCTATCCGATCCGGGTGAAGCTCTGGCCCGTTTGATGTGGGTGGTTGATATTCCTCGCCATTTTCTGCTTCTTCATCCTCCGTTGTCGTCTTGTAGTGTGACTTTTCAAGGATTGCTGGGAGTTCCTTCTCTTTTATCTTCGCATATGCTTTGCGCACTTTTGCTTTATGGATCAAGTCGGTTTTTATCTTTGTCACTGTTGTATACTGTCAGCACACTGAAGCTTGTGACTTATTAAGGGCATCATAAAGGACAGAATCACACACCTTTGCGACGATATGTGCCATCAGGAAGATTTGCAGGGCCAACAGAGAACCCTTTTCTTTTATGCTCTGCCGAAGATCCACTGTGGGATTGAGAATCGGCCTTGCCGTCACGAGGCGGTTTTGGTGCCATGCTCTATGATTTAGATTATGAGATGATGTAGATGTCAAGGAGCTGTTCTTCGCACGACCGTTGATATTGATATTGATATTGAATTTGAATATTGACACAAGTACAAATATGGATACAGATACAGGCTGAGATGCAGATCGGCGATCAGATGAAGGAAAAAATGTGCGGAGTGGAAGAAACACAAAATCCGACTATATAAAACGGTAGATGAGGTTAAGAAACGCTCAACCCCCTGTCTCAGGGGTTATCAATGGTATATACTGAAGAAGGCAGGTCTAGTAGTTGAATAATTTGCCAAATCTATGGAATGAAAGGTCAGCATTTGTGTCTACAAGTAGATACCAAAAGTATAGAGTTCAGATCACACCTATCAGTGGCTGGCAGGCCAAATACATCAGCTGTGCCGTCCCGCTTGTTCCAGTCATATGGCATCTCCATGATGAACGGAACTGCCTTAGTCGACCGATTCCAGACCTTGTCAAAGGGAACTTTGTGAAAGAAGGGATGTGTCCTGAACTCAGAGATTCCATCCCTCAC
>AZGZ01000001.1:587843-614223 GCA_001636715.1 Ascosphaera apis ARSEF 7405 | reverse complement strand
TTTAGTTTATGCGAAACGGTTCTCATTTCATGGGCGTAAGAAAATTTCCGATAGCATATGAATTTGGTATGGAATTCAAAGCTGACAATCACCTACTGCTCCTCCTGAATGGGAAGCAACGAAACCTTCCTTCTCTCCATTTTTCCATCAAAGATTGTCCATCTCTGACGGTCATGCGCCAGAAGTAGACCGGCACACCCAAGATAATGAAGGCGAAAACAATCAATGTCTGCATTGGCTGGGCAATGACTGTTCTGCTCAGTAAAAATAAGCTGACACAGCAGAAAATAATGGGTGTAGTTATCCATGTCTTGTATGGTCTTTCCAAGTTGGGCTCACGAATGCGAAGAACGATCAGACCCAAGACAGTCAGAAAGTAAAAAAAGTAATCCAGCGACGCCGTAAAATGTCACAAGTTGTGAAAAGTCGCCAACAATGATGTAGATTGTTGTGATCACACCATTGAGCATCATGGCGTATATGGGGGTATACCCAAGTCCGATATCATCACCAAAAACTTTCAAAAAGAGCTTGTAGCCTTTGGAACGAGCAGCTCTGCTAGAGACATCTTCCGGGACAGATTCGCGGAACCCAAGTCTGCCAAACACGGAAGGCATATAACCTTCTCGACCAGCGGCATATACAAGACGGCCATAGGTGAACATACTTGCGTTCAATGATCCGAAGCAGCTTCCCGAGACGACAAACGCAAGTGCAATTGCCCCAGCAGGTCCTAGGACTTTCTTCCCGAATTGGACGCCAATAGTGTTTGTGGCGATAATGGTGGAAGTGGGGAGCACGAAGAAATAGGACACATTAGCCACGACGAATAGCAAAACCACGATGGGCATGGAAGTATGTATAACGCGGGAGAGATCACGATTTGGATTTTTGAATTCCCCTATCACGTAGCTCATCTAATAAAGTTTGTTAGTCTCTGCGCCCACAAGGATTGACTATGCGAGTGCTCGTAAACTTACATTATCCCAGCCCTCAAAGGCCCATAGACCGGCGTACAAAGCAACCGCCCAATTTGAAGGGTTATGACTTGTATTTGCAAACCAACTGCGCGTTTTCCATTCAGTGTTCGGTTTTCCATCATAGGACAACCCAGTAGCCGCGACGACGATGCCGATGATCATGACTCCAATCAATGCAATGAACTTGAAAAACATGAATCCGTCTGTAATCCGAGTGCCGAGTCGCGTCGACATGCTGTTGCAGAGAATAATGATCATCAGGAACGCTATGGCGACTCCCTTGCTCACCCATGGATTCATCGAATGGATGTCAACATCCCCTCCATGCAAGGCACTGGTCACATATTCCCCCAGAATTATCGAGATGATGCTTTGTGAGCCCGGTTTCAACACAAGAACAGCACACCACGTAAAGGAGAAGCCGACCCATTCTCCAAAGATCTTGGCCAAATAGACCTGGGCGCCACCATTCAGAGGTATAGTGCCTCCTAGCTCTGCGTAACTTGCTGCTCCAGTCCACGCAAGGATCCCTGCTATCACCCACACGATGATAGCTGCACCGGGGGACTCGACACCTGCAGTCACCCTTCCTGGCGACGAAAAGATACCAGAGCCAATAATGCAGCTGATCACGAGGGACATGCCATTCAGATATGTCAATGTCTTGCGGCGTTCGAGAGTGCCGTCGAGAGGCGCCCCTTCACGGTCCAACGGCAGCGTAGAAGATACTCCTATTGGCGCATACCCCCCTTCTGCTGTCATAGAAAGCGGGAACAAGGAGCTATTGAAGTCGAAGACCGAAGAGACAGAGTATGAGCGTTCATGGCGACGAGACGATGGTACATTCAGAGAGTTATCGGCCAAAGGGTCTTCATCGCGAACAAGACTTTCGAGGGACTCCCTAGGGGATGACGACGACAGTCGTCTAGTGGGCGTTGCAGAGGGCGAAGACTCCTGCGACGAAGCCAGCGACGCTAGCTCCAGAGAGTCGCGAGCAACGCTCTCGTAGACCATGATGACAGTGCGCTTGCTGAATCTCGCACACCAGGAAACACCCTGGCGTTACTGAGTCTGCGAGTTAGAAAAGCAAGGGCTCTCAGGGACGAGCACCATGCAACAGAATCTTGTCGTTTCTGAGTGGGCAGATAGTGGGTAGGCAGCGACTAATGAGAATGCGCCGGCTATGATCGGTCGACAGCAGAGAGAGTCGGTGACTTGATGATATCATGTAGACCAGATAGCTCATTTCCAGGCAATGTTGAGTTCAACAAAGAGTAGCGGTGCGACTTTGCACAAACGCAGGCCAGGAGAAGACAGAGACAGGTTGGTGCTTCAGCTTCGTTGCGCTTTGCATCGCATTGGCATCACACCTCACCAAGAGCCCTGAAACGAAGAGGCAGCAAAGAAAAAACCTGAAGAACCGGCGGCACAATCTAAGCAGAATCTGTGCTTTGTGCTTGTGCCAGGGTACCATTTCGACAGCACCGTATACTTGATCGCCTATGACCCGCTGGTTGGATATTCTGGTATCAGGCCCGTTGTCTGGTTCAATTGCCATTTGCCATCTGCCATCGCTGCCTCATTGAAAGTGAGGCATTCGCATACTCAGCCAGACCATATCACTCTCCATCTCTGTGCACAAGAGCCAGAAAGACATTGCAAAGGAGACAAGGTCTGAACAGCTGCTGCACACACCCATGATTCCTGCGCTGCGACAAGTTTCGCTACGGCGATCTTCGGCTGTCGCTGTTGCGATCGTGTCCCGAACGCCGCGAGTTTGTGACCGATGCCTCTCAACGGCTGCCAGAAGCATTGAGGGGGAGCGTGTCAGGAGAGTGGGAGAAGCTCAGGCAGAGGGGAAAACGTCTGCGTCATCATCTCAACCTCAATCGCGCACACAGAAGTCATCGCGGCGATGGTTGGCCCTCCTCGCAGTCACCGGCTTAGCTACATACGGCGGATATCGGCTTCGACGAAAGCAACGGCTCAATGCCACAGCACAGGTTGATCCAACAACCCATTTCATGACCTATGAGATAGTGTCGCGGCATCCAGTCACCTCTACGAGCAGCATACTCACGCTCAAAACAGTCGGCCCGCATTCAAAACGACTACGGCAGCTCTACGAGGAGGCAACGAACCGTGGATGTTGGAGCTTGTTCTTCAAGCAGCCTTTCATTCAGATCGGGAGGAGCTATACGCCATTGCCACCGAAGGTCTTGCCTGCAGCAGACGAGACTGCATCGCAACCTATGAACGATGATGAGTTCACTGTGCGATTCCTTGTACGGGATCTCCCGTATGGCGAAATGTCGAGATACCTCCAATCACTATCCGTCGGCTCTCAGGTTGAGGTTCGAGGACCGGAAATGATGGACTTTGATGTTCCAAAGGAGACCTCTGAATTGCTGTTTATTGCTGGTGGTACGGGCATAGCTCCTGCATTGCAAGCTACATATACTCTTCTGAGCAGGGCTGAGCGAGAACGGAGGGCTGGATCAAGGCCAAACGAGAACCTTCGTGTAAGGATTCTCTGGGCAAATCGACGACGAGAGGACTGCCAGGGGGGCACAAACGATCATGTTGGATGGAAGGACTGGCTACTTGGCTCCTCAAAGAAAAACGCAGCGAAGAATCAGGGAGATTTGCCAGAGCATCTCGTGGTGCGTTACATCAATCAATTAAAGGAGCACTTCCCCGGCAGTCTGACCGTCGACTACTTCGTCGATGAAGAGGGTTCGCATATCTCTGCGTCCGACATCCTCAGGTTTACACAGCAGTCACCGCACAGCGATAAGGAGCGTGCTGCACAGGCACCTTCCGGCAAGAAGCTCATCTTGGTTGCTGGTCCTCCTGGGTTCGTCAGTCACATGGCTGGTCCACCCCTGATTGAGGGTGGAGCCACCTTCATGCAGGGACCTGTCAAAGGGATCATAGGCCAGCTCAACTTGCCTAAGGAATGGTTGGTTTGGAAGCTCTGAGAGATACATATCTCAATCTCATAAAGCAATTTGCATATTGCAGCTTCGATCTGTTGCATATACTATACTCATATCGGTTTTCATCTCATTTTTTTGAATATCTTTTGCATTGAGCCGCTTTGGCTACTTTCGACAATATACTGTACATGCGAAATCTAAATAATCATACTTGGTTTTCTCTCGCACTTTTCCCCTTCCTTTTTGATTTGCAAAAAGTATTTCTGAATGGACAAAAGAAGAGGCTGGTAGTAGTCAAACATATCTGTTCAAAGATCGGGTGACGTGTCCATCAATCTGGTGTGTGCTGGCTTCAATGGTATTTGCGTTCCTGCTAGGCCGTTCGAACCTGTCCAGTTGCATACTCTTCCAAGTACACACATAGAAGTTCGACGCTCTCCTCGCTGACGGCATTGTAGTTGCTGATTCTGCCGCCACCAACACTCCTATGGCCCTTGATACCGAGAAGGCCTCGTTGTTCAGCACCAGCAAAGAAGGCCTTCTCCTTATCAGCTGCGTCTGCCTGACCTTCGTGCACTCTGAAGCAGATGTTCATCCTGCTCCGTGCTCCTTTTGCAGGGACCACCTTGTAAATCTGTGGGAACTTGTCCAGGACGGCGTATATCTTCTCTGCTTTTCTTGTAGCAATCTCCTCTTGACCACTGATTTTGCCGTCATGCTTCTGGGCAAGCTTCGCGATGACGGATCCCGCAACGTAAAGGTTGAAAAGAGGCAGCGTATTGTAGAGCGAATTGTTTGCAGCGGTGATTGCATAGTCGTAGGTGATAGGTCCTGGAAGGCCACCGATTCTCTGCAACTGATGCAAGAGGCTGGGAGGAGGGGTTGCCACGTTAGGTGGAAGCAGGGACTTGCGAAGAATCACGAGGGACACGCCAGCAATGCCAATGTTCTTTTGAGCTCCGCCCTGATGCAATGAACAAATCAGTATGGAAGATGCGAAATGGTGAAGTCGGTGGAAGGGATTATAGTAGAACTTACAAAGATGACAGCGTATTTGCTGACGTCGACTCTTCGGCTAAGGAAGTTTGAGCTCATATCCGCCACGACCAGCCTTTCATCATCTTCTGAAGTCTGCTCAGTAGCCTCCAAGCATTTGGGGAAGGAGGGGAACTCGACACCGTCAACCGTCTCGTTGTCACAGAAGTAAACAAGGGCGGGGCTAGCTTTTCCCCCCTCCTTTGGGGTAGGGGTGAGATTCCAAGTGTCTTCAGAAGGAATATCCCCGAATTTGCCATTGTTGCTCTTTCGTGCATCAGTGACAATGTTGACGTACTTCTCCCCAAGCATGCGCTTTGCCTCTTGAGAAGCCTTCAAGGACCAGGATCCAGTGACGATATAGTCCAACTTTAAGTCATTATCGATCTGCTTCTGGAGCTCAGAAACGATGGCGGCGTCATCCTGTTCACCAATTGAAGCCGCAATTCTCTTCCGTCGTCTCTCAATCCATACGCTCACGAGATTCTGGACGACAGCACTGAACTGGCCAGTGCCACCTCCCTGCATGAACAGGATCTCATAATCCTCAGGGATATCCAGCAGCTTGGTCAAGTTTGCCTTGGTATCGGCCAGGATCTTGTTCGCAGTAGGCGAACGGTGCGAGACCTCACCCAACCCAAGACCAAGGCCATTGTAATTGAGCAAAGAGGCAGCAGCCTCTTCAAGCACCTCAGTAGGCAAACCGGCAGGGCCGGCGCCAAAGTAAGAGATTTCTGAGCGTTCAGGCATTATCTTTTTTTGAAGCACACACGCACAGATACACACACAAGTCCGTGAACAAGACGCAGCACTGGCCGGGTTCAGGTTGAAGTTGCCTAGACCAAAAGCAACGAGACGAGGGAAAAAAGGAACCTAGCAATCCAGTCCAGTCCAATCCAGCACAATTCTCGCAAGCTGATGGCGATAAAGCTACAGTGCAAAATGGCCTGCTATGAGTCAAACTTGCAAGCGAGATCGGAAACCACACAGAGGATGAGGTGATTAGATAGGCGGGGGATCAACAAGCAACGGCTTTGTCGTGGGGCTCGCGAGGTTTAATGACGGGTGCTGAGGCCTATCGGGAGGGGCAATCCCATGGCATAGACACAGGCACAGGCTGGTGGAATTGATTATCATACAGTAATAGATGTCAATTCGACCAGTGGTAGCAAAAACTCACTATACATCCAAAAAAAAAAAAAGAAATTGCGTCGACCGGGACTCGAACCCGGGTCACGACATTGGGAATGTCGTATCTTACCCTTAGACTATCAACGCTGCACACGATATTTTGGAAACTGGAAGGTAGATACCGTACATTTGGAGCATACTAATTGGCTTCTCTCGAGCAATCAACCTCCCGACGACATCCTCATCAACCTCTTGTTAACCTCCTCTCTTGACGTAGGCCACATTCTACCTGTCTATCCGTCTGTCATCCTCATGTCATGTCTGTTGTGCAGATGTCCCATCCTGTCATCTGCTCACTCCAGTCTACTCTGCATACATAGCTGCGAGTGACCCCGTACGGGCTGCGGTGACAGATCGAGATCCAGGAGCTTATCATGCACCTGCAAGAACGGGAAGGAGAGGGGAAAGGGGGCAATCTAGCAATTTAGCGACCTAGCAACCCCGGTCCATTGCCAGTGCTTTATTGAGCAAATCAGCGGTCGGCCAACTCATTGCCTTTTTGTCTCGCTTCTTTGGCTACGCCATCGTGTGCTGTGGTGTGGTATGCTGCCATTGTTGAGCTCACCGCTCCAAGTATGCATATCTCCAGCAATGCTATTACTGGGATTGCGGAAACCAGCGTTCATCAGATATCTGTCTGATGGCCATGGCAGCTCGTTTCTCGCCGACAAGGCTTTTGCTTAGCTCATGATTAACATGCAGGCGCGTTGATGCTCCCGCTTGCCACGGACAGTAGCGCCCTGATCACTCTGATCACCTCTGATCACTTGCCTTAATCAATGGACAGAGCGTTTCCAAGTCGTGTCAAAGAAAAGAAACACCGCCCCCTTCACCAAACCCAACTCATGTCTTCAGGTTTGGAATTTCACGTGAAAATCTCCGAGGGACGAGATATGGAACAATGAGATTGTCTCCAGGACTTCCTGTCAGGAATCATAGAGTTCGCGGCGATCGCGGCAGTTTTCCTTTCCTAGGCCGGGAGACGTGGTTCTCTAGACCTTCCTCTGTTATGGCTATCAAGCTGAGGAGTTATCTGTGAAATCGCCATCGAGAAGACTCGTCTCGTGTGCACTCACTCGAATCAGATTCGCTATGAGTATAGCAGACATGTACGAACCTTTTGAAACAATAACCAGCTGGGTTGACATGCATCAATGGCATTAGATCAATTCCTCATCGGGTTGTTGGTAGATGTGTCGCTTTCTCATGGAAATCTCACCTTTCTGAGATCCCTCGGTGCCCATGAATTTCACAAGTCGGTCCTGTAAGTACCTGTGAGTGCAAAGGCAACTTGCAAAAAATCCTTCCAAACCTGTTTACATCTACATGTTGTCCAACCTTTCTGCCGATGCCGCAAGAAAACGCTATTGGAAAGTTTCAATGTCGCGATTCGTCCGCTATCGAAACTTCTCAATTCCTTCCCGTCCTGGCTCCAGCTTATCCATGAATGATGGAAAGATGTGTCACATATACCCAGCAAGACGTCTAACAATAGTGGCATGGAAGCACGGACACTAATCCCTCCTTAGCGAGCGGCAGACGTCCAACGATTGGAAACAGGCAGGGAAGAGTAGAAATGCTTTTTTCCTGTCAGGGTTTCCACGCGGGCTTGAGCCAGAAGGAGTAGCACTGTTCTGGATGTCAAACAGCACTTGCTTTTTTCTTCAGCCGAGAACCTTTGATCGATCAGTGTTTAATTTGACAGGCAATGGGGGCCGTGTCATTGGGATAAGGAAGCAGTGATCATCTCTTGTTGTAGGCTCCCCCATCCTTATTACCCTCCCGCTCTTGTCCGAAGCCGGGGAAAGCATGGAGAATGCGTACATACTGTACACACAAGCGTCTTCGCTAGGCCAGCATCTTCCAGATAACGGTCGTGCGTTCATGCGAGCCCTTATTGCAATGCCATGTATCTTCACCGGGCAAAGTGCCAGCACGATTTGCGATTTCTTCTTGATCTAAGATCTCAAGGATGCTGCATGCACACCATTTCATGCAAAGTCATCTTGTCATCCTTCTTCATCACGCAAGGGACGCGTCAACAATCAACGCCTCGAACTAGGAGGCGCCTGGCTATGAAATCTCTCGAATTGCACCTGCGACTGCAGACGCACGTCTCATGCATTTCCGCAAGGATATCGAGCCGCATTTGCCATCCCTGCCATCATGACTAGCAACTGTTGCCAGGGTATTCACTCTTTGGCTGTCTACTCAGCTTGTGAACACTCCTTTGACAGTCCTGGAAATGATGCGGCGCATCTGCGCGATACCTCATTTTCATTTCTCATGCTCATGGCTTGATCAAAATGAACTCTGAGATAGAACACGGCCAGTTACGCAAAAGGCTACGCGTAGCGTACAAGTCTACAAAACCTGCGCACGGGGAATCTATGGTTAGTTTAGTTGCGATTGAAGTCCTGTCAGACTCAATCGTAAACTACTGCAACCACCCCATCTGTACGCTGTCATTGTACTTGTGACCATCCCACCGGCTATGCCTGGGAACTTCCTGAGTTCAGGCAAGCTACTCAACAGCTGATTAACGTACACACTAGCACAGTTCCCTTTCTCAGAAAGAGGCGTCAATTGCTAATTCAACGGCCTTGAATGGGTTTGCTTAATCTCAGGAGACGCCGCCCAGATCTCAATAAGGTCTCTCCAGGTTGAAGTGCCAGCTGCTTCTCGGTCAAAATACGGCGTACTGGACATGCCTGCGTGCAGAACACGACTGATGCAAGGACAGTCTGTACCTTGAAGATGCATGAGTCTAGTTCTGTCTAGGGCCATATACAAAATCAAGAGCTCGTATTTACACAGCAACTCACCGACTGATGGGGGAAAGTGGTTCAAGCCCTTGAACGCCATTCTCGAAAGACATAAGCCCAACGTCGAATGACAAATTAATTCCGCTAATGTGGGAACCTATTATCACTGCCACTGGCAGCAGCGAATCTGGCAGCGCTGCGAGGCGAGGGGGGAACAGCCATGTCTGTCTCCGGCAAAAAAAAAGGAAAAAGAAGAAAGATAGAAATTGCCAGTGCCGGTAAGTCCAGACACGGCACGATAGAAGGAGTAGCGTTAACAGGCTGTGGGTCAGACTGGGGGCATAGTATCCACTGCGCGGACAGCACAAAGGTGGAGAAGGGCTCAATTTGCCAATGATAAACCTTAGCTGTCAAAGGGATGACGAATATACGGGAATGGGAGAAAAGAAGAAAATAAAGGGATTTGTTACATATCTACAAAGTAGTGCGAGGACAGACCGCGCCTACTATCCCCTTTCCAATTCTCATTTTTGCGGCTTCAGGGAATCGAAGAGACACAGAAGGCGGCCTAGGTTTCATAGAGGCTGTCGACGACTCGAGGGGATCACACAGACCAAAGGAACAAGAAGCCGGGAGGCGCACGATCTATACCCTACGTACTTTGATGTAAAATCAGGACGTTTCGCTCTCCAACACTCAAGTTCCCACCCCCCAGACTTTCAACTTTCATCGTTTCTCTTAACTTTCTGATCGTCCTCTTCCTATTTGGGCCCTGTCATCGTGCTCTTGGTGATCATCCTATCATTGCGTGGTGCATTGCTGCGGATTCCTTATTATTCAGATACCTGCACCAGCCTGACCTTGAAGCATACACCGGTACACTCACATCGCTGGCAAACATCTACTCACCTGACGATTGCATTCCCATTTACTTACACATTCAGTACCTGATCGTCATTGTTGATAATCACAATGGCTCTGCAAGCACAACTCCACATACAATTGCCTTCCTCATCTTCCAATCCCGCTGCCGCTGGCTCTGGCAGGTCGTCTCTATCCTATCCTCTCAGCTCTGGTTCACATGCATATGATCGAAGCTCCCTCCATCACTTCAATTATCGATCTTCTCAAAGCCACTCAAATGAGAACAATTCCCTTGGCCTCGGCGCTCTGACGTCCAGTTCAAACCACCATAGCTCGTGGCCTACCCCAACCTCACAGCAGAGCCAAGGGTCATTGTATGATACAGCACCGTCTACTACTCTCCCACCTTCTTCGGGACCATCTCTAGCTTCTATACCACCTCCAAGCTCAGATACGGGGCCAATTTTGTCCTCTGATGCTGAGCCCTCGGGGTCATATGGTCGTTCAATGAATATGTCGACGGCGATGATGAACTCCCGTTCAACATCATACTCCTCAACAGGGGATAGTCATTCTGTGCATGTCACAACAGCCCCAATGACTGCCGTCTCAGCTTCGTCACCAGGGCCTTTTCATCCTACTTATTCTCTTCGATCAAACCAGGCTCAATCTCATGACCAGTCGCAGAACTACGATAATAGTTCATACAGTACCATGGAATTCACAACGACACCCCCTGCCGAGTCAGGGGTATCGCAGGCACCGCCTGCATTGAAATCAACCTCCATGCCGAACTCATTTTCGTCATCGTCATTACTCAATCCTTCAACCGATTGCCATATGCCTATCAGTGGAATTGGCCAGTCACATTCCTCTGCCTTGACACCAGGACTTGCTACAGGTACAGGCAGCACTTCCAGCACCAGAACAAGTATTGCCTCAACATCCTCTTCAGCCAATACCCCGTTGTCTCCTATAACGCCATTGACTCCCGTTTCTACTTCAAGTGGCTTCTATTCGAACAGCTTATCAGCTCCGACATCAGATGTTTCTAACGGATTGCTTCCGATACGGGTTTCCAGTTCCCTCCCTATGTCTCACGAGGTGGAGAATTATATGAATTATCACCCAGATATGAAAGGTAGAATGCACTCTGTCTCTTTACCGACACCATCCGTGGCAGTTAACGGTGGAAATCATGGACTATCCATTCATAATGGTTCTGTCTCAGTGAACAATATGGGACACCCAGTATCGGCAATGACAGCCGGCCCAACTTCGGCACCACTTCCAGCTAGGCATTTTTCCCTTCCAAGCCTTCCACATGCAGACTACCGAACCTCACAACCATATTCAACTTCGCCGAACTCCCTGACAGCACCGATCAATCATATTGGCTCTGATGATAATGCAAAACATGCAGCGATGATGCGAGGACATGCAGGGCCTGCAGGAAGTACGCAGTCAGGGGTTTCACTAGGTCTTTCACTTGGTACACATTCCCACGGACTAGATCAAAATCTCCATCATGATTCTAGCGACATGGCATCTTTAAGCCAAAGGTCATTACCGTCGGGAGGCTCATCGCACCCTCATCTTCCCTACATCATGCAATCTTACTCTGGCCGTCCGGTGATGGGCCAAAATGTCGGCCTCGGAATGAATATGAACATGGGTCTTGGCCTGAGCGGGCCCGGCGGCTTCAATCCAGGCGCATCAAACCAATCAGTTGCAGCAGCAGCAGCAGCTGCTATGGCCATGGGAACAGGCCATCCAGGATCTGCCGCGGCCAGGGCAGCCGCCGCTGCTGCAACAACAACGGGCACATCTAAGAAACATAAGTGCAAGGTCTGTGATAAAAGGTTTACCAGGCCAAGCTCACTGCAGACACATATGTACAGCCATACTGGCGAAAAGCGTGAGTTGTATATCCCTCTTGAATTGAAGTGTAACTTGGACTGACGTCATTTCTCTTCACTCTATAGCCTTTACATGTGACTACGAGAACTGTGGCAGACAGTTCAGCGTCGTTTCCAACCTTCGGAGGCACAAGAAAGTTCATAAAGGGGTTTCACCTTCTGCAGCATCCTCTAATGCCAACGGTAACACAAGTCCCTGTGTCTCCAGATGATCCAAAGGCTTCCACAACATTGCGTCATCCTCTAATTAACATTTGGAACGCAAGTGGACTGATCATCATTGACACCGTACATTAATATGTGTTTTTGGATGATGTATACTCATCGTCATGATGCGGACGGAACTCAGAATGACGGTGCCTCCCCATCTTCTATCACAATACACACAAACGACCTTCCCAGCAGGTCGTGAGTTTATACCATGCTTCAGAGACCCCAATCCACTCCCTTGGTCGCAGCCCCTATACTCAATATTGCGGTGCTGCTTGCTTCATGTCCTGTCCTTCATCTTTGACTGCAAATCAATGGCTAACGCCTTGGACACTCACTCATTTATTCTACTTCATCCTTGGTCTACAGCTCAGTGGGTTGCTTGTCATGACTTTGTGCATATTTGTTGGCCGATCATGTTGTACTTCCATTGGTTCCATCCCATGCTCTTACAGGAGATGGCGATATGCCCACTTGCTCTGCAATTTTACAATGTCAGCAGTCTCTTGCTGTTCTTTCTTTCTTTTTTCTCGTTGAGATTGCATTTGAACTCTTGTGTCTTGTCTTCAACCTGTTTGCGAATTTCTTTTAGAATACCCCGCGCCTTCGCGCTCGTTCTCATTCAATGCACTTCTTGATATTGCATGGATATATATACTCAAACACTATTGAAATCTTCCTTTCCTTGCATACGACAAGGGCTACATCTCCAGTCACCCGAAGATAAACGTAGCCAGCAGCTGGGCTAGCAGCTGAGGGGAAGCCGAGAGCCTGTGATAAAAAAACTCTGTTCCCCGCAATTCTCATGAAACATCAAGGAGGTTATCTGGCCCAATCTACTGTACCGGGAGGGAGAAAGAGCTTCGCTGAAGCGGGGGTCGCAAATCCTTCCGGAAGGCAGTGCTTCTGTGGTCGCCTCCATCAAGATGAAGATTAGCTTTGGGTATGACGAATATTGGTAAAGGTAGTATAAAAGTGCCGCCTCTGACGTTTTGAGTGTCAATTGGATCGTATGCTGTTCTTTGCCGGCGTACGCCAATGTTGCAATACAGATCAGCCACATTTGATTTTCTGTGATATGGGAACATGGCAGGACTTTCAAAGTGAGGAAAGCCGATTGTCAGCCAGCATGATGACTGTGGACGCTGTTCTGCTCTGGAATTCTCTGAAACCAGGAGACATGCATAATTGTCCCGCCCACAGGCTCAGGGGCTCCATTATTTGACGCTAGGATTTTTTGAGATATAGTACGGCTTACAATAGACCGCAAAAATATACTCATTCACGATGATAGTGCGCACTGGCGCACGGTAAACAGTGGGATTAGCAACTTTGTATTGGTATATATGAGTAAAACGGCCCTTCTTTATCGATTTGGCGGATTAGATGCTCGATAGTTGCTCTAGCGAATGCGATCAAGTCTGTCTCTGTTGAGACGTAGCTGATCATCCACACGATCGGACTGAGGAGCGAAAAGTTAGTAAAAAAGGTATCGCAAATTTTGAGACGCAACTGAAAACGTACCTTGCTTCCAATCTTGTCCAGAAGCTGGTTCTGGGTAGACAACTCCTGACCAGTTGCCCTAGCCAAAGCATTCAAACGTCCTGAAGCTCCCTCCAAAACCTTAATATTATTCTCGATCTCGTCCTCCATCTGTTCATCCTCACTGTCTGCCTCGAACTGATACTTTCCTCGATCCACTGTACTCGTCTGCGTAGGCACATCCTTCCCCGATTTGCCAACTTCCTTGAAGTGTTGGTTCATCCGTTGGCCTGACTTGTAAGTGTCCATACGGGCAGCCTCACGGGAGAACCGCTCTTCTTGATGACGGTCGAGGATATCCTGCTCGTGCTTGCGGCGACGGGCTTCACTAGTGAACGGATTTCCGACGTGAACAGCGGCGAACATGCTGCGGTTGACACGAGCAAGCTCACGGGCCTTATCCTGGGCAATCCGATTCTCATTCTCTGCAACGTTGAGATTCTTATCGGTGTCGTGTAAGCGTTCACCTTGCACACCCAGACGTGTCAGAGTATCTCTGCCGGTCTCCTCTGCTCGAGCAGCCGCAGCGAGGGCATTCCGCGTAGACGACACAGTCTCCTGTTTCAGGAACCTGATCTCTTGTTTTGTGGCTTGAACATCCTCTTCCTCCTCTTCCTCAGCAGTGAGTTGCTTCTCCTCATACGGCTTGTAGCTTGGTGGCGGATCAGCAGGAGAGCCACCTTGGTATCCCGGCCGTCCAGAGTTCTGTCGCTGTTCTTCGTGACGTTGTCGGGCGTCGCCGAATAGTGCATTTCTGTTCTCAGACTCATTTGGGTCGACGCTGGCCATGCCGCCATAACCACCGCCAGGTGATTTCTTAGATGAGCCGTAGGGATCACTGCCGTAGCCACCCTGGTTCGCATGATTTGGGCTGTATCCTGGTCGTCCACTGCCTCCGCTGGGCTGAGGGCTTAGATTCTGAGCGCCGGCGTTGGTCTTAGCCGCAAGACGTGCTTTCTCCTGCGAGTAAGGATCAAGAGGCTGATCACCGACAGCATATGGGTTCACGGAGTAGGGCGTAGTCTTCGGCGAGGCGTCCTTGTCCTTCTTGCTCTCCTTATCCTTATGTCTTCCAAAGAGGCCCATTGTGACAGGTGTGACGTGCAGCAGCAACAAACGGGATGAATGTTCCACACGGCGCTATAGAGAGATGGGATATTGATGAGGGGATCGAGAGAGATGTCCTTTTCGCTATTGATTGTCCTAAGGGATATATGAAGAGTGTATGAAAGAAAGAAAACAGATGAGAGATGGAAGATACAGGTAGAAAGGAAAGGGAGGTGTGGACAAAGGGGCCCAACGGTTATAAGCTCAGTCTACGCTATTCTCCTTAACGCTATTTTTGCACACGAAACAGGGAGTTCCACAGTTAGGCGGAGTACGGAGACATGCTACGGCAAGGCAGCGAGAGAGACGGCAAACAGACTCAAGGGCAGTCAAGGCAGTCAAGGTAGTCGAGGCAGCCAGCTAGCCGTCAGTCAGCAACCATGCGAGCCTTGGGAGAGCTTGGTTGCCGGTCCTTGCCATGGGGATCATTCGTTGTTCCACAATAAGCATCAGAGCGCCGAGGATAGGAGAAGTCAATTAGCTCGCTTTGTTTAGCCATTCAGATATTGTCGCTGCCTCAGGAGATGGATAGTTTGGAAAGGAATGTTGTTGTCAGCAAAGTAAAACATGGCAGAGCCTGTGTGGCCATGTATGGATGCACCGCCCCAATTGTATTTCCTGGTCCAGGAGAAAAGACTCCCTAGATAACACCTTGCAAGGCTAAATAAACAGAGTAGTAAGAATGAGGATATCAGGGGACATAAGAGAAAATGGAAAAGAAGAGGGAAAAAGAAGAGATAAACGCTAATCAATGATGATACAAATAAATGTCATAGAGGCAAAAGAAGAACAACATAGTCGTGATAAAGGGATGGAGGGGACAAAATAAGTCGTGGTATATGAAAAAATCAGAAGCTGTGGATGGAGACGAAAATGATGTAGCTCAACATATAACGAAGGGATATTTCATCAACTTTGTGAGCAGAGAATGAAGGCCACTCTGCAAAAAGAAACATGGAAGTATGTAGATAAGAGCAACAGATCAGGCGCAGAAAAATGATATCTGAAGGAATGGGAAAAACAAGGAAAGGAAAAAGAAACAAAGCACGAAGCAGGAGTAGTCATGAAAACAACAGAAAGATAAAAATCGAAATCAATTCAGAATTCAGACATCAATCATCTCTCATCTTCACCGGAATGATGCTCTTCATCATCTTGAGCATCTGCAGGGCCCCAGTTACCCTCATATATGGTTGCACCGGCCCGTCTTCGGCCAGCAACCCAACGAATCCCAGAGGTATCAAGAACTTGCTGAGCTGTAGGTCGGTTGGCAGGATCGGGGGAAATCATCCATCTCACAACAGAGTCAAGGGACGATTCATGTGCGGGATTGACCATAAACTCAGGCGGCTGCTCAAGTTCACCAGAACGGATGGAGGTTGCAGCACCTGGAGAAAAGGAGAAGACCTCTGCGACGGGCATGCCCTTGGTATCGCGGACAGTAGGGCAATCGGCATCATCTCTCCAGCTCAAAGTTGGAGCATCAGACATATCGCCGTTGCGGAGTTTTTGCCAGGCAAGACCGTTGTCTGGAAGCTCGACATTGCTGGCTGCTTCAAAGATGATAAGACCGAGCGCGAAAATATCTGCTGGTTTGTCGTAGCGACCCATGAGAATCTCAGGACCAATATATTCGCGGTCACCCTCTCCGTCAATACCGTGTTCAGCGGGCCATGGAGTTGCAAGACCAAAGTCAGCAATCTTTAGCACGCCATCGGCTGCGACAAGAACATTTGCGGGTTTGAGATCAAGATGAATGTAGCCGGAGTTGTGAATGTGTTTCAATCCCTGGAGCGGAGTTAGTGGCCAATTCGACCAAGAAGAACAACCAACTCAAAGGTGTTTAGAGTAAACTTACATCTGCCAATTCCAACATGATCTTCCAAATTCTGAAATCATCAGCACGGCCTTTCCAGCCGGTGATATCAAGGAAATCCTTTAGACTTCCCTCCTCACAGTATTCCGTCTGAATATATAGATAGCCATTGTCTTCCCAACTGTCTTCGTAGCTGATCAGATGCACCGACCCCTTCAACGCTTTCAACGCCTCGACCTCCTTCGCACGACGCTCACGATCGCGAGCACCAGAGAAAGGCTGCTTGGACTTCTTCACTGCCCAAACCTTCTCATGATGTCCGATGGTAGACAGCATATTCCTCGTCACAGGCATGGACGGCGATTGAAACGGTGTGATCGCATTTGCATTAGGTGTCATCGTAACACCATTCATAGCTGACGGATCCCTATCCTCCTGATCATCTCCATCCTCATCATTCGCCACCATGAACACTTGCGAAAATTCTCCGATACCAATAATTTCAACCTTCTTGAATCGGTTCGTCAGACATATATCGATATCGACTTTTTCATGCGAGTTGCCACGCAAGCTAGCCTTCTTGAGAGCATTGATGTCGACTGTGCCAGGCGCCCCATCATTGTTCAACGAACCGATCGAGTCGCGGGGACCGGTAGGTGTAGCGGGAAACCCTGTTGCAGTCTGCGCCGCAAAATTGTCCCCAAAATAGCTTCTTGTACTCCCCGCACTAGTTACATTACCACCAAGTCCACCATTATTCGTAGCGACAGGGGTTGCAACATTGGTAGGAGTAGCACTCTGGGCGAAGATCGAGCGCTGATTGGAATTCAGTGGGAAATATGATTCAAACGGGGTATGGGGCGTTGAAGACGGTAATTCTGGCGCTGCTGGTTGGTTTGCAGCCGTTGATTGCATGAAAAGCGATGTCTTGCCTATAGGGGGCTTGCTGTAGATTGTAAAGCTTGTTTAGCGTTTTGTTCGACAGCAATGACGCGGAACAGTGATGATGGATGTGACGGAGATGTTTGGGAGATGGATTTGTGTAATTGAATGGCAAGTTTGTCTTGGAGAGACGGAGATTGGGTGGATTCATGAACGAAACGAGGTTTGGCAACCCTGTTTGATGAACTGAAGGAGAGTGGCAGTCCGTGATTCTGACCGGTAGAACAACGACTGTTATAAGAGCCACCACGACGATGGTTGCCAAGAAATGAAGGGGAACCATCCATGGCAGTATCACCATCTTCGTCATCATCATCGAAGTCCAACTCGATATTCAGACCATCATCACTCTCGTACGCGGAGTCCGAGAGCGTATCTCCAGAGGTAGGCGAAGAAGGGGACGAACATGAAGAGAACTTACATGTTAATCCACTTGGAGTGGTAACCCCGACGCCACCAGCAGTGCTGAAGGGAGAACTCTTTCCCTGTGGTGACCGCGCTGAACCATCCTGTAGCAACAACCTTCTCGAAGAACTTGATTTCGTGAACTGATGCGTGCGTGCGGTATAAAAGATCGATGAATTGCCACCAGTTGTTCCCGCGGCATTGTTGGCCCCAGTGGCTGGTGTGAATGTCTTTGTTGGTGTCGGTGGGAATTCCGCGTCGAGCGATCTGTGGTTGTCATGCTTGAAGCCATATCTCGCTGATGGCGAAGCTTGCGAGGGATCACAATCGATACTCCCAGAACTCGACGATCTTCTCATCATTCTCGATTTAACAAAAGAGCTCCCAAAAATCCCCATTCCCTTAGAAAACGGACCCGGATGCGGTGTTGTTTTAGACGTTCTCCCAGCCGTAGTGGGGTAATTTGCTGTTGTGTCCTCATTATCGTAGTCACCATTAAAGTTATTAGATTGGCCATTCGTTTCCTCCCTGGTATTCATATTTGTAGTCGTTCCATTCATTTCATCATTATCTAAATCATCACCAGCGGACTCACTAGTCCCACTCTGACTCGCACAGAGCACATTTGTTCCCAATGCACTCCGGTTCATTGTCTTATGTTTGCCGCCCGCAACAGTCGCACTTCCTGGAACAAATCCATTACTAGCACCGCCCGTGGCATTATTGCCGTTACCCCCAACACTTAGATTCCCAGAAGCGGAACCAGGACCACCTGTCGAAGCACCAAGCAATGGGAAAATTGGTCTTTTGCAAGGTGTATCAGGCATATTCTTCGTCCCAGCAAGTGCCACATCTTCTGCATTCTTATTTCTTTTCGAGATCAGACCCGTTGACATGAAAGCTGCGGGTAATGGTTTGACAAGGCGATAGTTGATAGGTGTAGCGAACGGTGCATCTGCCGCAGCAACTGCCGCTGCAGCCGTTGGTGGTTGTAATGAGTCAATTGATTGTAGCTGCGATGGGTCTAAAGTTGGTCGAACACTTCCTGCCGGTAGTGATTTGGAGAAATTCAGAATAGGGCGAGGTTTTTCGAGGGAGTTGCGGACGGGTTCGTGAGATGGAGAGTCGTCGGGTAAACTTTCTTCTGAAGAAGATTGCGTTACCGTACGCGATAGAGGGTGTGATGAAGTGTTCTGAAGATGCTGGAGTCGTTGGTGCTGAAGATGATATGTAGAAGGTGACGCCATTGCGGTCGAGTCGATGGCCGGACTTGAAGAAAATTGATCGTCTGCTGCTGCCTTGTCATCATTCTCAGCCGACGCATCTAGTTTCGAGGCGAATAGTGATAGGGGTTTGTCAGACTGCCTTTGTTGGAGGGTTGATCTTCTGAGTGAGGAGCTTCGTTTAGGAATCGATGAAGAGGCAGGAGATTGTGGAACGGCGAATTTGAAAGGAGGATCAATGTCGCGGAAAGGCGTTCGGGTCGTGGGTAAGCTTGTGCTGAGAAGACCAGTTGAGGCAGACGGGTCGAACTTGGGGTCTCTATTCTCAGCGTCAAAGACGGTAAAGTCGAGATTCTCCTTTGACGACGTGGCTGATGATTGCGACGATATAGGACCCTCAACACTTCTTCGTTTTGGCGAAGGCGAATCCATCACATTATCCTCATCCAAGTTCATGACATCGTCATTGCGCTTGAGCGGACTTGACCTCAATGCGAACGGATTAGACGCGCTTCGCGAGGCAGCAGATGCAAGCGGGTCTCGTCGTCTCTTATCGAATTGAAGAGAGGTGTTTTTTGAAGGGAGTGGCGATGGCGAAGGAACAGCGAAAGAGGAGGAAGATGAGAACAATGGCGGAAGAGGTGCATCAGCTTTGCCCGCGGAGGGAGTATCGACGTTCCCAGTCGTACGAAATAGAGGCGCCATATCCTTTGTCGCACAGGGTTTGGTCGTAGTGTCCGGTCGCGGTAGCGCGTTGCCTTGATTTTTGGATTCGTTTAGCACGGGCCTTTGCTGCTGCTGCTGCTGCTGCTGCTGTGGTTGTTGCTGTCTCGGACGTCGACTTGGACTCGTGGAGCCGCGCCCATTTGTGTTCAGTGCATTCCTCACTTTGCACAATTGCAAAGACGCGGTGCGTCGAAGGGCGTGACGCGGATGGGGATGACTGAATCGCGTAGAGATTGTTGGGGTGAAAAGGGGAGTGGATTGGGATTGGGATCGGGAATTGGAATTGGAATTGGACGTGGCAGTGGTTGCTGGACCTGAAGCTGAAGCTGAAATTGTTGTCGCTGATGTATTGGATGTTGTATTTTTTGCGACGGGGAAGTGCGACGCGCCTGCGCCTGCGCCGGCAGCCGAAATTGAAGAAGACTGTGGGTACCGGGGGTGCTTGGCGGAGGAAGGGCGATGAACTGACAACGGCGAGGAAGTGGACGCAGCAGGGATATTGGCAGATTGAACGAGAAAAAGCCTTCCCTGAGGATGAGCGCGTCGAGGTGGAGGGAAAGAGGGAGAAACAGAGGAAGAGGAGACGGGACGAGGCACGGATATTGGCACAAAGGGGTTTGTGGATGGAGTGGCAGCAGAGGTAGTAGTATTGTCCTTGTCTGAGACGGCGCCAGTGGTGTCGTTGTGGAAATTGTTACCGTGAGTGTGGGTGTAATTGTGATTGTAATTGTGATTGAGGGTGTGGTGGAAGGATGAGGCGCGATGACGGGTATTGTTATGGCTGTTCTTGCTGTTATTGTTGATGTTGTTGTTGTTGTGATGGAGAGGCCGTAGTGAATGAGGATGGGGATGCCTTGATGGTGAAGCAGAGGCGGCAGCAGAGCGGTCACCAGATCCATTGGGGCCATTCAAGGCATTGTGATGTCTGCCTGAAGGATTCGCAGCAGAGAAGAAGCGAAAATCAGAGGATTTAGAGGGTGATTTGGAGAGAGAACGCCGTAGCTGGTTGATGGCAGAGGCAGAGTGGACGTGATGGATGCTGGCGGAGGGTGAAGGGAGATGAAGAGTGCCGCCCGCGTCGCGATGAGAGGAGGAGAAAGAGGCTGCCATGACTGGCGGGGGGGAGATGATTAGAGAGAGAAGATCAATGAGAGATGTGATATTCGATACTCAATGACTGGATAATGTCGATATTGATTGATGTTGATTGATTCTGTTGTTGATGATGTTGATATTGGTGATGAAGAGGTGAAACAGAGGACAATTCTTCGCGCAAAAAAAACACTTCACAGCACAACCAGGCCAGCCAGTGCTCACCAGATGAATGAAGACACTTATCTTGAATGCCTGAATCACCTATTAACCTGTTGGATTATGCTGTGATCAATATTGTCTCTGTTTACCCTTCTCAGCGCGTGGTTTGGTTGTTCCTTTGTATATTGTTTCTTGTTTCTTGCAGTAAACGCGTCTGAATTGAGATCTGTGTCACATTCTGCCTATATATATCCATGTATACGGGATGACTATGTACTATACAGCATCAACATCAAGTATCATCAATATCATGTTCAATCTCACTGTTAATCATCAATCTCACTCTCTGATCATCTTCATCTGCTCTCTCACTTCATTGAATACCATCTCTGCCTCTTCATCACTCATCTTCCTCCTCTCTGCAAATATCCCCATGTCTAGCCGCCTCTTCTCCCGTATCGCTGCTTCTATATCAATCCCCACACTGTATGTCATCTCACTCTTGCCTATACTCTCATCATAATCATCATCCCCTGCCTGTTCAAGAGCTTCTGCTGGCACATATCTCACCCTCCCCTCCTGTCCCTGTCCCTGTCCCTGTCCCTCTTCCCCTTCACCCCTCAAGAAATTCACAAACACATCAACCCTCACCCCAGTCCACTCTCTCACCTCCTCCAGCGATACACAGCTGTTCTCCACCGTAGAAACTCTCTGTAGATCCCCCTGAACCCTCCGCGCTATGTCCACCTCCCTTTCTTCATCATCAGACACATCCACCTTCAACGGGACTATGTTCAAGCTTGGCCCTATCATCTGAGACAACCCATCAAGCGCATGACCCCGGTTGCTCAAGTAGATCCCCACCACAATCGTCTCCCGATCTTGTCCGTCTACCATGAACAAGACCCTTTTCCACACCCGCGCGAAACATGCAAGGAATATCGCCTGCACACTAACACCGTGTCGTCGTGCCTGCTCAATCGCTGCGCTTGTGTTTGCCAACAGGGATTCACGGTATGCCTCAACCCGGCCAGATCTCGCCGCCCCCGCTGCTACAGGTCGTGGTTTCAGATGCTTGTTCTCTCTTCCGATGCTGCTGTCAAGGTATTCCTTCCAGAACGCCTTTCTTCTTTCAACAGGCGAGTATTCCTGTAAGTACTGCACGAAATCCTTCAGATCGGTCGCAGGGTCCATTGTTTCATTCCCCCCCTCCATCTTCGTTGAGAAGAAAAGATCCGCAAGTGCATCCATCATCAATGGCAAACTCACAGCATCGTACAACGCGTGATGAATGTGCAGAATTAGGGTCACATCATCCCCTACATCTTCTTCGTCGCCCTGTGATGGATGCAATGCATGTAATGTCACAGGTATCTCCCCCGCATTATACTTCGCACCTTGACCGTGGGCATTCGCCAACTTCTTCAGCGCATCTTCATCTTCCCACCTGACCGGATTGTCGACATCACGCAAGGTTGCTTGTAGATATAGGCTTTCAACCTCGTAACCGTTATCTTTGCCCTTGCCGGTAGGCACAAACACCGTCCGCAAAATCGGCAATCTCTTGGTCAATGTAGTCCAAGCGGTATTGAGCCGTTTCCTGACTTCCAAAACTGATGACTGCTCACCTCCTGCCGTCCTAGCCAGCTTGTAGACAAAGTAAGGATAGAACAGTCTCCCATTGGAGGCTTCATGCGTCGCCAGCATATATACTTGTCCTGCTGTTGCGGGGAGAACATACTCAATGTTCTCTGGATTCATTCCATAGTCCCTGAGAAGCTCTCTTTGCTCCTCCGACGGTTTGGGAAGATCGTGCGGCTTTCTCTTGTTCTCCAAGGCCTTCCATTCTTTCGCAACCTTAGCCATCTCAGGAACCGTCCCTGCTTTCACCATTTCACTGACTGCCAAAAAGACTGATTGCTTCCGTAACAGCGACGAGACCTTGATGGCGCTTATGCTATCGAGGCCAAGATGGAATAAACTTTGTTCAGGAGAGATATCATCAGCTGGGATTCCAGCTACTGAGGCGAGTGCATCCATGATCTTTCTTTCCAAAGCCGTGGGCTTCCAATTCTCAAGATCCATTAGGAACCTGGTCTGGCCGTCATTTTCTGACCCATCATCCTCGTCGAATTCGCGGAAAGCTGGGCATCCACAAACACTGATACCGCCCTCGACCTCAGAAATGACTTCCTCCATTGGTTTGTTGACTACCTCTTCGAACACAGCTCCTATCCTTTCGAAAAGGCCTGTGACGTCCTCATCACCAAGAACAGTATCTCGAGCAGACACCCTCCATATAATATCATCACCCACAACCTCTACTTCTGCACACACCGGCACCTCCAAGTCAGATTCACCCCCTACCGACTTGTACAAGCTCTGTTCCACTCCTTCATCAATCACACCTCTATCAGGGTTGCGTTGATAAATGAACAACGTATCAAACAAGGCCAAATCTCCTGAGATCCCCTGCGCAAATGCCTTGGCTTTCCTGAGTGGGTAGTGCTGGTACTCTCGAACAGCATCGAGTCTCTCCTGAGTATACTTTAACAGCTCCTTCCGGCTTCCATGTAGAATTGATCTGAATGCAACCGTGTTGAACATCGGGAACATCATCTGCTCTGCGTCCTCGGAGTCCCTGCCTAGCATGACCGTGCCGAAAACAACATCCAGCTTTTGGATGTATCCTGCGTAGACAAGGGACCAGCAGGCCAACCCCAACGCCTGCGGGCTGATTCTTTCGTTCTTACAGAATGAACTCATCTGTGTCGCGGAAATCGAGATGATCTTCTCGCCCCGATGCACGGTGTTTTGCCCTCCGGCGTGGACCTGTTTGGGGAATTTGACCGGAGTATATCCAACAAGTGCTCCCTTCCAGAACTCCGCTGCCGTCTCGCCTGATGAGTTGATGACTTGTTCAAGCGCGGCTTCACATGCTGGCCTCTTTGGCGCTGAATTATAGTATGCTGATTTTACATCCTGGTGTATCAAGTTCAATGACCACCCGTCATATAGCGCATGAGATGCTGAAAAGACAAGGTATCTCCTATCGGTAGCGGTCACCAGCTGAAGATGGACTAGCTCGGAGTTCAACACATCAGCGGGCTTGTACCAGTGTGTTGGGTCCAGGAGGTAGTCATCTATCCCTCCTTCATCAATTTCGCGAGTTTCCCATACTTGGTCATCACCACTGCAGACCACCTGCGCGTAGCTGAATGGTAAATCCGGATCAGATACCTCGACAAAGCGAGTTCGCAGGATTGGATTCTTATGGATGACATCTTGCCACGCACACTTCAGCCGATCAAGATCAACCCAGGAGGCAAGCTCCATCACATCGTGATTGAAGTACCGATGAAAGTCTGATGAGGCCATTTCAGCAACCATGGCCTCCTGAAGTGGAGTAGCTGGTAAAACATCTTCAACGTCATGCAGCCCTGATACCTCCACAGCAAGTGACTGAGCCAGTTGATTCTTCAAATCATTGATTGAAAACTCTGGACAATTGTCTTCGACCACCTGAGATGATACACTCTTCACGAGATTGGCTATGGTCCTGCCCTTCATGATTGCAGTAACAGGAAGCTTGACCCCTGAAGACTTCATCCGAGACGAGAGTCGGATAGCGTCAATACTGTCAAGCCCAAACTCAAATATGGACGTGTTGGCTTGAATTGATGAAGCATCAGTTTCGGCCAATTGAGCTATCTGCTCACGCAATTGCAGTGCCAGTGGTGTCCACTCGAATGATTCAGCTTGACCTGATGGCTGGGACAAATCATGGGGCTCGTCTGTCTCTGTGGTCTGTTTTTCATCAGGTAGCTCAATGTTCAAAGGCATGTCTAAGTCTTGCATAAATGCATGCAAAGTATCATCAAATAATGTGCAGAGATTCTTCGCATCATCTCGACTCATGATACCATCCTTGGTAGCGAGTGTCAGCGTGACTTGGCCATCACCCTGACGTTGTACTTCGAACGATAGACTGAAGTCTTGGTCCGAATCTGAAGAGACTGCATGCCACAGCTCCTCCGTCGAAGTTTCTTCGTGACTGTCCTTCTGGAAAACGAAAAGACTGTCAAAGAGCGGACTGTCGGCAGGTTCCTTTAGCCACTTGCGTATATCCCTAAGTGGTGTATGCTGATACGGAATGATTGATGCGTAGTAATCATGGCATAGCTTGACCAGATCCCGCATTGAGGCACACCCTGCAGGCGAAACCGCACAGGGGATAGTATTAAACATAGGTCCAATGACATCTTGAGCGCGGTCGAAGTCGATAGCTCGACCAGAAACCACGAGGCCTAACTTTGGGCAGAAGTGGAAATGCTGAGTTGTAATATATACCCAGCAGGCTAAGAAAATGGCTTGCTCTGTGACGTTGAGTTTACGCCGCAGGGTCTCGATATTATCGATCTCTTTGAGCTCATGTGTCACGACGAGGGGCTGTCCGGCATTACCCAGGTCTGAAGATGCTAGCAAGCGTGCCTTGCGTTCCCTTATATGACGTATCCAGAATTCTCTCGCAGCGGGAGCATCAAGCGCGAAAACCCAAGGGAGAGCGTCAAGAAGTGAGGGCTTGTCAGGGGTGTAATCGGGTCCCATATATATTTTGGCAACTTCGCGAAGAATGAAAGGTAGACTGATTCCGTCGTATATGGCATGAAAGATGTTTATAACCATCATTGTTTTGTCAGCATCTTCAACAAACAAAACTTCCCATGGTGATGACAAGTGATTTCTTTCGTCGACCCATCTATGGAAGTGTCTCTGTATGAGCTCTACAGGAGTCTCATTATGGGAAACCTTGGCCTTAGAGCACGGCAGTATATCTTCTTTCATGATTGCCTGGACAAACCCGTTATCGGTAGAAACAAATCTTGTCCTCAAGGCCGGTATTGACTCTTGTGCCCTCGTCCATGATTGTTGAAGGCGGGATATGGACACGTTCCGGGACACCTCAAAACAGAAATTGGCTAGGTATGACTTGCCTTGACTTTCAAGATACTGGTATAGAATACCTTCTTGTAATGGTGTGCAAGGACCGATACGCTGCAGATCAGTAGAGTTGACATTCAAGTAGCGAGTGACAGCAAGGAAGTTAGCTTGCGAAAATGCAGTAAGCTGCAATTTAGCTTCTCGTAGAAGGCTTCTGTTGCTCTTCTCTTGTCTGTCTGTTTCCGAGATCACCTTGTACAGACTTGCTATTGTTGGGTCTATCATACATGTTAAAACCGCTCTTCAAGACTTGGTATATCATGATGGACTTACTTTTCATCACATCTGCAGAGGAAACACTACGGAAGCCGTTGTTTCTCAAATCTTTGGTGAATACTGTGACAGTGATTGAATCAAGGCCTAACTGGAATAGATTGGACCCTGGCGAGACTGTGGTCGCGTCTAGCCCTAGAAGATCGGAGACGAGAACGATGAACCTCTTCAGCGCTTCAGTAACAGTA